>JBBPDB010000108.1:7066464-7078612 GCA_037974465.1 Brachypetersius altus
CTTCTGAAGTCCACCACCAGCTCCTTGGTCTTACAGACGTTCAGCTGGAGGTGGTTGTCCTGCACCACGATGCCAGGGTCTTCACTTCGTCCATGTAGGCTGCCTCATCGTTGTTGGAGATGAGGCCCAACACCACTGTGTCATCAGCAAACTCGGCAGGGAATGCACTCAGACACTTCAAACTCCAGGAGACTTCATTTTTAGCCCGAGTAGATCTGACTTTAATTGCGTTCCGGGTGTAAACTTTTGTCCCACAACCTTCTGAGAGTTGTATATCTCAGTGGGAAATTTAAATTCGAATACGGGTTTACCATTACTTTTTCTTTAAGGGTAATTCATTAAACTGAGTTTAAAATGACATTAAGGTGTTCTGGGAGCATATTTAGGGGGATTTTATGGTTTACACTATAAAAATAGGCATTTCTAGGCATTTTATTTACTAAAACACAACAATGCAGTTTTTCACTATACGCGGGTGCTCTTGGAACATAACCCCCGCGAAAAACAGGGGATTACTGTACACCAATATCAAGTGCAGTATCAGATGTATAATCGTATTTAAATTAGTATGTAGACTGACTGAGTCTTCCTTTCAGTACAAAATTACTGGCAAAAGTAAGTAAAGTTTTATATTTTACATAGAAATGATCAGAGAAATTATGTAAACATAAACATTCGTTGCTCTCTCCGAGAGATGGGTTCAGCGCAAACCCTCAGGCTCCTCCCAGAATGTTAAAGCCTAAAACAGACAACATGAAATGTGTCAAAAATCATTTTTCTGAAAATCATTTTCTGCTTGTGTAGTTTCAGACAGTGACATACTGTCATCAATAAAAATAGCCAAAACCAGTAGTACCAGCCATCAGGAAGTCTAATTTTGGCTTGTACATTTGTCTTCCACCCTAAGGGTATGAGGAAAATGGAGTAAATTTGATTTCTGTATACAGAAGAGTCAAGCTCAACTCAAAACATCCCCTCTAGTTGGCTGATAATAAATGTGAGGCTGCTCTCGGTGCAAAACAAGGTGTATATCTGTGTAGTATATCACTTTTCTGCTTTAGGTGGCATTAATAAGAAGTTATGCAGAAGTTCTGTTTTACTAGTAGAAAAATTAATCTGGGCAGGTTATTAAACCAAGTCATGTGAAACATGCTGTCCCTGTGTGTTGAGAGTGAAAGCTGAAGGTGCACAGGCAGGAAAAGTTCCTTTTTGAATGGCGGCCTGAATGTGGGCTCCGAAATAACTCCTGCTTTATTACACTATCTACTCACAAGCTCAGGAGCTGCTGTCTTAGAACAACTCTTCCAAAAGAAATCTCCCTCAAACAAACTAGTGCTTATCTAGAAGCCAAGACTGACAACTCAAATGTCCTGCATAGCACAATGGTGAGAGGCTGCCTTTTCCCTGGACGGGCAGCGAAAGGCACGCTGATGCAAAGTTGCAGCAATGTGAGCTCATACGGATTAAAAATGGACCACAGGAATTCAGCCCTGAACTCAGAGACGAAAGAGCGTATCCTGTCCTGATACTGCAGTCTTTGTGTAACCCCCCAAATTAAAGGTTCAACACCTATTCGCCTCTCTCTCTCTCTCTCTCTCTCTGCACGAGTCCCAGGCCTAGCCTCATCAACCTGCTCCCGAAATAGAGAGCGAGATGTGAGCTTGCGAGTTAAGGGTTGTGGTTGATGGTGGGGTTTTAGCATGGAGAAAAAGGGGGGGAGCCAACAGTGGGGCTGATAAAAGGGGACAGGGCACGAGTGACAGTTGGGTTAAGACAGAAGTCATGTTCAATAGCAGGTACGGAACATCAAACAGCGAGTTCACAGAAAAGCCTATGCAACCTTGTCTTGAAGGAGGATTTTCTGTTGTGGGGAGTAGATTAGAGCTGCCGCGGCGATGCTGACACGGCCTCATTTGCTGCCCCGTAGTGTTAGGAGGGGGATTAAACCATATCAACTTTGAAGCCTTAAACAATACCTTTCAAAATTAAAGGGATTAAGAAGGGACGTCTGATTAGGATTTCCCGAGGCTTTGTTAGTTTAAAACTTCCATCTCTTCTTCTTAAAGAGGAGAGAAAGAGCGAGCAAAAGGGTGGAAAAAAAAAAACCTCAGCAGGTCTGAGGTTTCTTGGGCATGTGACTGTTTTAATGAGACTAACTCTCACGCTGAGCTGAAGAGTGGCAGGAGCAAACACACGGCCCTGAAATCTGCAGCCTGTCTCACAAAACATGATGCCTGTAAGTCAAATGATACAAAAGGAAAAAAAAGGAAAAAAAAAATCTCCTCAACATGGCTGTTGCATCACCCTGTTGGTTTTAAAAAGTAGTGGCGCATCTGTTAAATCTAGGAAAAATTCACACTGATTGTTGTTTTGCCATTGCATTAATATGCATGAGATATGCAATGAAAAATACATCTGCCTGGTTGATGTGCTGAAAAATATAGAGTGCATGCTCCACAGCGCCCATGTCTTATTTAGTCGCAGGGCTAGATGTTTTCCTTTATTAAACGCGATGCTTATCAGCGTGCTGCTTCAGATACTCTGGGACTGAGCGGGATACACGCTGTCTGTGTGATCGAGGGCATGCTCTCCACCATCTGTCTCTGCTTGAGTTATGTGAGAAAAAAAAAAAAGAAAAACTAACTTTGTCGCTGCCGCTTTGCTGTAAAAGCACGTGACCAATCTGATGAAAGTGAGTCAATGTCAACGCTCGCCTCCAAATTGAGGACCGGGATCAGGTCTAGCGGCACGTTCACATTTAGAGAAATGTCAAGAGGTGCAGGTATCAGAACGAAATGGCTCTTATTAGCTTTCATTAAAATGTAGTGTGAAGTGCCAGTGAAGACATGAGCTACATAAAACAGCATAAGAGAGTTAAATTAAAGTGAAGAGGACCACTAATTAACTACATTAAATGCTAGCATGACTTCCTCTTCTGCGCTGGGCTAGAGAGTATTACACAAAGCAGGATGTCCTAGTAAACTGGATAACTGAGAATTTATAATATACTCTTGAAAAGAAAAGAGCCAAAAAAAGCCAAAGAACAGATAATGTTCGTTCCCAAAGATCAACAACTTGGTAGTGACTTTTGAAAAAAGCGCTGTCATTTGAGAATGGGTGCGTATCATAAGCCTCTCCCCCTCCCTGCTCACTTCAATGTGATTGGATGCACCCTGATGTTTAGTTTTGATCATGGATAGATAGTGGTTTCCATAGAAGACACTAAATGAAAGCCCCTCAAAAGAGATCAAGGAACGCATGGGCGATTCGGTTTTAAATATACATACAATTTTTACACCCTTAATACAGAACTTTTTCATTATGTAGATGTTCTTTGAGGTTCTTTAGACTCACACATCGCATTTACAAAGAAAGGTTCTTTTTAATCTTTGTTTTGGGCCTTCTTTCTTAAAAGAACACAGCAAGAGTGAGTACACTGCATTGTGCTAGACTGGTCTGGTCGGTTTGTATTCTATTAAATCCTTCAAAGTCAGTCACACTGACCTGAATCCTAATAAATTCTGACTTACTTATGATACGTGGTGCGGATCAAAAAAACCCCAAAAAACACCAGGGCTCAACAAGGGCCTTCCGAAGCATCTTGCGGACCACCTCTACCAAGGACTCCCCGAGGATATTAAAAAACCATCACTTTCTTATTATTCACTGCTGTTTGTCAATGGCATCCATTAAAACTGAATGAGGAGGTGGACCCTGCATCGCAACCGCTCATTAACACCAGAGTGGCCCTCAATCACAGGAGTCCTACAACATATCAAAAGAGGGGCCGTGGCAAAGGAGGAGAGGTGGGAGGGGCACTGGGGGGGATTTCCCCAATAACCCTGAGAGAGGCCTCATGGAGAGATGTAAATAGCCTCCCAAGAGAATCCCGGCAGGCTGTGAAGGAGATGCTAGCTGGGAGGCAACGGGAAGCTAATGAGTATAATGGTAAATGTATACAAAAGAGAGAGAGAGGGAAGCACTTTCTACATCCCAATTAATATGATGTTATCAGAGCTGCGGCTGGTGGGGGGTGATGGGGCTTCACCCCCCTTCCCCTGCTTGTACCTTCTGGGCCTGGGTGCCATTCACACCAAGCAAGGTCATTAGTCCTGCGGGGAGGGATACGGCAAGTTAAAGAAGCATCACGCCCAAGATCAAAATGCAGCTGACCAAATCAAAGAGGATCAAAATGTCCCTTTTGATACACGGCAGATAAAACAGTCTCTGGCTTTTGTTTGGAGGTTCAGAGAATTTCTTTCTGGAGATTCATATTCATATATTCAATTTCATATATATATATATATAAAAAACTGAATGAATACATGAATACAATTTTTCAATTTCAAATGTAAAAGTAAATTCAATGGATCGTTGTTTTCAATGTAGTTAAAATAACATTTTCCAAAAACGAAAAAGCAGACTTTAAATAAAAGCAGACTTCTTTCCTTTAAATTCAACTCAACTCTAAATTCAAGAGATAGAGAGAGAGAGAGAGAGAGAGAGAGAGACGAATAGGTGTTGAACCTTTAATTTGGGGGGTTACACAAAGACTGAACTATAGTCTTCAACCATATTTTTGTGGATTATATTGTAAAGCAAAAGCCTTTTTTATTGGAACGACTTCAGCATTTAATTATAAAGCAATCTGATGTTATTTTTATTTAAAATATGGTCTCAGCACAAATGAAAAATGTTGATGGTCCGCTATAGATGGTCCACATAGCTGCTAAATTGCAATGGATTATCTGCAGTATTTGATTTAGAATTAGCATTAAAATTAGATTAATATTTTGGGTTAAGGTTCAGTTTTGGCTTAGATTTAATAGAATCTTTTAGTTTTAGCTTAAAGTTTAGTTACATTTATTCGAACGTTAAAGACAGGCTGACCATCCAAATAAAGTGTTACCGTTCTGTTTTTACTCTCCCTTTCTTCACTACCCGTCTTGACCAACAGATGGCCTCTTTTCGCTATTTCATTTCATATAGTGCCTAAACCTGTAGTACTACTCATAGTACTGCTAAAACTGCTTAAGCTCTAAACTGCAAGTCCAGACTTACATAAAAACATTATGGGATTCTTCTCAATAAACATTCTATAGCCAGTAATGAAACAGAAATCATTTACACCTCTCAAGACTCTACTCAACACTTAAATGTATGCAGAGAAATGCCTGTGTGAGCCATGTCAAAAACCGAACAAGAGAAACACTTTAAATACTGCACATGCCATTATTCATGAGCAAGAATTATTCATATGGTCTCTTTCAATTATACATATTTAATCTTCTGGTGCATATTTCAATCTCATTTCTAAGTGGACTCAAAACTTCCATCAAATCTCTCCACAAGGCTTTAACAGAAGTCATTGCTAACATGTGACAGTTGGCCAGTCAAACCCCTGGATTTCACCATGAAACTTCATGTGTTGTGATTGCGATATCACATGCGATAAGTAAGTGAAAACTTAGCCTTTATAGTGTTAACGTTTTTCTGCTTTGGATTTGCTGGTTTGGACTCCAGAAGCTGACTAGTCTATGCCGAAAAAAATGAAAAGCAATATTTCCATTCCAACATGTTTTTTTTTTAAAGAATTTACTTAAACAGAGCACTTAATGCCTCCCATAAAACATTTGAACCATTGAACATTTTTGAAAAAATTCTGAAAATATTTTTAACAATAATAATAAAATAACATAATTAATATGTAAACATAATTTAAATTATAGTTCTTAGCCAGAAAAAAATAGCAAAAGAATCAATCTATAACAGCAGCACAGAAGATGACGAAACTGGCCAGTGATTTTTTTTTGCCCTCTTCTCTGTGGCTCTGGGTGAAGAGTTTTGGAAAAACACCATTTATTGAATTTCAGTCAGCGATATGTATATTTTTTTGCGATATGTATTTTATTCATGTTGATATCGCGATGATGGTAAATTTGCGATATATTGTGCAGCTCTAATGGGCAACATTTTACCGTTTGAGAAGCTAAAAACTTTGGATGTCACTTTGCTTAATTGATGCTGGATGAGACAAAAACACCCCTCCATAGGCCTCAGTCCTACTGATCCAGGAACCCCACACAGACACCTCTATCCTTGAGGAGGTCAGATTTGTTTTTGCTTCTGCTGAGGTCAAAATCATTGCAGGTTGTGTTAAATACAAAAGTAGTACATCAAAGACTCTACAGTGATATAAGAGGAATGAGCTTACTGTAAAAAAAAGTAATATGTAACAAATAACATTTATTTACATTTATATTCCACCTACTAAGTGATACTTCATCTGCATTGGACTCCTTAAAGCACACAAAAAAAAACATTTTTGTAGAATGCACTTGCCGTATTAAAATATTTTATTATATTTCATCACGTAAGTTATAAGGGCAGATTAAAACATTTTCCTATGATAGACATTTAGAAAAGACAAGTAGTCCAGATGGACAGTGCTCATTCTAAACATCCATCTGGTGGTAGGTGAAGAATTAGTGATCAAATTCTGCCCCCTAGTGATGAATCTAGCAGTGGCATCTATTCGGAGATGTCGAAATTGATTCGGTATGTAGGTCTAGAGCTTCGGAGAGGAGGTGTGAGCTTTTGTGTTTTGCTTAATTCCCCTAATGAAGTGTTTAATTAAGAAAAGTCTCTCCTTTGCTTATTCAGGTGTGGATAAGTCGACTGCTACAGGGACATCTCAATGAGCCTTATTCACGCCTGTTTCATCAGGTGAGGGAACTTGTTATCCCATTAACCGTCGACATCACAAAGTCTTCAGGGATGTTAACGTTAGAGCTCGTACTGAAGTGAGGAGACAGAAACCGCTATATTCGAGAGGCGTACAGTAGAAGGCCTACATTCAGCTTGGGGCAAGTGTAGACGCCGCAAGTCAGACACATTTCTATCAAGAAATCATGGCAGATATCCCAAAACAAGCTTCAGAGAGGCAGGGTTTTTTTTGGCACTGAGAGCAAACAGAAGAAATATTTCTAGATATCTTCTCCATTTCTCTGAACGCAAGAGAAGCGGGTCATGGATCATCGTCCAATTACACAAAATGATTTTGTCAGTTTTGCACACACAGGATCCTACCAAGAACACCCCCCTCCACACTTTTTTGGTATTTTGTTGTGCGTGTGAGGAGTAGATGAAGGTTGCCATGACAAGGTTGCCAGGTTTCCGGGCTGACATGCCGAGCTGAAGGTTCTGACACACGTAACTGACAGCCCTGATTTCATTTGACTGCTGATCACACCCAGCTATAGTATCACAGCAGTTCACACATTCAGTCTCGGCTCAAAGTGTTGAGACACGCCACCAAATGTCTGCGACATCACATACACACCCGCCTGACACCGTGTACACCCAGGGTGAGCCGCTCCTCTGTATAACAATACTACAAAACAGTATAACATAGAACCAGACGACAGCAATATAACACCTGCCTTCACTTTCCTACCTGTTTACCATTAAATCTCAACCACCTCTCCTGAAGTCAAACTCTGTCAAACAGATCTCTGACTTTAAAAATGATCTGACTAGATTGACAAGATGGGTCTTACCGATCCTATTGCAAACATTGGCACCACCCAGACACGGGAACACCAGCCTACAACTGAAAGAAGATAAAAACCAATGTTAAATGCGCTTTCTAAAACACATGGTAAAACCTATTTGCAAATAGAGAATATTGGATTTGCTTGAATAACATTTTCATGCGAATAAAACATCTCTGCAATAAAACTATTGTCAAAAGTAAGTAGAATGAAAAACAGCATTGTGATCATGTGATACTTTGTTAATGTAAAAATGTATAAAACATCATTTAGACACATTTCACACGCAAATTACACTTTAAAGTACATGAAAATGTTGCTCAAATTCAACAAGGCAATGCAAGTTTATTTCATATTCAAATATTTACATAAAAAAGCACAATACTTTAAGAGGATGGACCATTGTAGATGGTTTAGGGATGCATACTTTGTCTGTAACTAACATGCAACTAACTAACAATCTATGCAACTAAACTTTAAGATGAATATAACTTTCCTAAACCCTAAAACTAGTTCTCCTCATTTGATAGCAATTAAAGCATCTGTAAATCATCTATAGGAGACTACCAAAACAGTAGTAAAAACAAACATCAATGTTACAATACAATATTTCATTTTAACAATAAAATATTTTCTTCTTCTTGTTACCAAACACATTCACTGTTTTTCAGTTTTTATCCCGTTCTGTTTGTTTCGGTCCTGTGTTTAGAATACTCTTATTTTGACATTCTTTGCTGTTATGTGTCTCCTGTCACGTGTCCCCTGTTTATGTGCTTCCCAGCTGCCCTGTGTTTTCTCCTTGTTATGCCCTGTATTTAAAGTCTGTGTGTGTCAGTTATTCCTCATGTGTCCATCACCTCATATTCCTGCCTGTTTCCCATCTGTTATCCTGTTTAAGCTCCTGGAGGCCATCGTGCCTATTTGTTTTCTTGTTTCTGTTTCTTTGAATAAACACCACGTTTTGCATGGATCCCTGGTCTGTATCTCGCTCCATGCATAGAGGGAGCTCAGAGTGTGGGCTTCGCGGCCTGCATTCTGACAGGATTAAAAGTGGAGCTAAATGAACAAATATTAGGAATTTGCACTGACAGAAACAGTAGTCCATAAGACTGTTGCAAAATATACTGTAAATTGAACGTTTTTTCAGTACATCTTGGCAAGCAATTCAATATTTTTACTTGGCACACCTTAAGTCTGAAGTGAAACAGGCAATCACCTTTGCTGATACTGTAAGAATTCATGATCTGCCCAATCCAGATTCACCCGTAAGACAGCCAGAAAGAGTGATTCAGTATTATGGTAGTCCAGTGGCGGCGTGCTTTACACTACTCCAGTCGGCTACTAGCATGGAAACCCATTTAGTGAAGCCATTCACACACAGTGCTAATGTTTCTTCCAGAGTTGGTTTGGAGAGCAGCTGTAGAGTGGAAGCCTCAAGGCGTAATGACAGTTCAGCCACTAAGAAACAGACCTCCCAAACTCACAGAGAGGGGTCACCAAGTGCTGAAGAATCATCACTCATAGTGTTCCCAACCACCTCTGGAAGAAACAGTCACAATAGGTCCTCTTTAAAAAACCCACCCATGTTAAAGTGAGGGAGTGGTTCTGCCTGGACTGGTTCTTTAATAAGGCACAATAAAGGTCAACTAATCACAGCAGATAGAAGTATTTACATCAGTCTTAAACGGGGTGGTAATACCCTAGTGGGTTAAACTACTTGCCTGTGAACCTAATGACCACAAAGTTGCAGGTCCAAACCCCACTTTCTACCACTGTGTCCTTGAGAAAGACACTAAACCCTTAGATGCTCCAGGGGGACTGACTCTTTGACTTATGATTGTAAGGCACTCTGAGTAAGAGTTATTGCCAAATTACCTTTGAAAAACATTAAAAGAATATTTAAGACATAAAATGTTGGGAAATATCAAGCAAAAATAAACAATGACTGTTTTTGGTACATAAATCCATAAGTGGATACTAAAAATGCACGGTAACAATCTGTGTTTACTCCAAGCACTGGGAATAGGGAGTCATTTTTGTACCATGCATTGTGATAATATACTTGGCATCACTATTAAAGTGAAAATTCCAGTATTGTGACAGTTCTAGTTCAGACCAGCCCAATCCTGCCCTAGAACAAAGCACCCAAGTATAGGCGCTCCAGTTTATTGCATCATGAAAATTCCTCGCCATGCCAATATGATATTCTTGCAAAATAAACAAATAAATAAATCACCAAAAAATTGCTTGTCCAAGAGAATAGCCCTGTTTATTTGAGGCTCAGAGTTAGCTATCATTGCCAAGAATATTACATCAGTCCCATAAAAATATCCATGCCTTCTCCCCTCGGGAAAGAAAGGTAAGAAACTCCTCCTCCCAAGTAAATGACAGAAGACCACTGGCCACTGGTCAGAGGTGATGGAGAAGGTTAAAGGTTAAACTGCTCTGAATCAACAGTTAAGTATGACGTTAGTATGTTTTATAGAGGACAAACATGTCCCTCTCCTCCAGTGTCTCTAACAGACTTACGGAGGGCTCTGTGTTCTGGCTAGATCAACAGCTTACTGAAATATCTCTCCGCCCCGGCTGCAGTTCTGCTGGGTTGCTAATTCAGGGCAGTGTACTCCCATTAAGCCATTCCCCAGTGTCTTCATTTATAGCACTGTGAGATGGGAGGTTAGTGGAAAACAGAAAGGGATGGGAACGCAGTGTTTTATCACTGTGCCCATTCTAGGAATGTGCTTCAGCGCAAATATTTGGCGGATTGAAGCATAATCAATTTGTGGAAAATTGGCCAACAGTGATTCCTTAATTCAGTCACCATATGTAATCTGCCTGCAAGGGACTGGCTTTTGTGTTTATGAACAAGTGTGAGTGTGTGTGTGTGTGTGTGTGTGAGAGAGAGAGAGAGAGAGAGAGAGAGAGAGAGGTTTGGGTTACCCCTTTTTCTAAAATTATCATGCATTTTTTACAAGCAAAAAAAACTAACATGTGACTGTTCAAATGATCCAATTATTCATTCCAGGAAAAACACAACGAGCACCAAAACATTAAGGAAAGTATCCTCTTCTGCACATGCAGCAACCTGCTGAATTCATCAGATGAAAACGTTTATGCTTCACAGAGCACAGAACAGTGAATTGAGTTCTTTGTGCAGTGGAAAAAATGATATTAACAGCATTTCTGCTTAAAGGGACCACATCAGAGAAAAACCTTGAGTAAGAAACATTAAGTCAATGTAAACTGATTATCATAACCCATTTATTTCTGCACTGTGAGATGGAGGTGCTCTCACATGCAATGGAGGGCTTCTGAAATAACAGAGCATTTCACTCAATAAAATTGTTGGTTAATATTATTTTCCCCTCCCACTGGTGCACTATGAAGTAATCAAAAAAACATTTCAGAAGTACGCAAAAGCCCTATACTTTGACCTAAAACAGTCAAAATACAGGTATTATGGGACAAATGGTTCTTATTATGACCAGAGGCGTGAAATAATAAGGAAAACAAGTCACCTTAGTTCCAACTATATGCAATACAAATCTGAAAATAAACAAATCCAATTACATTTACAAACTGTGTCTGTACAAACCAAAACCCTGTTCAAAATTGTAATCTTACAACAGAACACAAAAAGATTTAACTTTTAATTTTAATGTAGTAAATGGAGTTAGGGTCTGGAGATATTATTCTGAGTAATTCTGGATCATTTCAGTCAGCCATTCGTTCTGAACTGTTCGGCTGCTGTGCTCAAATGATGTAAAAAGAAAAAAATGGAGGAGATACATAGTTTTAATATGATGGTGATGACATAAAGGATGGTTATACCGCTTTAAGGTATAAAGAGTTGTAAATATTCATAAAATGTTGGTGCATAAAATAAACACATAAAAAGACACATACTCTAGCTGAATTTTCCAGATGTCAGCTCTCCAGATACACTGAGCATCACCTGAGGCCTACAGCAGTACATGCTCAAAAATCTGTCTCAAAATTTAGGGCAAACTGAGCTCACCATCCAGGAACTTGTCTCCCTCCGCCTGGATTGGAATCCGACTAATGGCGACTGACAGCCCGTCTGTACTCAATTTTACAAGCTCGGAGTGTGCAAGAATGAAGACTGAAAACAGGTAAGGACTGGAGCACCTGTCAGCAGTGAGGGGAAAAACGAATCCAGGAAAGTTCAAGTCTTTGATGCAAAACTATTGCCTCTGATAAAAAAATAATAATAATACACTGTGGCCCAGAGGGCATGGCTGGTAAAAGACATGCATGTCGTTCAGGAAATGCTCTTTAATGCATACCTTAGCAGTGCCAAGCACAATAATAACAAATGTGTCATGAGTACCTCTGTGCTCCAGTGATACGCAATGTGCCATCCAATCTGTGTCTTCATGGAAACACAGGAGAGTTGGACATGGTCAACAACCCTTCACCTGAAGATTTACTACAATGATGAGCTACTTTAAACTTGACTCAAGACTCATTCCACACTATTACATAAAAACAAATTATGGTGCAATATAGGGCCAGATAATTATTTCCTTTAATATGGACACAAAAACAACTTAAAATGCAGTTTAAGGTCTCAT
>JBBPDB010000108.1:7087220-7099786 GCA_037974465.1 Brachypetersius altus
TTTCCGCGTGTCTTTCGTAGATATGTCGAAATGCGCCCACACGGCAGACCCGCAAGCACGATTTCAAATTTGGGCCGCCACGTGCTGCCGTTTTTTTTTTTCCGAATCAGGTGCGTGCCGAACCATGGAGAGAGATCGGTTCGGATCACGGATCAACAGTGATCCGTTGCACCACTAGGTTGCAATATGAAACAATTCTACCTACAGATTTGTCTTTAAACGATCATAAGCGTCAATTCATAAACTGCTAAGCCTTGAGATTCAATTATTCTGTATATCCTCTTAACTTGTGTAAAAATCTGGAGGAAGAGAGACATGCTCTAAAAATCTGATGTTTTAGGCCATATTTATGCAGAAAAATAGAAAGTTCTTCAGAGTTCACAAACTACGACTATGACTAAAAGTATGAAGTTAAAATTAAGAGCTACTAGTAGACCAAGATTCTAGCAGAGATGGGGTTAGTACTCCACCAGGACCCTGTCACATGACACATGCACAGAAGATAGCTATTTATGAATTTCACAGTCAGGAGAAGTTCATTCTGGTGCCAAAGCTGTGAAAAGTCTTGATGTACTTCTTCGACCTTTGAACAGAGGCAGGTCACGTTAGCTGTGCTTGATGCTCTAAGCTGAAACCAGTGGTCTGATAAGTAAGATGAAGCTGGAACATTTTTGGCTTTGTAGGTGAACGTTAGAGTTTTAAATCTAATGTGAGCCACCTCAGGAAGCTGGTGAAGGGTTCGCAGGAATGGAGTGGTGTGGGGTGAATTTTGGTGCTTTGAAAACCAGATGTGGCATTTTGGATCATCCATAGTAGGTTATGTGGTCTTCAAAGGAAGGTCAGCCAGGAGTGAGCTACAGCAGTCCAGTTTAGAGATGACAAAGGATTGGATGGCTATCTAAGTGGCATCATGAAATTCTCCTGATGACAGAAAGAAGTAGTGATGCTCCGATCGATCGGCCGAAGATCGGTATCACTCAATCGGTACTTGTTAAACTTGGCCGATCTTAGGAACCGATCACAATTGATGGCGTCAATGCGCGAGGGCGTACAAGACGAGTGGGGACGTAAATGTTTTGGCGCCGCAGTCATGTCATCGCCGGTGTGGAATTACTACAACGTTTCGAGAAACAATTGAAAATTAGCTATTTGTCGTTTATGTTCCAAAGAAATCTCACGTGGAGGCGCATTGTCCAAAACATTTAATACAACGAACCTCTGTTACTTTATCTGTAAATAAAAGTTAATGGTGATCAGAGAGCTTACATATCAGTGATATAAACTTGAAGCATCAGAATCGGCATTGGTATCGGCCGATCACCATGACAAAAAATCGGTACTTGGTATCGGTGGCAAAATTCCTGATCGGAGCAGATCAGGAAAGATACCTGCAAGTTCAGGAAACATTGCTAATGTGAGATGAAAATGAAAGTTCTATCTATCTAAGAGAACACCTAGATTTTATGCTTTTGGTGTGGGAATGATGATGCCATTTCCAAAAGTGATGATAGGTTAGGCTGTGAGGATACGTCCACTGAGATGTACAGGAGCTCTGTTTCGTTGGGATGAAGATTCAGGTGATGTGCAGTGATCAAGGAGGAAAACATGCAGAGGGCTGAGACACCAGGAGGAAAGGAGGCAAGATGAGTATCATCAGCATAACAGTGGTAGAAGAACCCACGTGAAGATACAATATCACTTAGAAAGTATATAAGGAAAAGATGAGCGGGCCAAGCACTGAGCCTTGGGGAACACCAGTGGTAATTTCTTTGTGGAGTTGACATAGATCCTTTCCATGACAAGGGTGACCCTCAAGGTACAACACAATCCACTGCCCTGCACAACAAATGATTCTGAGCTATGTGAGTGAACCCACGACGATCTGATGGTTGACCGTATCAAAAGACGAAGAAAGAACCAAAGAACCAAATATAGTTTGTTTTGGCTGCATGAAGCTCCTCAGTGACAGCTAAAAGTTCAATTTCTGTGCTGTTTTCAGTCGAGACCGAGTTGGGTCATGAAGCCTATTTTGTGATAGAAATAGCTTGAGTTATATACAGCATGTGCCAGAACTTGCACCAGGAAAGAAAAGATACAGGTCTGTAGTTGTTCACATCAGTTATGTTGAGCGTGGTCTTTTTTAGAAATGGTGTGACTAGAGCTTATTTGAAGGCCATTGAAACATGGCCTGTTTCCATGGAGCTATTTATTATGTGAGCGATATAAGGGACAAAATCCAAGGATATGGTCAAAAGCATGGGTGATGGGACTGAATCATGGGAACATCATCTATGGACAGTGGGGTAAAGCGGTGGGGTAAAGTGAAGGGTGGTCAGTAAGTTTACAGGAGGAGAAAAGGGTGACGACTGCAGGAAAGGATCATATGATCTTGTCACTTTTTTAATAATTATTAGCTTGCTAACAGAGACTAATGCAGATTAGAAGAGTTTTCTTGTATTTCAGTTAGCTTTACCCTCTGGCACAGAAGCACAAGAAGCCTTTCAGAATGGGATATAAGCCTAGTCATAAAACCTAAAACAATAAATGGCACAAAATTAGATTTCTTTGCAAGGAAATTTTCTATATGAAAACTACACATACCAATATGAATGACTTTAGAAAATGTATTGTGTTCATCACAGAAACAAGCACTGCAGAAATATAAAGCACTTCCTTCTGCAAAATGCAAAAACACTAAAGAGGTGTAGTCCAATGCAGTGAATTTTGCACCAATTGTGTTACACATGATCTAAAGAACATTTCAGAAAGTGTTGTGGTGTCACAACAACTCACAATAAGGTTAATGTTTGAAATGAGTCCAAAAAAGCACAATGAAAATGAAACCTCAGAAGCAGCCAATGTAATAGCACAAGTAATAGCTTTTGCTTGCAACTACTGAGGTTGACAGAAATGAACCAGAAATGATTTTCTCTTTCTTTCTGCTTATTACTATTACTATTATTACTCTGGGGCCGAAGGACACCATGCAGGACTACACCATCTGGGCTTTGACCCCCCAAGGGCTTGGATGAAGAAGTGACTGCTGCAGTCCTAGTGCAGGCCTGCAGAACGTGTGAGAGTGGAATTACCTGGCATGCTCCACCTGGGAAAAGAGCAAGCTTGTTTTATTTTTATTCTTTTCTACTCCTGCAAGAGTAGCATGTCACGTGTGAAAACGCTAAACAAGAAGAAGGTGCAATTTGCCAAAAGAGCAGATAAAGTTGCAGGAGCTTCTGTTTGCAGTTCCAAATGCTCTAGCAGAGATAACAGAAGTCCTAGATGAAGAGATGATGATTGTTAAGAGAGAGCTGCTTGAAGTGTCAAAGCTGGAGCTCGGTGCAGGGGGGAGAGGAGACAGAGAGAGAGAGAGAGAGAGAGAGAGAGAGAGAGAGAGAGAGTGAGAGGGGGCTGGGGCTCCTGCAGCGAGCTGCTGACATGGGGAAACGGGGCTTGCCTTAGCTCCTGATTGACAATGCTTTGGCTAGATACTGACATGAGCCTTGAAACGGAGCAGATAAAGCGTCAACTTCCAAGAGGGGGGAGAAGAGAAACACGACAAACCTTGCTTGTAAGTGTCCTGACTTGCAAAATCTCAACTTTCCCCCCTAAGCTCTGCTAGCATCCTGTTCACCGAGCCTGCTCATTTACAGCAAATGGAGAAACGGTTTCTTGACTTTAGAGAGGGCGACGATTCCTCTATTGAACACTCAGCATGTCTCTCTTCCTCCCTCTTCTCCCCTGGTGTCTCTGCATAACCTGCTCTCTTAGCCTTCATCTCAAGGACTCCCAGCTAAAAAGGACAACCACAGTCTTGTCAGCCCGCGTTTCGTACTCTAGCAAACACATAACAAACCTAGACCCCTCGTAGTCGAGCTTAAAACCTACCTTAAAGACGAGGGAGTGAGTAAAAAGCGCCAGCTCTGCTTCTGACACTTCTATCACTGCTCCATTTGATCTCCCATCCATTACACTGTCGCCATTTTGCCTAAAATTCTGCAGGTTGGACTATAACTCGGAGAGGGGAGTCCTGATTCTCGGCTTCCAAATCTCGATCCCTTCAGGCGGCACCCTCGACAGATTTCAGCCTTGCAAACGGACAAACAGGAAGCCCAAGTTTTGTTTATGTGCTCTACTTAACTGGGTTTAGTTTCCTTTTTGCAGTTAAAGAAGGTGGTCTTCTGCCTCCAAAGCTGGACCCCTACGTGGACTGGTGGAGTGTTCCAAAAACAAGAGGTTCAAAAATTCCAGGGTGAAGTTGCTGTGGTCAAAACTAAAAAAAAAAGTCTTTTCCAGTGGGTAGAAGGTGACACATGGACACAGTGACCAGCTGCATGCAAAGCAAGAAAAGAGTTTATTCATATGTAAGGACTCATTTGAACACTTGAAAGTGTGTTTTGAATCTTTCTGAAGTGTGTAGAAAGTTTGGCCATGACACCTCTGCAAAGGCTTTCTTATTTGTGTAGTTGCAATAATACTCCGTAACTGGACTGCAATGGATTATTTAAAAAGTTATTACATTCTTACTAAAGTGTCTGTGAATAAGATAAGATACATTTTTTAACCAGTGATGAGAAGATAACATTCTAACATACAACATGCACACAATGCAGAATACAATAGTATTTTAATATTAAGTGATTGAAACATCATCGCAGATGTGTTTTGGTCACTCACCCACAACCATGTAATGCAAAAACTTATTACCTTGCAATTACAATAAGACAGTAAAGTACATTACAAATACAATGCAGAGTACACCAGTATTTTAATAATTATAAGAAGTCGTTACTTAACTCATCGGCAAAACAGCAATGAGAAAAACCTCATACTGCAATTACAATAACAGTACATTGTAAATACAGTGTACTTTAAGACTCTGAGTACTGCTGATCAGGCCTAGTCTTTCATTATACCAGAGAAGGTCTTTAGTGTTGGCTAGACCTTAATTGACGAATACTGCTTACTGTTTTCTTCTGTAACCATTTAACTTCCCGCTCTAATGTTACTTTTTTTGCCATGTTAGTTTATGAACGGTCATATCAAGCACACTGTATCATATTATTTAATAAAAAACCCAAAAAGACATCTTTTTTCCTGTCTTCCATGAAAATGTAGTGAGGTAGTACACTTTGTCCACCTCGAAAATGTCCTCTGAGTTTTGATAGCACCTTGCACAGCCGACATAAAAAAATATATATATTTATTAGTGTATCACCACTCCTACCTGACATTGAAGAAACAATTCAATTAGCCAAACCTCCTTGATTCTGTGTCTCTCTCAGGAATATGTGGTTGTTTATCGTAAATATAACAATGTAAGTATTGTTTTGCACTTAACCACAAGGGTGTGTCTCTAAGCTCCCTGCTTTGTATTTAACAATCTTTTCTCGGCTGCATAACTCATGCATTGATTTCATAGTAGTTACAGTTACAGAAGAAGGCCTGTTTATCTGCAAATCTCCTCTATTCCCTGGTTCAGACATACAAGGCTACTGTTTGTTTATCTCTGGCTTCAAAAGGCAAAGGTAACCCTGAAAGATTTGCATTGGCTTGGTTTGGTCAGGCCCTAACAACGGCGCCAAGAGCCTGCTGACTCAATGCCGTCCCAGTGTGTACTGTGACCCTGTACTGAGGACACTGTAGCTTTGGTTTGCAAATATGTAGCTTCTGTACCAACAGTTTCAGTTTCAGAGTCAAGACAGGGCCACATTAAGTTTCTGACTTTTTGTAGACTTTCTGTCACAACAAAGTAGGCCTATAAACTTATAACAAAAGCATGGTGTCATTTCATATGTTTCAGTGAAACAACCCAGGATCTTCTGTCAAATATGTTACTGTCTTGTATCTTTTACATTTTGCCCGTTTTTCATTGCTCAACCTCAAGCCAAAAAGAACAAATTTGTTCATATAGAATGCAAAGCCAAGACGATTATAGTTTCTCTGCCATATGATTAAATATGTGATCATGTACTCACATTTGTATAACAGAACAAACTGAAAGAATTCTCTGAACTAAACTATAGGTTTCTTTAAGGGTTAAGGGATTTAATGTGTAGTTTTGGTTTGAGCTATAAGAAAACATTTTACTCATTTAAACATCATCACAGCAACACACAAACAGTGTAAAGTCCCAGAAAAAGTACCTTAAAAACAAGTTGCTGCATCAAAGACAGACCAAGCTTCTTATTAATGAAGGCTTTTAGAAGAAATGCTGGAACTTTCCAACTGTTTGAACCATTTTTTATATTTATTTGTTTTTTGGGCATATCTCAATACTTTTGGAGATGCAAGGGTTTGTTCTGACAGAGACAACGTGTTTAATTTAATGACTAATTTGTATCCATCAATAAATAAATTAATCAATATCTATAACTGGATAAACAGACAAATCTTTTAGTGCACCGTTCTTGATCCAACTGCAATGTAGTTAGAGCACAACATGGACATATGAGCTGTTTATGATCTTTAGCCTACATGTAAGATGAGTCAATCGAGCAAAGTTTGCCCGCATAAGCCCCCATTTATGATAGCAACATACTGAATGTGAATTATTGATGTTATTACATAATTTATTTGTGAAACAGATGCTCTGCTTATACTGGAATAAACAGCAAAATGAACGTTTCCACAAGGTTTTTTTTTTGTAAAAGCTTGAGTGTAAGATCATAGCTGAGCCATTACAGTACAATTTACACACAACCAACGGCAATTTGAGTGAAATGTAAATTATTGTTTACTCTAATTCAGATCCTCTTGAATCGGTATGGTGCATTGGTTTGTGTACCACATCACAAGTAGTAATGCTGATGACCAGAATGCCTTAAGATAATTACTTTGAAATGTCATGTATAGTCACCATTTTACATGTTTATCAAATATTTATACTCAGGCATTCCACTGCCTTATATGGTGGCAGGTTAAATTAAAGATGTTATATTATAGGGCCACACTTAGACGTAATGCTTAGTAATGCTTAGTAATGCTTTGGTTAGAGTGTTCTCTTTCAGTTTGCTTTCTTTAGACAACGTTATATAAAAACTGCAACCACTAGGTTTAGTGGGTCCAAATATGCAGCTTTTGTGGGTCCTGAAAAAAATCTAAAACTGTTTAGGAAAGTCATATTTATTTTGTTATTACTTTGTTATGAATGACTTAATTAGTGTGTTCTGAGTCACATGGCACTGGAAACACTGCTGTATCCTTCTTATTAAAATCCATTTAGTATGGCAGTCCCAGTTATGTTGAAACTATCCCTGTAACAGCTTTCACTAAGACCAATTATGGCAGTAATACCAAGAAAATTGCTGTTTTATCCACGACGTCCCCTGTTATTTTCTCAGGTCAGAGTAGATTAGAAAATGCCCGTGTTAATTTAATCCACTAATACCTCAATCATTTAAATGAATATCAAAGAGTGACTACAGATTAGCAAGGTTTCTTCAGGGCGGAAATGAAGACGGGCATCAGGGATTTATCCTTGATATTTCAGGGCATGGTTTCACTCATTCTGAAGTTTGTGGTCGTTCCTTGCAGTCACTGTGAACTGATGGGATGGAAAATCATGTCATTGAGAGAAATCCTCCATTTCCATTTTACCAGTTCATTTAAGCAAGGTCACTAGCAATCCAGCGTTGAGCATATTTTTGAGCCACCGTTCGCATTTGTTGGCTTGGGAGGTGTGATTGAATCTTTATCCCACCAATTTAGTTTTGTAAGACAGCGGGAGTTGTTCCACTGAAAACGCCATTCGTCCTGTCCTTGTTGACCTTAGGCCTGGGTACGCAACTATCCAAATAATGTAGTTCCACAATGACTGAAAAATATTACACCTATTTCAGTGGCACTAGATTGTATGGACTGTTGTGTGGACAAAAAGATACTCGTACATAAACTTTCACATTCCTTTTAAATGCACGTGTTATATTACAATTCCAAACCAAGAGCAAGGTATCTTTTTTCATGGGTGGACCCATACACACATCTGACCTGTAGTGTATGCATGTATGTGTGGGTGTGGGGGTTGGGGGGGGGGGTTGACTATGATTCTGCACTTCTATATTTTCAGATATTCTGAGCTCCAGTGTTTTACAAGCATATTCATATTACTACATGCACACTGGTTGCTAGTTGAGCACAATAGCTGTGGGTGAACCTGGGAGTGTGTTGTTATGCTTTTGGCGAGATATTGAAATTGACATCAGGCAGCCTTTTTTCAGAGCATGAAGTAATTCTTTTAATGGCCTGCCAAAGCTTTGATTTGGGTCTGATGTAAGAAGAGCAGAGAATTGCAAACCATTTCTCCATTTCTCATGCTGTTTGTGCTTCGTACTGCTAGTTATCATCTGCAATTTATTCCTCACCTTGGGGTACAGAGGGGCCACTTTTCTCATTTTCACTGTCTGTTTTTTTTTGTTTTTTTTTGTCTTGCTACCATGTGAAGGATCTGCCTGCAGCACCGATGCTGTAAAATCAGAGAAAACATGGAGTGAACAGAGAGAGAGGCAGAGCAGCCGTTAAAAGGGTGACCCACTATTGCTGCTTCACCTTTCAGAGTCAACACTGGTACAGGACACACAGGCTTTTATACACTGTGTTTAACTCTATTTTTAGGGAAGATGGAGGCTTCTCAATAATGTTGAGCTCTTAAAATGCATGTGGGTCAGTTTTATGGGTTTGTAGTTCCACAGTAGAGGCAGTAGAGGGCTCTGTACCCACAGGCCAAGATTTGTTGACTGATACATTTATAGTTTTATTATACTGCATACTGTGTGTGTGTGTGTGTGTGTGTGTGTGTGTGTGTGTGTGTGTGTGTGTGTGTGTGTGTGTGTGTGTGTGTGTGTGTGCTGTTGATTTCTATGTTCAAGTTACAGGAGAAAAATCATTCATAAGTAAACATGTCTATCAATAATTCCCAATGATAAACAGCAAGGTAATATTTATTCATTCATTTTCTGTAACTGCTTAAATGTGTTATCTGATCTACCCTTACCTAATCAACAAAATATGTCATTGGACCAGGGGTGCCTAAACGTGCATAGAACTGTGTAAATCTATAAATAAAAAATCCAGAACGTAAAATTAAAATTGAAGCTTCCACATTCCAGAATAACAACTGTAGGGTGCATGGGCCTGTCTGTGGGTAACTGCTTCAACAGGCATGATGAAACACGGGGACATTTTGACTGACAAGCAGAATCACCAGACCTTAATCCCAGTTCTCAATGTGGAAAGACAGGCGAAATGCTGAAATAGGCACGCAGTCTACGGAAATGTTGATTAAAATGGAAAGGAAAGGTGTTATCTTTACCAGGACTGGTGCTGTGCTGATTTACTGTGAAGTGAAAAGCATTGATCATTTCATTACAATGATACCTGTCAAGGTATAATAGGCAGCAAGCGAACAGTCAGTTCGGTGGAAGCAGGAAAAATGGGCAAGCCTAAGGATGTCAGATGTCAAATTGTGATGGCTGGAAAACTGAAGCACAGCATCTCCCAAATGACAGATCATGTGGGGTGTTGGTATACAGTGATTAGGACCTGGTCTAAGGATGGACAGTCGGTGAATCGACCAGGACATGGGTTGGAGAGGCTTAATGATGTACGTGGTTAGCAAAAGCAAGCCCATCATACAGAAGATCTAGTGTGGTGCAAATTGCTGCAATAGTTAATGTTGGCTGTAATAGAGGGGTGTCAAAACACACAGAGCTTGCTGTCTATGGGGCTGTCAGAGTGCCAGTGATGCCACTATTCACTATCAAAAGCATATGAGCAGCGGAACTGGACCCTGGAGCAATGGAAGAAAGTTGCCTGGATCTCCAGGTGTGTATGCTTCAGTTACCTGCGGAGGAGATGACACTAGAATGAAAGCAAGCCAGCGGAGGTAGTGTGAAGCTCTGGGGGAACCTTGCTTCTTCACATCTATGTGTATGCTTCATTGACATCTACCACCTACCTAAGCAGACCAAATCCGCCTCTTCATGGCAACAGTATTCCTTAGTAAAAGGAAATGTGTCTTGTCACACCACACAAATTGTTCAGGAATGGTTTGAGAAACCTAACAAAGAGTTCAAAGTGTTGACTCGGCCTACAAATGTTCTTTATCTGATTAAGCATCTCTGGGATGTGGTGGGCAAACCTGTCCAATTAATGGAGAAGCCACCTCACAACTTACAGCACACCTTACCACAGCACACCTTTAGAGGACTTGTGGGGCCCATGCCTCAACAAATCAGAGATGTTTTGGTGGCACAAGGAGGTCCTAATAGAAGGGAGGTGCTTTTAATGTTAAACCTAATTAGGTAGACCTGCCTTGCATCTGCACTCATTGTCAATTTTATCTACACACCCATTGCTGCACTTTGTAGATTCCACTTTATTATACACATCTAACCTGTTGGTCTACCTTGCAGACCAAAAGATTGCACTAGTCATCCTCCAGTCCTTCATCAGTGGTCAGTTTCTGGCCACAATACTCTGATGGCTGAATATTCATGGTCGTCAAGCGTCGCCTGAGGACCCACCTTTTCAAGGAGCACTTTGGCGACTAACTACATCCCTATTCTACTGCTTACTTATAAAAAAAAAAGAAATTCCTTTCCCTTGACTTCTCTATGACTTACATTGTTCTTCTCTAGGGCTTATGTATTGTTGTGTTAGGCGTTGGCTAATTATTATTTGACAGTTGTTGTATAGATGCTCTGACTGCAGTATCTTGGTTAAATAGCTGACTCAGATTTAAGCTGTTTTTCGGGTAAGAAACAGTTGTGGACTTCTTAAGCACTGATGCACGTCGCTCTGGATAACAGCGTCAGCCAAATGCCGTAAACGTAAATGTAAATGTAAATGGTGTGACAACCTTGGATAATTCAATTAAATTTGGTTTTACTTCTATCACATCCTGAACAATTCCGGCTGATATGCCACCGTCATTTTTAATATATTTTTACATTTGATAGTAATTCAATAACAATCATACTAACATCTGGCTGTGCTCAGGGTGGAAAGAATCCACTCTACTGTAGACATGGCATCACCAGGGACTGAGTTCAAGTAAATGATTGCACCAACAGATAAAAACGATCTCCTGCCTTCAAATGTTGATCTTCAGCGTGTTTTTGTTTCATTTCATGTTTTTGCAGTGAGCTGTGCCAAAATAGAGGACCATTTTTCATCACCAGTCTTCGTGACCAGCCTGTGTCATGCAAGACGGCACAAATTGGTGGAAACGTACCTTTTTACTGGTGACCATGAATGGCTTATTTTTAAAACAAGCCGATGCAACACCCTTGGCTAATTCTCAATTACATGTTTTTATTATGCTCGAAGAACCACTGAAAGAACCAAGCCTCTAAAAGGGAACCCATTCTCCTCCAGTCACTGGTTAAGAACACAGGCTCCCAGGGAACGATTCACTTTGAAGGGACCCAGGACCAGTGCAAGACTAGCGAACTTGCATTGTATCTGTTTTTGTTTTTATATGAATCCATGACTCCCAAGTGAAAAAAAAAGACAAAAAGAACACCATCACAGAAATCAGGATAGCATTTTTACCGAGACCTACTTAAAGAGAGAAGATGACAGCCACTAAAAACAGTGTTTTCAATTTAATAGGGTGAAGGGAACAGTGAGCCAAGGCGTGAAGTGAACAGCCCATAAAAATGCACCAGGACACAGCACTGGTCAGATCAGCCGTCATTGACAAATAGCTTCCCTCACGCTTTGTCCTCTCTCCATGTCATCCAAGGCGCAAGCAAAAAGCTCAGCGAGTTAAATATGCATGTACAGTGGGCTGGTCTTCTTTCATCTTTGGGTAACAAGCTAGGCTCTGGCAGACCCACACACACATCACGTGTACACGCAAGGTGCACACACACACACACACACACACACACACACACACACACACACACACACACACACACTCAGAAGAGTTTTATGAGCCGGATTTTCTGGAGCAGACAGTGGAGAGAGCTTCTTGTCATTCTACCAGATATTCAAATGGCCTTCACTGGTCAGCACCAGCTAGAAGGACCACAGGAATTTGCTGTGCTGCCGCAGTGGCTGGTCAGTGACCCCAATTTCTCTCTATACACTTTGATTTGAGTACACCCTGCTGTTCAAAATGGTTTTAATAATATTTTTCTGTTATTGATTGGCACTGAATTTAATTAAAATATGCTTGGATCTCAAAAGACTTCAGAAGACACTGCTGAAAAGGCCTACCTTGGGAATAAAGCCAAAGGCCACACGTTTCCTTTACTTCATATATTCAGTACTGTGCAAAGTCTTTAGCCACCCCTCAGTTATATTTTGCCTTGTTGGTGCAAAAATGCTATTTTCTGTCATACTGTCTTACCTTTGTCTTATTGAGGAGATTAAATGAAAGAAATAGGAACCAATGTTTTACTGACAGGCTGCAAAGTGTCTAAAGATACAAGGAGTCCAGATAAAGGAGCTCCACCCACTCAGCATTCAGCACCACCAGTATAAGGATCACCGCCTGATCATCTGGAATCATCTGCTCCTGGTTCTTCACTGGTTCAGGACTTCAGTTAGAGGCTCTTTGT
>JBBPDB010000108.1:7103960-7126692 GCA_037974465.1 Brachypetersius altus
ACTGGTTAAAAGAGAAATAAGAATTTAGACTAGTGTAGCATAAGTGACAGGCTTATGTTCAATAACAACAATGTCCAGTGCAATTTAGTTGATAGGCTTGTGTTCAGTAACAAACAAAATAGTCATGGTCGTAGACATTGGTTTATGACTGTCATTTGTAGCCAGTTGTGATGTTGTAACCAATGTCATTGGTTTGCGTTCAATAAGTTACAACTATCATATACTGTAACCTAATTCATAGGTTTGTGTTGAGTCAGTGTGATAATGTCATGACTATTGTAGCCTAAGGTATAGGCCTGTATTCAATAATAAATGGTAAAAACTGCTTCTTGTAATGTCTGTATGCATGTGCGATTAAATGTGATTAATTAGATTAATTAATCGCCACACCATGTAATTAATTAGATCAAAAAAATTAATCGCTTGACAGCTCTAATTCAAATATATTTTAATTGTAAGAGAACATAGGATTATTATTACATAACAAAAACAAAAGTGCATGAACACCTGTTTCCCATTATTGTTATGTCAGTAGGCCACTTCGTGAGAACACCATATGCTTCAAGTGAATTATTTTTCTGGCTCTGCTACCATTAACACTAAATTAGTTGCCAGCACAAGGAAAGGCGGCGAGTTCTGTTTATTTAGTCTCTGTGGTTTAATTTGATTAACAAAGTAAAGATGTCCAACTTAAAACCAACACTCCTTTTGCTTTTCTAATGTAAGGGCAGGTTTCAGCGGAATAGTTGGTGCCCAAATATGGTCCTGAGGGACTGGCAACGGGTTTTAGTAGTTAACAGTCAATAAACCTGGCAACCAGGTTTTGTTTGAGAAGAGAAATGACCAAGCCTCCAGGGCACCCCTACTTCAGTAGAACAGTGGAACAGTAGGAATAAGCAGAAATGTAAGTGGATTGCTTACCTTGCAGTGTGTTGAAGATTGCAAAGAGATACATAAATGCGAGATTAACTGGACCCCAGGCGAAAAAAGCAAAACACCATGTGAGGCCCAGAAGCACAGTGAGTCCAGCCACACTGCGAAGGTCCTGAAAGCCACTCCGGTGCTGCAGATTATGAGGGTTTTGCTTCTTGATGCGACAAAGCTGAACCATCACCACGATGAACATGCTGAGGTTCAGCAAGAACACAACACAGAAATATGCCACCACTGCAACATAGAAGGCAATGTTGTTCTTCAACCAACAACTGTGGAGAAAAAGAGAGCAATCACAAAGGATACTGAAGGTTCATTAGAAAAATACGTAGGTTAAAGATTCCTGTGAATAGTAGCACTAATCTACCCGCTGGGACCAGTCTTTTACACAAATTGGACATTCAGCATATTGTGTACAAAACAGGCACCTACCAGCCTACTCCACTCTCATACACATAAAGGATAAATATCCATTTACTTAATTTTGAGAAACTCTAACAAGACATGTTGTCCTTTAACAATGGCAGTAGTCGTAGTGGTGAGGCAAAGATATGAAACTTATGAAAGAATATTTCACAAATTCTGACAAACGTGTCAGCAAAAAATATAAAATATGTGGTGATACATTATTAATACACAGTCCATTACTGTTTCACAAACTATATTTCCTTAGCCTGAATAAAGTAACCTCACTGGTGGAAAAAACGTATTTTACTGTAACGACTATCTCGTAATTCTCAAGCTTCTCTTTTGTCTCGAGTTTGTTGACAACCCTGTGCTTCAAGAATGGTCCTGTGAGTAGTTTCATGTAGCACAAAATGGACATTTTGGGCTTCCCTTGACTTTTATGTACAGTAACCCTTCAGTTTTACACGGATCAGCATTCACGGTTTAACGCAATTTTTTTTCTGAGAACCAAACTGTATTACCTCCACCAGTCCAGCGGTGGCAGTAATACACTGAAAAGTTGTCGACCGCCATAAAAAGTAGAAGAAGAAGCTGCTGCTGCATGTAGCACGACTTCTCCGTGTCTTGTCCTTGTATTTTAGTGTTTCAAAACTTTTTCAAGTTATCTCAATTTATTTAGTATTAGTAAGCTGTGCGCTGTGCTCTGTCTAAACATGTGGGTAGAGAGTTATTTTAAACTTTCTTTTGTGTACGAGTGTTAGTTTTCGCTCATAGCATGCCACTAATGCTAACCGTTAATGCTAATGTTTTTTTAAGCAATAAAGTTTTCTGATTCTGATTATTCATTTGCCTTTACATTTCTTTAAGGGTAATGCATTAAACTGAGTTTAACACGAAATGAATAGAATAGTGTTCTGGGAGCATATTTGGGGCCACATTTAGGGTTTACACTATAAAAATAGGCATTTTTAACCAAAACACAACAACATGGTTTTTCACTATCTGTGACTGCTCTTGGAATTTAACCCTCGGGAAAAGCTGGGGATTGTTGTAGAATTAGAAAATGCTACTTGCAAGTCATCTGTGGATCCGTCTTCAAACTTCCCATAGGACACGAGTCCATAGTTGTTTTTATCGATTGCTATGACAATGATGACCACAACTAGAGGAATACCTTTGAAAGGGAAGAATACAATCATTAATATCTCTTAAATTCATATTACAACAAAGCAAAGGCATTTCAACAAGGCATTTCAAGATATACGTAAAACTCTTGTCAAGTCAAGTAGGTCTTATGTACGTACCCCAGCCTGCGAATCCTAATTTAAGCATGAATCTGGAAATATATGTGTTGAAAACTTTGACCAGGGCAAAGTACATGTGAACAGCCTCCAGGGCCATCCAGGTGAACGAGGCCAAAAGAAAGTAGTGCAGGAAGAAGGCTGTGGAGATGCAGAGACCAACAGCATTGGGGTACATGGCCAACCAAGAGTCTAGCAGGAAAACCAGGTTTAGCAGCAGCAGAGCCAAACACAGCTGGATCAAGATCTTGGATGGGATATCCTTACGCAGTTTTCTAAAAGAAAAGAAATATAACACTGAATATTGCAGAATAACCAACATTTCAACATCATAGACATTTGTTTTAATGAATGCACCACTGTAGCCACATCTATTAATCAATTAATTCTATCTAGTACTACTCCCATCATTTGGCAGATGTTTTTATCCAAAGTGACTAACAACGTGAGGAGCAATGAGCAAAAACTCCAAAATAAGACCCACTTTATTTCATAGAAATACGAGTGATCTGCTCATTAGTGGTCATGAGGAGTTTGACTATTACTGAACAGGGTCAAATGAACCAGTAATGTAAAGAAACAGACGATGTACATGCTCTACTTGTAAACTAACAAATAGGCCTAGATAATAAGAGCTGGAAAATGCACACTGAATGTATATACAAGTGGTTAAATGGCAAAAAAAAGTTCACAACTCACTCAAAGGCCAGGTAGGTCAGCAAAGTGATGGAGAGGAAAATAGCGGAGATGCCACAGCCGATATAGGTGATGTAGGTGAGAATGATGGACTGCAGAGGATTTGTTATCCCCTGTCTGGAAATGTCCTAGAATATGGGAGTCAACATTTACTCAACATTTTTAAAAAGATGCTTGGAGGCAACCAATAGATACTTCTACCACTAGTAAAAGAAAGACACTGACATAAAGATAACAGAAAAATGTAAGTTACTGACCCAACTTCAACCGAAAAAGACTAAATTGTGAGACAAAATCAAAACATGGGCATAAGCACCCACAGTTGTTCCACACTCTCTATAAGGGTGCTTTCACACCTATAGTTCGATTTAGTCCACACCAGTCAGAAAAATGTGTAGTAAACAGATGTGGGTACGGTTTGCTTCCACATATGCAGAGTCCTAAACGAACCAAAATAGACCGCGAAAACCATCGGCACCATAAACAGACTATTTTCAGAAAATCGCACCTCATTCAATAATCATGGAGGAACAGCTCTGCATTGCGATCATGGTGCTGATCCTCACGCAGTACATTGTACGTGCAGATAGTTTTTTCCAGACAATTCACTTCGAACATGATGCGCGGTTGCGACTCCAAAGCAACTTCCTGATTTATTCACTGACGGCGCAGTGCGCCACTTCAGGGAGAAGAGACGTGCCCTCCTCCTCCTCCTGAATGATTATGACCCTAACCCTGACAATCCCGTATATAATCTGATACCCATAATGAATTAAACTAAACCGTTTCGTCCAATTTGGTTTAGTTGCTTTCACACCAGACGAACTGTACCAGAGTAGAGTGGATAAAGTGGTCCGAGACCTCCCCTTCAGGCAGGTCTGGGATCGATTGATTTGGTACACACCAAAGTATCAAGATTGCATTCACAGCAACGCAAACGAACCAAACCAAGGGACCAAACACGTTTGGTGCGCACCAAATGCTGTAGGTGTGAAAGCACCCTAATATTCACATTATGGTGTTTTTTACTACATTTCTAATGGCAGAAAATGAAAAGCTATAACAAGTTTTTTCTTACCAGCAGCACACCGAAGCTGGTGAGATGATTACAACCGCACACCGTCTCATTCTCAGTACTGTTCAGAACAGAGCAGCCCGCAGAGCTCCAGCCCCCGGAGCCTCCTGTCAATCAACAGTCAAATGATTACATCAGTCAAATAATCAGTCCATTATACCGTCAGAACAAAACTCTTTCTTTTTGTCACTTTTTCCATTGTACAAAAATTAAAAAATTTAATCTTCATACATTATTTACATCAAAAGGTAAGAATGTGTTTTTTTCTTTTTCCTGTAATGACACATACCTTTGATTAATGGAGACCAAAGAAGTTTACTTAAAGTTTAAATGAACTAAACCAATTATTGTAATTCTGAACCTAAAATCAGTCCAGCATGAGTGTCATGCTTTCTGTTGGGCCAGTCTCCAGCAGGATTTCCCTGTGTAAACACACCGAGGTCACTCACTTGTAAATGGTCAAGTATGTTTGAGGAGGGAAACTATCAAACTGTGGGCACTCACTACGAAACCAAACGTCTTAATTTTACACCTTAAAATGACCTGAATTCTGAAAAATTAAGGTAAAGGGCGCACAGATTAACCCTCTGAGGTTGGGTTGGTAGGGCTTCCTTGATAAACGTCTCTGTTGGATGATACAATAAGTCGCGTGAAAGGAGGAGAGTGTGGAAAATTTGGCAGGAGAAAAGGTGATTAGTATTGTGAGGGGAGGCGCCACAGTGGGGGCATTTGTCCACTGAGGTCGGGAACCCCCCACAGGGGATTTTTCAACTGTTCCAAAACTATCATCTAAAGCTCTGTGAGTTTTTGTCCTAGAAGCATATTAGTAACACCACTAAGAACCTTGAATCTTCTAGTTTTTTAACGTATGTTTTAAAATAAAATATATGTTGCTTTGTAAATAGAATATAAAAACATCTTGAGGTTTTCTGTGCCTTTGCAATCAGCAGCCTGTTAATGACATGCCCTTGGCTATTAAGATGGAAAACACCTAAATAGCTGAACAGCAATGGCGGGATTGACATGCCTTTTGCATATGTCACTTTTGCATAGATGCTTTTAGTGAAATGACACTATGCAAAGGAGAAGCAAAATGCCTCAAAATGCCTGACCAGGCCTTGGACCTCAGAGGGTTAAGGCTGATTAAGGGGTAGAACTGACTTTTCCCCTTTATTTTTTAAATTTGCAAGGAGGGTCAGTTGGTGCAGAGTCAACAACCTGCTCCACAAAAACAAAGGAGCTTGTTATTGACTTCAGAAAAAATAAAACTGACAGCCATCATCGGTGGGCCCTGTGTGGAGAGGGTCCCGGTTCAGGTTTCTGGGCACTGAGCAGCTGGAGGATGACCTGACCTGGAGTTCCAACACCAAGGAGCAGCTGAAGAAGGCGCAGCAGAGACTGTATTTTCTGAGAATCTTTTATCACTGTTCCACAGAAAGTATCCTTACATTCGGACTGTGTGTGGAAAGCGCTCCACAGGGTCATCAGGTCAGGGTAAAAAACAGGGTAAATTAAGGGAGGATTAAGCACATTTTAAGTACTCAGTGTTTCGTAGTGACTGAGCACACCACACTGGTGTTTTTAATGTTTTTAATTTACCAATCATCAAAACACCTTCATTAGCTGGTGATCCTGCCTTGCTTGTAAATGACAGTGTGTGTAACTTGTGTGTAGTTGAATTTTCAGTGCAGAGAAGTCATTTTACAGAGTCCAAGTCAAGTCTCAAGTCTTTGAGTGGCAATGTTTACAAACGGCGACTCTCAATGTGGGATGTTTGAGCTGTAAATGCTGAGCTCTAAACGTTTAGAAGATATGCTAATTAGCCAAGCTCCGCGATTACAAGTGGCTGTTACTTAGCAGGGGGCGGGGCTGCGTGCTGTGATATGCTCTCACCAACATGGAGGGATTGCCTTAAATGATCTTAAATCTAAATGTTAAATATGAAAAATATATCTCTCACTCTAAATGTGAAACTCCACAGTTAGATGGGGCTCGGTGACCCCTTTCCTACCGCCTGAAAACCATTATTAGCTGAAATCCGTTCACCTCGGACAAAAGTAATGGGACCCCGGAGCGAGGTGAGCAGTTTTCGGGTCGTTGGAAAGAGTGCGGGATATAAATAAATAATTCCATGAAATGAACATTGTTTATGAGTTATGGCTCACAAGTCACAGAACCCCAGTCCGAGTCAAGTCTCAAGTCATTGAGGGCAAGTCTAAAGTCAAATCACAAGTCTTTGTTTGTGCGATGCAAGTGCGACTTGAGGCCAAGTCTCAGACTCGAGTCCCCATCTCTGGGAGGTCAATTATTTATAATGCTTTGAAATTTATATTACATCCTAATAATTATTTTTAACAAGAAATAGACCTAATTATGGGTCCAAAACCTTGATCTCAAATCACTGAAGGTGCCCAATCTTTTGCATAGTACTTCTTTCCTTTTTCACTTCAAAATTGTTCAAAACAATAATCCACTAATCTTGCTTACCTTAATCTTTTAAACAGGTGTTATCAACAGTATGATGTACAAAATTCTGTGAACAGTTTTAGTTCCTTGGCGATGCTTTAAGTGTCACTAAAGATGGCTGTTATAAAACACTTCTTGAATAGGAGAAACCTGGACGTCTCCACACTTAACAATAATAGGTTCAAATCTCCCATTCATAGGCAAGATCATAGAAACAGGATTGAAACAGCTCTGATAAAGGTATTAAATAACATTCGTCTGAATAAGACTCAGGTAAGGCCCACCTATCCATCATAGCATGTTGCCAAGGCCCACTGTTAGCTTTCACCCCTATTTGTAAGACCTTCAGGAAGCCTGAAGAACTATTGAAGTGTTCTGCACAGCATTCTCTTTCTCTCTCTCTCCCACTGCTGTAATCAACACTCTCTTCTCACAATGTGACCAGTTGGATGGTAAAACACTGCTAGAAGTACGTCAAAGGTCATTATTCCTATTTTGTTTAAGAGTGAATAAGGGATTTGTTTTCTTTGAATTATTCAGTGTTTCAATAATTTTAATGTTTTGTAATTTCCTTCAAAACAATGTTTTAAAGAACAATATTTTTATTTGGAAATGAGGAGACAGCAGTTCAGTTCAAACCTGAGAAACTGAACATTATTAAGGTCTCTTATTTTTTATTTTTTTACACACACACACACACACACACACATACACACACACAATGTATACAGTATACGCATACTCAACAACCCAGATCTACATATGGTCTGCATCATATAAAGACCTGACCCTTGAGATAGTGCATAACTTCACAGTTGTGTTTCTAGGGCCAATCCCAACACATTATTAATGCATATTTGGTTCAGAGACAAAGACACTGGGGGTGCTTATGGTATGCAATAAGGAAGATTTATGTATTTTAAGAGAAAGACCATTTAGGAGGAAATCACGGCCAAAGGCCGCGTTGACTGCTTACTAAAGACTAATCCATATAAGGATATAGTGTGAGGCCCATGGCAGATTTTAAGAACAGACATGCAAATAAGTTCACAAAGATTATAAGAATTTATTTTTTATATACAGAATATTCACACAGCATGCATATTTACAGCACAGTTTATTTACAAAGGAAAGAAAAGCTTCACATAACATCCGAATAAACAACGCTAACATAAGCTGCAGAAACAGGTTTGACTTATTCAAAAAGCTGCATTTTGAGTGTTACGGTTCACATTTACAGCCGATGGTTTGTCTCCATTAGCTGAAAACTGACTACAGAGGGCCTTTAACATCTGCTATAAAACATCCAGCCTTTGGTGATTGTTACAGTGATACACGTATGCAATGGAGATAAATCAAACACATCATAGACCTCTTAGATATTCACTCCTACAATCACAAACACACAGCAAAGCATGAAGCACATATTCATACACACAGTCACAACAGGCCACGCACGCTACACACATGAGGTAGATATAACAGCCGACATTCAGACAAGGAAAGCATACAAGTACTGTCTGACTTCTGTAGTTCAGACAACTACAGTGAAATGAATAATGACACTTTAACAGCAACACTTAGATTGTAATTCCATCTGCTACTTGTGGGGCCTCAATATAAGTCTATAATTACGTACTCTACCAGTCATATTCATTCATCATTAGTTAGTTTCTGACTAATGCTGATCAAATATTATTTAGGTGGTGGACCTGTCTTGGTACTGTAGTAACACTGTTAGAACCATGATAGAGTGTGTGGTGTAGCTTTTACACATCAGTGTCACTGCAGGGCCGAGAGTGGTCCACCATAGCATGAACTGTGTCTCTTTAACCTGCAAGGTGGAGGTGTGGTCAGTGTAGGGTATACACTACAAGCTAAAGGTTTGGGAGCAACATTCAACTTTTGAAAGGAAAGCTGAATATTAGATTAAATTTTATTAATGGACAGTAAAAAATATTCTGAGAGGACCATTTTCTTCTAAATGCATAGCAACAGTATGTGCAGTAAATAGAGTTCACAAAAGTAGTAGTGCTGACTCTCCTCTAGAATTTACTCATCAGGGTTTTTTTTGTTTGCTTTTTGTTTTATTAATAGCCCAAGGTTACACAGAACTTTGATATCCATCAAAAATACATTGGTACACATTGCTGCTTTGTTTGATGGAGTTTGTCGGGGAGATGAGTGCACACAGGGAACACATTCAAGGTAAAGGTTAAAAATAAAAACTGCTGGCAGCTGCTTTCTTTTTATAAAATGTGTGAGACCAGTCATCGTCCGGCTACGTATTTAGATTGAGATGGTAAAACTCTGGCTGTTGGTTGAAAGAGGTGACGTTTCTTGTTCAAAATCGTTTTGATGGACTGAAGTACTGTCCCACATCATATCCTATTGATTGACAGATGGTGTGTATTTTGTCAGTGTCTTTTGAATGGAAAAACGCACTGTTTTAATCGAAAACAAAGGAAATTTGATGGATACAAAACAGGTCTTGTGAACATATGCCTTGAGAGTATAGCACTCCAGACCAGTGGAATAATCTGGTACATCTTTGGTTAAACTAGATTATTTGGTTTTTGGTATTTTGACCTAGCTGTAGCACATTTTTATAATAAAAATAATCACTGCTTTCTACTATATTTTGGCCAGTACACTAAAAAGTTTTTTTTAAAACTATGATAACTAATTTTAGAAGTGCAGTTAACACCAAGTGTTTAGCCCAGAAAGACACTTGAGATATTTAGACACTTTTTAGTACATTGCAATGCAATTAGCGAAATGTATTTCTGCTCTAGCACATAAAGATGCTAATAAAAAGCACTGGCCATTAAATACTTAAATGCCTCCATAAAAAAGTACAAAATGGCTGTTATATAAAACATACACACACACATCCTTGCTCACACACCGACACACAACAATCACACCATGCCATCCATGTTCAATATTGAAACTGTAAAAAAAAAAAAAAAAAAAAAATCTAGAAGAGAGAAGTAATACTAAAATGGGGTTCATGGGCAAATAAAAAAAAATTGCTTTTTATCGCTGAATAAAAATTAAACAGAAAAAAAGGACATATCACCGACAGATAATCACAGCATTGAGAAAAAGAAAAGCTTTAACATAGAACCATGGATTGTCAAAAAGTCACATCACATAGAAACAGGCCCACAAAATTCACAGTATGCAGTTAGAATTATAGCTTGGCTCTAGATCATACTTTTCAAAAATATAACTTTATACACAAATATATAGTCATACTCTGTTTCCTCTCTCTGAAGGCATCTATACAAGTTTACACTGCCTTAAAAGCTTTAAAATAAAATACATTCTATAGATCCTGCAGCAAGCAACACAGAAGGTTATGATGAGAAACAAATCAACAGTCTGCGGTTTCACATCCGGACGTCTACGATGCATGCATTGTACAAAGCGAGCTAGGCCAACCAGTTCCCTTCTTTATGTAAAATAATACACGTAACTCTATTCAACAATGCATGATCTGAAGTTAAGGCACTTTAAATATTTCAACATTCATGTACACTTTTGACGGTGGGATTGTTTTGGCTTTGCTTTGTATTCATACATACCAGAAATGTCGTATACAATAAGCAAAACGCTCGAAGGCACGCGCCTCCTGAAGTTCTACAGAGCCCCAGTACTGAAAATGCAGCACGAAATTTACAACAAAAGTAAAGTAATGATGCATATTTACTATTAGCTGGAATGTTAGTGTAAAATCTGAACACTGATGCAGAGTGGGGCAAATTGAACAGATATAAAAGTCATCCAGCTTTTCTGTGAATGTTGTTTTTATGTGCATTTGCGAGGCACACTGGTTTCAACATAGGACATTTTAAAGAGACTTACACCTAGCCTATCCCTGCTCCATATTCTTTTATCACAGCTGTTGCTAATTTGGGTAAGAGGAACCAAATGTTGGTTAAAGCTAAAACTCTTTTGTCCAGAATGCTTAATTTAAAGTGCAAAAGAGGCTTATTGTGTTTGAATGCACTTTCGTACTACACCGGGTTAACAAATGCTACACTATCAGGTACAGAAGAATGTTATTAGCCAGCGATATGTACCCGGTTATGCTAGCCATATACAGTCATGTGCAAAACACCCACAGTCAAATGACACATTTGGTTGATTTTCTCTGCAGGGGGAAAATTTAAATATGGAATTGTTTTACAGATTTTCATTTATATATGTATATATAAATAATGTGCCATTAATTTTGTGGAACACAAAACTGTTTAGATCCAGGTTTTTAGAAACAAGACTATACTCATTTAGTTGAATGGGTTCTGTAAAGCTCGTCTGACCCAGCAACAGTTGCTATGGAAGAATGCGGAGCATAGAAAGGTCTCGAGTTAAAGCTAGATCTTCTGTTTTGGGTGTAAATAAGAAATGAATCTATTCAATATGTGATGCAGCTAGCAGACAAATCTGAATAAATCTATAAAAATAAACCGTTTCTTGCACAAATGCTTTAACTTTGGATATAATGCCCAGATATGTTCACTCTTTACAGAGTCTTTCAGTGATTCGTTAGTGATGCATATACATTGCTGCTTTTTTTGCCAGTAGCTTATAAAGCTTTAGAAGCAAAGTAGTAAGAAATTCTTAACTTACAGCTTTTGTAACTGTTTACTATCTTCTCTGCAATAATTCATGTGATCATTAATAATCATCTGTAAGAATGTTTCTGTCATTCATTTCTTAATCTTGCTATATTGTCAAAGCCAAGTTGTTGAACATGGCGGATGAACATTTACATCAATAAATAAATAGACTCTTAAATATTATTCTTATACTATCTTTATATTAGAAAATGATGTTGTATAAATGGTGTACAGCTTGAGAATAGCTTGATCTATCTATGGCAGGATAAGAAACGCATTTAGGTTGTGACTACGTTCTGTATATTTGTAAATTCTTTATATAAACTTTTACGAAAAATATCTATTTTATTTTACAATACATTTATGTATAAATGTTATTATCTGATAAAACCAAAATGCCTCTTTTAAGACATTTACTCCAATCATTCTTGTCCTCAAAGCTCTTCAAAGCTCCATTCAGAAACCAAGTATAAAAGCATGAAATAGCTTTCGCTATTAGAGCACATTTGATAGCAAATCAACCGATCAAGTGCATTCATTTACCTTAAATGTACATGGCAACATTTTCCTTTTAATTCTGAATCATATGCTTGCCTTGAAACAAGACAGACATGGTGCTAATAATTCAATGACCACAATTTTGTGAGTGTAGAAGCAAAGCTTCGACACTCAGAATTGCTGCAGCATTGCGCAACCACATGCAGTCTCTGCCTCAGTCTAGTTCTTCCAAATGCTTCCAGGCAGTAAGAATGATTGGGGTAAACACGCTTTGTTATGTACAGATGTTTCCCATCCATATATGGTAAAAACACAATTCTCTGTTGTAGTCTTTTTTTTTTCATAAAGCAGCGTGTAAAGACTGGCTGGTTTCTCACCAACGAATCGTCTTTCATCTCTGATTTGTCTTCCAAACGCGTTGTTCCAGCATTCCTAGCTCAGTTAAAGACAACACAGTTACACCTCCAAGCCAAAAGTAACTAACCAGTTACACGCCAATGTCTGCTACAAAATTCAGTCACTCGCTTTTAAAAAGCTTCTGAGACTGATTATATCAATTAGAAAGAAAACAGATAGAAAGTGAACAGGGACAGAAGAGGTGTTGCCAGGACAAAATGGTTCTGCACAGTGAAAAACTGGTGAAAGACGTGGTCATGGGTAAAGGAGCCAATATGGCAAAAGGTAAGTGATCTTTAGTCACAGGTAAAGGAAGTGTGTCCAGAAGAAAAGAAGGCCACATGCGAAGGTCTGACCACGGGTGAAGGAGATTCGGACAGGGATGAAGAAGGTGGTGCTATGCATTGCTGCTGCTGGAGCAGGGCGTGCTCTGGGTGCTGCCGATGCTGTGGGCTGCACTGCTGTTCTCAGAGGCAGGTGGAGACTGTGGAACTTGCTGCCTGCTTGCTGAATCTCCTAAAGAGAGAGAGAGAGAGAGGGAGAGAGAGAGAGACTGTCATTATATCCACACACTACTGTACCACCTCAACAGTGTCACTGCTGTGCTGAGACCGCTCCATCAGAAACACCATGTCTGGTCAGAGGTGGTCCTTTTACATTTCTGAATGGGATGTATTTCTCGAATAGCAGGTGGACTGTACTCTAATTTACCATCGGGATCTCAACACAAAAGGTGAACCAAATAAACTGCACACACAATTTTGCTAGAGCTTGGGGGGTCTTTCTATTTTACTAGGGATCTACGTTTTGTACCTAAGTAGTTTTTCTCTACCTTATTCTTTGTGTGTTAATAAACTCGTGTGCTCTTGTGGCCACATTGTGTCCTGTATCTGAGCCTGAAAGAGAGAGAAAAGACACAGAGAAAGAGAGAGAGAGAGAGAGAGAGACAAAGAAACAGATGGAAAGGGAAAGAAAGAGTGAGAGAGAGAGAGGGAGAGGGAGAGAAAGGGAGAGAGGGTGGACATGTTTATGATTAGTTTTTTCAAATGTTTTGAGGCCAGTGATGTTCTGGAAAAATTGACACAAAGTCTAAAGACACACTCAGTGTGACTCAACAATAACTCAGTCTCAGACTAAATCAACAGCAGTAACTTCTTAATTGCTTAGTGTCCAGATGAATTCCTCTCAATACAGGTTATTTAATATACAAATTACACATTACTTACTACATAACTGTTACTGAGTGGTGATTAGTTATTATTATACTGTTATTATTCAATATACATCATCATAGTGAATAATAAGCCTTTCTCTCTTTTTCTCTCTCTTTATGTCCTATAGACTGATTCTTCCATCCTAAAGTGACGTTCGATCAGTATGGGGAATTCTTCCATGTGTTTGAAGGGCGGCTCTGATGAGCGATTGAAGTGTTTTTGATTGAATCCCAAGCACTGAATCCTGTGTTTGTTTCAGATCCTTGGCACAGTGCTTCACCAGTATTTAAACACAATGCCCAACCAGAGCTATTGCTTAAAACCCCAGGCCGCAGAATCAGTCTGTATGTCTACACATGCTTTAGCCACAGGTTGACCACGTACTATGATTGTATGTGTGTGTTTGTGTTTGAGAGAAAGAGAGAAAGAAGGAGCAAGCAGGCAAAAGGAGAGATAGAGAGAGCGAGAGAGACAGAGGGGGAGAGAGAGAGAAAAAGGGAGAGACAGGGTGAGAGAGATCGAATAAGGGAGAGAGAGAGGGTGAGAGAGACTGAAAGAGAGGGGGAGAGAGAGACAGATGGTGAGAGAGAGAGACTGAGAGAGAGATTGAAAGAGAGGCAGAGAGAGAGGGAAAGTGTTTTCTAATCACTGCAATTGCGTTTGGAACATTTCTCCCTTCTTGCATGTGCTCTTGCATGTGCGTGTGCGTGTTTTCTCCTCAGCCCTCTATTGGACCCGCAGTCTGTCTATTTCCCCCCTCTTAGGCCCCTCTGCCGCTGATGTTTGCCAGAGATGTGCTGCCAAGCAGCCCGAGCTAAAAAAGGCCGCTCTTCTAACGGCAAACTGCAGCCTGGCGTTCGGCTTCAGTGTGTGAGCGTTCTCTTCATCTTCTCACCCACCTCCCAATAAAAATCTGCACACACTGCCCCACACACAACCATTCAAGAGACTGAAATCACTCATCATACAAATATTTAATGTAATAAAGAACATATTCCAAATTAGTTTTGTTTAACATGCTTTGAACAACATTTTATAGATTTAAAGTTATAGATTTAAGTATAAAATAACTTAATTTTCATCATTACACTTACAGCTCTGTCTGGGACATGACTTACACTATGTGTGTATGTGTGTGTGTGTGTGAGATGACAGTGTGTTGACCCTGTCCTGTGCGACTCCCCACTGTCCCTGAGGGTAAACTCTTTAACCTATCACTGTGATGAATCACAGAGAGGCCGAGAGTATCACTGCTGTTCTTTAGCCATTGCACCCTCTGCATTCCGCATGTAACGTCCTCAAAAATAAATGAGGTCCGCCTCTCTGAAGTTTGTTATGCAGTATGTTTTCGCATGAAGATGAAAGTGGTAAAGTTATGCAGCATCATCCTTGAAGAGCAGAGTTCACACTATCGCAGTAAATGTAAGATTGAACTATGCCAGTGCTCTAGATGCTGACGCTCCCTTAGAAGGAGTCAAGGACCCCAAACAGACCATTTTAATAGGATATTTTATGACAACTCTGAAGTACAGTTTAAACTTTGTACAACTGAAAGCCAATAACGATCCTCATCGTTTGCTTGTGGTCAAGATAAAGTTAAATCTTTACTTGTCAGAAATGATTCCATTAAGTGAATGGCCAACAGTAGAGACATGCCAAAAATAACAAAAACATTATGTTTTCATATTCTTAGTGGACAGAATACAATCAAATGGACACAGTTACTGACCTCTCACTGGACTCACTGTTAAATTCCATCAGGAACTCCTGAAACAACCCAACGAACGGCTGAAGCAGGTATTAGATTGTAAAAAATGAATACAGATCAATGTTGCTTCCTCTAACTCTATAACCAAGGAGAAATTTGGAAATGACTAAGCTAACATCCCCACACACATAAAGTCACTACGCATTTTTATTGATTTGTTTGTTTGTATTTTGATGATGCTTACTTACAGATTTCATTTTCTCAGATGGCTATATGCTGTTTGAAGGGCTATATCACTTTTATGGTATTACCAGTGATTAAATAAGTAATGTAATTAAAGACTCAATAATGCAATTACATTTGTTTAGAAATTCTTAACCCATGCTTTCTCCAGAAAGCCGTCTGTCTACCACTAATGGGTGTCAGTTTTCTACAGCTGTGGGGATTCTGGCTGAAGTACTGAAGTGTGTTTATATAAAAGTGTGTGGAGAGTTCAGGATCACTCCATACATCAAATGGAGAGAGAGATAAAAAGAAGAAGAGAAAAAAAGCAGTGAGACGCTCTTGCCTCTTTCTGTCTAGATTTGCCTTTGCCTCCAGAGGAAAGAACTCTTTATTTGAACACTGCTCATGCTCTTGCAGTGTTAAAGTTATTTTAAGCTGCTTTTAATACCCATAAAACCATCGGGGGTATATTTTACATCCCAAACGATTCCTTTTAAGGGCATTTCAGCTACATGACTTAACACTTTCCTATCGAATGGCTTAACTTCAAGTGCCAATTTTCACTTGCTACTCATTTCTTGGCATCCAAATGAAAAAAGAAGTGAGAAGTGCACTCTAGAACACAGAATGTAAATGGAATGAGCATGCACTTCATTATTTAACTATCTATGAATTACGCAACTACATCTAAATAAGATATTACTACAGTCGATAACCTTTAGTACCTATCCCTACAGAGGATTTATCCCAATCTGGCAACCTGTTAAATCCAGATGCGCCCTCTACATATGTTTCCGTCAGAACAAAACAAAGAGTCAGTCCTATCGTAAGACTTTGCTCTCTGCTGGAAGCCTATAAAACTGAATAACTGACTTTCTCCAGCACAAACAGGTGGAAACAGGTGAAGCCCACGCTCAGGCGGACACCTGATCTGGCATTTATTTACAAAAAAAACCAAAAGTCATCCAGTCATTTTAGCATTATTAATGCTAATGCTAACACCGATTATTGGTTTGCCCTGCATCAAGCTCCTTTTAAAATAAATATTTCCCCCAAAAAACTTCAAATCTCTAAAAGATGGTTTCTGACACTTTATGACACACATCCATGTATTTTGTTCAGATGGAGTGAATGATGTAAATGAGATTTTCTGCAAACCTATTGCTTTAAAACTGCACACCATTTAAGGCTGGCAAGGCCCGCTGTAAAAACTCTAGTAAAGAGGAGCAGTTTAGTGCCACTGTGGACTGTGACTGAGGAGTGGCACCAGGGTGGGAAGCGGGGGCAGAGAGAAAGAGCATGCTCTTCCTTTGAGGGGTCACAGAGGGTCATCAGCATGGCGACAGTGGGCTGGGAGAGGGGGGCGAATCTTGGCATTCAGAGGAAGGATTGTTTTGTGTGTGTGTGTGTGTGTGTATTCCGGCAAGGCCTGAGAAGACCCTCACTTCGGGGAATTCCAGTGTAGTTTCATTGTACCCAGAATACCCCTGGTCAGCCCCACGAGTGCCCACTGCCCCACCAGCGGCTGAAAGAACGGAAGGAGCGCGCGAGCGTCAGCTGACCGACAGGAAGGAGCTAAATGCCAGTGTTCATGTGTTATTGTTACAATACTGCTGTCAGCACTCTGCAGCTTTTCCACACCATCAAAAGAGGAATTTTGTTTTTCTGCTCCCTATTTTGGAAGGATGATGGAATTTTCTAACTATGATTATTACGGTTTTTGTGACTAATTCCAGTTTTTTGAGTAAGCTATATTTTTCGGGAACTACATGAACTGCAATGCGAAACTATCTGGGTTGTTCTCAGGTTAGAGAGATGAGGTATAATAGTCTGGATTATCCAGCAAGTTTGAGAGAGGTATAAGTATTAAGGTTGGTAAAAATCAATTCAGTGTAAGTTTAACAAATAAAATCTCTAAAATACACAATTTTCATATTTTAAGTGGCTCTAACACACACCTTTACTCCATTTCCTGGCTTCTGAAACTTTGTAGTTTGTGGATAAAGTCGCTCTATGACATTTGTACAAAGTTGTGTAAACAGAGCCCATTTAAAAGGTAAAACAAAAGATATAAATTTAACTGAGCCCTAATATAGACTGTACTGATATATCAAATAAAAGGCTCAGCTTGGCGACCAATTCCTTCAGATCATGTTGTCATTCCACATTCCAATCTTACAGGCAGAAAGAGTGCAGATACTGAGAGTGAGTGAGTGTGTGGTGTAATAATGACTCACCTGTATGTGAATAAATGAACCACAGGGCTCCTGTCAGCATGGCTCCAATGACAAAGGCTGCAAAGGCAATGCCCACCACTGTAGGAGTGTCCAGGACATACATGTACTCTACAAGACAAGAGCAGCAGCACATATAAGACATATATGGTTCACAATTAAATTACCTGCAAAAAAAACCCAGCGGTGCTCAAAATCTTCAAAACAGTAATTTTTTGATAGTAAAATGTGACTATATGCATGATGTAAACTTACGATCCTGATTTTCAGGAACTTCAACTGAGGGCAGCAGAGGCTTGCGGGTTGTGGTAGCTGAATAAAAACAAAAAACACAAAATCTGTTGAAAACCGAAAGTACACTATGCCATTATTTTTGCTTTACCTATGCTCACACTAGTATTACAACAAGAGCGTATTGTGTGTTTTTAGTAGTTATTGTGATTTTAATGATGCATGATTGCAGTCTTTTACTGCCAAGTATTGACTACGACAACTGCTAGAAACGTAATGTTAATTTCACTGTATTTTTAACAGTGTTTCCTGGCTTTGAAATGATGTTGTTCCATCCACTTTAAAATCATTTCCCACTGCAGTAGCTTTTGTGATTTTTATGCAGACAGACTGCTTGGTAACTTCTGAAACTTTGTAGTTTGTGGATAATGTCGGTCTATGACGTTTGTACAAAGTCGTGTAAACAGTGTATCTATAACCGAACGGTTCATCTTTGAAGCATGTAGTACAAGTGAGTTGTCTCAGGCAAAGCTACTGAAATAACCACCTTTCTGTAAATAGAGTGTTTCCTAAACAAGACTGAAATCCTTCAACCGTGGCAGTATTTACAGTCTGTTTCTCCAGAATAAAAAAACCCCCATTCTAATTAGTAAATTCCCCACTTTAATTACTGACCCAGACATTTAGTTTTCCACATACAGCTGTAGAATAAGCCTACAGTTTAGCAGGTTTAAAGAGACAACGATATCAGCAGGCTCAATGAGAAAAAAAGCCTGCCGGTCTGACAAGGATAGTGCACTTTATTTTCATCACAGCAGGTGGCAGATAATCCTCTCAAAGTCACTGACACCCATTTCACTTGGATCCAACTCCACAGGAACCTGCAGTGATACAGAGCTGGTAGGGCTATCTCCTCTCAGTCAGCGAGCCAAAGCGTCTGAGCGGCTCCAGGGCCCGCAAAAACCAAGCGGATGGGTTTCTGCCTCTAATTAGCTCTAATGATCACCCATCATGCTGCACAATAGGTCCTGTGTGGCTGCGGGCTCCAGGGTCACCCTGGTCCAGCGCCAGGAGCCAGCCACAAAGGCAGCTATTCTGGGAGAGAACACCTTTAGGTTTTCATCCGTACTGACGGGCGATGACAGACTATCAGAGAAAAGCTCTGTCACAACCCACCAATCACCAGCCAGAACCAAAACACCCCCTCGCCTCCATCTTATCTCTACTGTCCAGCTCATAATGTAGAAAATGCAAAGGCGAGCCATCAACACTATACTGACCACATATGAACTCCAGAGGCAGGATAACTTTCTAACTGCAGTCAAAAGGCAATAATGTGTTCAACGTGATGCATTTAATTTATTTCAGTCACAGGAGTACAGCCTTTCACCATGAATAAAATATATTCACAAGCACAAAATATTTTTCTTTCCAATTACTTACTTTTGGTAGGACTTGTATGTGCACTGCCCAGAATTCCTCTATGTGTACTGCCTTACACTGTCTAATTCTGCACCATGAACTGTCTGTCATTGTCCTGAACTTTAGTATTCATCTGTTCTGTCCTGCACTGTTTGCCTTATGTGTTAGAACAGTGAAACAGTCCATTGTTATGCTGCAAGAATTTGGACTGAACTGAACCGAAAATTTAGTTCTGCACTGTTTCATATGCAGCAGAGCAGAGTATTAATCATCAAATTAAATCCCTGAATCTCTTAAAAGGGATTTATGTGACTGTTTGGAAAAGCAAAGAACACAAAAGGCTGAGTGTTCGGTGGATCCCGGAGCGGTGCTATGTCAGCTATAGTGTGGAGGACATCTGGCTTAAAGCTCGGCTCCACCCAGCAGTTCTTGAAGAGCAGGGGTGGCCAGCTAATAGCCTAGAGGGCCTTGGTCCAGCAGTACAGTTTGGTGATTACTGGAGTTGTCCATAAGTAAGTCTTTTTTTGTTTTGGTTGACCTTGCTATAATATAATAAATTAGGAAGTAGTAGTTAAATGAGAGCCTTCATTTCACCATAAAGGTTATTGATATTTGTTTTAATTGCATATTAAAAATGTTTATCCAGAGGTGTACTGTACAAACATTGCTGGAGTTTACATTCCACATTCTCTACATCATCAAAAACATATTTCGGAAATTTCTCTCCAGTTTTAGACGTGTCCATTTCCACCCGAACATTTAATAGTACAATCATCTGAGGCATTTCTGTGCAATCTGACGTCCAATCTTGCTGCCATCATAGTGAAGCCTATTACATTCTCTCAGAGTCCCAGTCATGCACGGCTGTGGCATCAGAGGGGACTGAACTTGCATTAATAGAGCAAACACAGTTGCACCACCTGGTAGTGATGGGAAGTTCGGCTCTTTTCAAAGATTCTGCTCCTTTGGCTCGGCTCCCTTAAAAGAGCCGGCTCTTACGGCTCCCAAATGGCTCTTTATTTAGTATCACTCAGAGCCTTCTATTTTAGCCCAATTTATCAATTGTGAATGTTTTGTGTATTGGTAAGCAACTTTTTAATTCCTTATTTTTCATTAAAAAAATACAGTTACTATTATTTAACATTTTAATAAAACTTTAATTGAACAATTGAACACAACCACAGCAAACAAATCAAATAACCTAAATAAAGGGAAAAGTCTTAACATATATAATAAACATATATAACAAAACACTTTTGTCTTTAGTGCAGGTTGGCATTGAGAAATATGAGATGCCTCAGCTTGGATGGGCTGATGCGATTTCTCCTCTCTGTAATTATTTGTCCTGTTTGTTCTGTTTTTTCACTCATTTTTTCACTTTCTCCCAATGGACTCGCATTTAATGCCGTCTCCCCCGCCTCTCTCTGTCGCTCTGTGTACCTGGCCTGTACCACTACACTCGCTATCTTTAAAGCATGCTCCCCTTTCCTTCTTTCACATAATGGTACGATCCTAGTGGGTCCTCCCATGTGATTAGCCGCATGGTGTTCCCAAATGAAGCCCCGCCCCTACTTACGACAGAAGATTCGGCTCTCCCCGACGGGAGTCGGCTCTTCTCGTTCGCTACAAAGAATCGGCTCTTAGAGCGGCTCGCTCGCGAACGACACATCACTGTTCTGTTCTGTGGTGGTGGACTGTACTCAAGTGAGAGTACAGGTACTGTATCCAAAAAGTAAAAGTGGAAGTAGGGAACAAAAACAGACAATCCGTGACATTTAGTGTTTTAGTGGACGTTTGTGGTAATGTGGTGGTGTGTAATGCAATGACTAATCAGTAGAACTTACTTGTGAGCAGTTTCATCTTACAGTGACAAATTTGACTGGATTTTTAAAGAAATACATTAAAATTGGCCACAGCTTCGCTGCCTGGCAAGAGCAGAAATTTGAAATTCGTACTTACTACTTTTGGAGGCCTAAATGCAAGGACGTTTCATTAAAGTTGGAATGGAAACTCAGTTAAGCTTCTCTCACTCTCCGTCTCTCTCTCTCTGTCTCTCCAGGATGAGGACTTTCAGGAGATGGAGGAGGCAGGTCGGCAGATGGAGCAGCACTACAGTCAGTTCTTTGATCATGTGATTGTGAACGATGGCCTGCAGGCCTCGTGTGTGCAGCTGCTGACGGTGGTCAGGAGAGCGCAGGACGAGCCGCAGTGGGTCCCTGCCTCGTGGATCAGACCAACCAGTCAGTTCTGAGAACACAGTAAAGGGCTGAGAATGTGTGCAGTGTTCAGGGACACAAGGGTGCTCATCCTTCATCGCTGTTCAGTGATTGCTCAGGTTCAATTAAAAAGAATCAGATTCTCGAAGAGAGGAATCCGATCCATTTAACAGTGAGAAAAACACTGTCTGGTGCTGAGCCTCTTCAGGCCCAGAGCTGCACTCTTCATGTAAGCTGTTTATTTAAAAAAAAAACATTTTGGGCCACTGAGTTAATTTCTTTAATAAAATTCAAACTCTTACTTTGTGTGCTTATTATTGTTCTTTTGTCTGAGTTCTCTTCAACTTGGATTTATTACAAAATAGACCAATAAAACACAAGCTGATAGTGTATTTGTTTTCCTAAAATTGTTACATTCAGAGCATTCTGTCGTATTTTGCACTGATAAAATCCGGTCCAGGATCAAATCCGCTGGGGTTTAGTGCGCATGTGTATGAGACTTTACGGTAATAAAAAAATACTTTCTCAAATAGTAGGAGAATTATGACACTGACGTAACTACTTCGTATCCAACGACAACAAACGACGCCAAAGACAAACAATAACACGTTCGGCCATCCTGTTAATATTTATCTGAAAAATTAATGAAAATTAAACGGTAAACGTTTACATTAAACAACTGAGCGACCTCCTAGTTTTTTGGACAAGAATCTATCATGGACTCGAACAACGAAAGGGTTAGTCGCATGTGAGCAAAGTAACTTTAGCTTGTTAGCTTTTGAGCATGCAGTTACACAGTGCCTATTTGAGTAAATACTTAAAAGCCTTGTTTTGGTGTTTATCTGCATTGTCCCACTAAGGTTCTGAGCACAAGACGAAGAGATCTCCCACCAATTTCACATGTGCAGAAAGTAAGTTCAGTTTTGCATGCATGGTTTAATGGATCAGTGCAGGTATGCACTGCTGGAGAGGCAAATCCACACACACACACACACACACCCTTCTAGTGAAAGTGATCATTCGGTCATACGTGAACACACCACTGCACACAGTGTGAACAGCACGAAACACTTCCTCTGCA
>JBBPDB010000108.1:7132061-7154189 GCA_037974465.1 Brachypetersius altus
TGCAGAGGTTGAATTTCGTGCTGTTCACACTGTGTGCTGTGGTGTGTTCACGTATGACAAAATGGTCACTTTCACTTCACTAAAAACTGTAATCTCATGTCTTTTCAATCTCAGCACTTCTATTGCATTTTCAGTTTTCTTTTATTCTGTTTTATTCTATTGTTTATTCTATCCCTGCAAAGCACATTGGATGACTTGCTGTGCATGATAATGTGCTATATAAAAAAACCTGCAAGATCATTGTAAGGATTTGTTAAGTTTAACCAGCAGAACACCTGATTTACCCTCAGGAAGAATTCATTAGTCCAAGCAGGAACTGGATCCTATGCAGATAAATGGCTTTGCATGTTATTTTCTCAGGTAGCCTAAGAGTTTTAATAGTACTGATTATTTGTTTGCCTGTAGACCTATTAGAGACAGTCTTACCAGGTCTGTGTGTGTCTGTTTTGACAGGATCGATGTCCACTTCGCCTTCATTGTCTGAGATGACCACCAGAGGTTTGGTAGAGGTTTTGGTGTTCATCATCATTTTCATAATGGTATCCCCACTGATGCTCTGGCATGCTTCATCTGGAAGCATACACTGCAGAGAGAAGAAGAAGAGGATTCCAGCAGCCGGTAAATAAAGGTAAACAAAGTATAAAAACCTAGCGTACTCTGCTGGCCAACATAAACAATCAAAACAAGCGGACAGAAGAGATCCATACCTCTAACAGGTCCTGGGGCAAGAAAAGAGAAAAAAGGAAAACAGAGCAGAGAAGAAGATCAATAAAGAGAAGCGAGACATTAAGAGAAAAGAACAGAGAAGCAAAATAAAGAGAAGAGAAAATAAGAGATGTTTAGAATAAGAGAGGAGAAAAAGGGTAAGAGATGATAGAAGCAAAACAAGAGGAAAAGATTAGAAAAGAAAAAAAGCAAGAGAGAAAAAAGCAAAAAGAAGCATACACTGTAGAGAGAAGAGTATTTCAGCAGCTAGTAATAAAGTTACTCTGCAGGTGAACATAAACAATCAAAAATGAGAAGAGAAGAGAGGAGAAAAGAAGAGAAGAGAGGAGAAGAGAAGAGATAAGAGAAGAGAAGAAAAGAGAGGAGAAGAGAAAAGAAGAGAAGAGAGGACAAGTGAAGAGAAGAAAAGAGAGGAGAAGAGAAGAGATAAGAGAAGAAAAGAAAAGAGAGGAGAGGAGAAGAGATAAGAGAAGAAAAGAAAAGAGAGGAGAGGAGAAGAGATAAGAGAAGAAAAGAGAGGAGAAGAGAAGAAGAAAAGAAAAGAGAGGAGAAGAGAAGAAAAGAGAGAAGAGAAGAGAAGAGGGGAGAGGAGAAGAGATAAGAGAAGAAAAGAAAAGAGAGGAGAAGAGATAAGAGAAGAAAAGAAAAGAGAGAAGAAGAGAAGAAAAGAGAGGAGAAGAGAAGAGAAGAAAAGAAAAGAGAGGAGAAGAGAAGAGAAGAAGAGAAGAAAAGGGAGAAGAGAAGAGAATAGAAGAGAAGATAACAGAAGAGGAGGCAGAGTGTATAGCACATGGGCACTAAGAAATACACCAAAATGTTCTAAAACAGAGCAAAAATTGAATATTATTTCCTGATGCTTGATGTAGCATCCCCAGATGAAAATTGTGGGCACATGGGGATGAAAGGCATCTGTGAGGCTGGCTGCAGAATTTTTTCACATCATCTTTCAAAAAAGTAGGGGGTATCAAAGGAAAAAAGATGATTAAAGCCATCCGGATCAGCCCAGCTCTTTTGTTCTATCTGCTTAAGACACACTGACCTTCCGTTAATACTGTTGTCGGGTCCAAGTCTGTACATGTTTAAAATGCGTTACATTTTCGTACCGGTTTTAAGATATTTAGGTAACGTGAAGATATTTGAAGAAATATTTCATAATGTTAATGCTGTTTACCCAACATCTCACTGAGGATGAGCATTATTTAGCAACATAAGACTAACTTCAGAAGCTTAAAGCAGCCAGATGTTAGGTAATATTAAAACCCTTTTGTTTTTTTATGAAAATGAAAAAATAAATAAGTACCAGACATAGCAGAGAGATTATTAATTAAAGCTTATTATTAATTGAAGCTATTTCATTCATCCATGTATAATAACAGCATGCACTGCATGTGAAGGTGATGAAAAAAAGTCAAATGTTTTCTGTACTGCAGCTGCAACATGTTGATTTTGGGATCTGAAAGAGAATTTGGAACCAGAAATGGAAATTCTAGAGGTGGGTGATATGACTATATATTATTGTTATAAATTCAATCACAGGATGATTACACCATGTGTACCATTGAATGACTAGACAAATTATAGATTCGATAATAGAACCACAACCTGTGTACAATCATTGCACAAACTGCAATGTAACAAGGGGCTGATTGGATGTTAATAATAAATGAATATAAAAGATCATGGATTATCACTTGTCCATTATTTTCTTGCTCTTTGTTCTTGGATATTTGTATTAACAAATCACTGTCTGCACAGATTTCCTCAGCCACGGAACTTTCCCACTTGTTCACAAACTCCAAAAACAAGTCATTAAAATACCTTTGAATCTCAAAATGTTGACACTCTTCTCCATTTCACTGTCAAAAACTCATTGTTTCAAATATGTGCATCACTGGAATAAAAAAGAGCCACAAATGAGAGAACGAACTCTCAGCAAGTCTGGCACTGAAAAAGGAGTAACAGGAGAATGGGAGGATAGGGATGGAGGAATATAACCTCAAAGAAGCTAGGGAAAGCCTCTGTTTACTGTGTGGGTGGTTGCCTGGTAACGCTGAGGGAGATTCATAGATCTTGCTCCCATGAAAAGTGGATGGATGCTGACAGCTGGTGCAGGTTGAAAAGTGCCAAGGCCATGAATTGAAAACACAAATGTTTAGAGTGAATGGAGTAGTCAGGCCAGCAGAATGTAACAGAGGGTCTTTATGATCTCTGCGAAAGGTAATGAAAGGATTGTGTCCAGGTGTGCATCAAAAGTTAAATAATTATACATCAACACTTTGATAAAGCTAAATTATTACCGCACTCGACTCTTTTGGCTCATAAAGAAGTAAGACTGGGAATCAAACACAATCTCTGCTATAAAGGAAATGAAAATAATTAAGAAAGGAGAGGAAAAGAGAAGAGAACAGCAAAGAGGGTAGAAATAGAGAAAAGAAGCAAAAAAAGAAGAGAGGAGAAACGAGAAAAAGGAAAAAAAAGAGAGAAGAGAAGAAAAGAGAAAGGAACAGTGAAGTGAAAAAGAAGAGAGGAGAAAATGAAGAGAATAGAAAAAAAATTCCAAAAGAGACAAGAAGAAGAGCAAGAGATTGGAGAATAGCAAAAGAAGAGAAGAGAAGATCAGGAAAGTAAGGAAAAGAGAAGAGAGAACAGAAAATAAGAGAATGGGGAAGGAGAAGAGAAGGGAAGAGGAGAGGAGAGGAGAGGAGAGGAGAGGAGAGGAGAGGGGAAGATGAGAGGAGAAGAGAAGAGAAAAGAAGAGAAGAGAAAAGCTCCATACCTCTGGCAGGTCCTGGTGGTTGTCTGGTGTCTTGGAGCAGAGGGACATTTCACAGTGCAGAAAGACCAAAGAGACATTACACAGTGCCCTGAAGTCGAAGCTGAAGCGCTTCCGGTCCATTTGGGCATTAGGGACACGGACATCCACTTTCTGAGGGTAATACACCACTGAAGGATCAGTTGGGCAGATATTCTCTATGATCATGTACTCAGACGGAACATTGGGGTTGGAATCTGGAGAGATGAAGCATGTCTGAATCACGAAGCCCAGATCAGGATCTGTTTTAGTGGCCGAAATCTGCAGAATGGAAGAAATGTAGAGAGAGAAAATCTTAGCAAGCAAGATAAAGATAGAAAATGAAGAAAATTGTACTGTGATGGAAAGAAAGCAGTGTTGTTTTTCAGAGATTAGAGAAGAAGATTCATTAAGTGAGAGCGCTGTTGAGCTATGTGATGAATCAGCTGCGTATTCCTCAGAAATACTAAATCATGTTGCTCTTTTCAGTGCTAGAAGTGATACTCTTCAACTGTCACTCTTTTTCTGTTAGTCTGGAAGTGTTCCCTATGTAAGCAGTCACGCACACACACACACCCACACACACACGCACACACACACACACACACACACTATTGGGCATTTGTTCAAATTCAGAAACTATGAGCTCCTCAGGGGCTGTCCATTTGTTTTAGTAATGCAAATGGTCTGAAGGAACACGGTCAGAGCGCTCACTTCCAAGAAACACACAATTCTAGAGTGAGATTGCTTTACAAATTAAAAAGAGCCCTTCCATCATACGACCACAAGACACTCCCACACCCCCCCCCAAAATCATTCTAATCCTTTAACACTGACTGGGTGTTTTAAGTTAAAAGGGTAAGTACCCTGGCTGCCTGTAATTGATTCAACTTTGAATAGTGAGTTAACAGAACCATCATTTGTATTGTTCAATAAAATGCAAAGCAGTCTAGTAGTTTACTTAATTACTAAACCTACTTAATTATTAACGTAACTTAACTGACCTTACCTAATTGGTGCCTATACACACTATTCACCACATACTACACTATATATTGCCTATTTTACTGTAGTCAAATCATACATCAATGCAGTGCAATACACTGCCTAGTCCACTAGTGCTAGTATTACACAGCTATATTGATTTTTAGCAATTATGACAGAAAAGAAAAAAATGCAAAGCATGCTATTTTCTAGCTGTTTACATTTCGAGTTTCATTTCCTTAAGCCTGATGTTCAGGAATGTCTAATAGGAATGTCCCTCAGCTCCTATTAAACAGCCTAGACTTTTGGCTAAATTAAACTCAACTGCTTTGTGCAATAGACCTACATGACATTAAATTGTGGAGTAGCATGAGGTCATTAACTTTAAAAACTCTGAACTAAATGTCATGTAATAGCACTAACTAAATGGAATGTATTCGGAAAATACTATGATTTTAGTTTTATCAGCAGTGACATTTTAAACGATGTAGTTCTCCACCTTATTTTACTAACCTTATTGGGACACTCCTGTTTTTCAGGGTTTCCAGTGAAGGACAACCTTAATGTTTTAACGGACTAAACTATTTTGGACAATGCCATGCTTCTACTTTGTGGACACAGTTTGGGGAAGAACCTTTTCTATTCCAGCATGACTCTGCCCCAGTGCACAAAGCAAGCTCCATGAAGACATGAGCTTAGTGTGGTCCACACAGTCCTGACCTCAACCCCATCCAGCACCGTTGGGATGAACTGGAAAGCAGGTTGTGAACCAGGTCTTCTCGTCCAACATTGGTGCCTGATCTCATAAACGCTCTACAGAATGAATGGTCATAAATTCCCACAGAAACTCCAAAATCTTGTGAAAAGCCTTCAAAGAAGAGTGGAAGCTGTTTTAGCCGCATAGGGGACCAACACCATATTAAAGTCTATGTGCTTGAAAGCAATGTCATGAAACTCCCTGTTGGTGTAATGGTCAGGTGTCCCAATACTTTCATATAGTACAGTACAAATACCTCACAATAGAGTTATTAACTTCAAACTACAGCTTCCTCTCATGGTCCAGCCTCATCCACACTTTAATTGTCCTCTACCCACAAATCCATAGATTTGAAGCTACTGCTCCTGTGTTGGGCAAGCTTTACAAAATGCAGCCCCAACTCAACACTTCTACATTAATTTATTAGCTTCAATCCGCTACATAATACTAGCATGCTTTTCATAGTTTTGACTTTTCACACAGATGCAAAATCAATACAAGTGAAATGAGTAATGCACTAAATATATTCAATGGAATAAATAGCTCCACTGTGGCAGTTGTAGCACACTGTATAAGAATTAACTGTGTAGTGCTACAAACTACTGCATTTTCCAGTGCTACACACTGCTTACAGAAAGTGGCAACATTACAGAAGTTCTTGGTTTGAGACGCATGCTGCAGTACAGGCCTGTCGCATCTGGATTTCCATTCCACAGCCTTGCAAGGGCTGTCAAAGTTTTTGCCCATCTGATTTTGTTAAAGAATGCACAAATAGATTTGCAGTTTTACAGCACTAGCCACAGAAAAAAACATCATATCCCATTTCCTCTGGATTTTTGAGCCTGATGCAGTTACACGGCCAAAGTATCCAGTACAAGTTTTTTGACACATGCACAACAGCACTTGTGCCACATGGACAACATGAGTTATGGCACAGCGGCCATGGAGGGTCACAGGGGTGTGGAGGGTGTGTTGGGAATGATGGTGCTCTGGATCCTGCATGACGTTATGACTTTTTATGGTTTTACAGAATGACGGACACACACAGACCTACACAAAGCTCTTTGTGACCTGCTGGCCCAGTGTCCACATGGGTAAAGCAGATTCTACCATAAATCAGTGCTTCAAAGGCCTCACTGCCCCTGTGGTTCTGCTTTTATTGGCCTGCTGGCCACGCAGTTTTTCTTTTTGAGTTAAACTCAAAAAGAAAAATCTAAATCAAAGAAATAAAGGGGATAAAAAAGGGCAAAGCAGGGTTTCCTATGGGTGATCAAGAAGGAAAACTTAGAGGGTGTACTTGGGTGCAAAGCTGCCAGAACAACAGAAACAAGCTGCACTTTTTTCATAGCAGTGGGTTAATAACTCAGCACTCTGTGACTTGGTTCAGGCAGGTTATACTGAAACAGAAATATGCCTATTTTGGAGTCATTCATAACCAACTGTATAAGTACACACATACGACATACTTCAATACAGCTAGAAAATAAAGCTGATTACCCATACGTTGGCATTTTTAAATGAATAATGTTGGTTTATTAATGAATTATTATTAAAACAACATTATTCACTGTGTGCTGTGGTGTGTTCACGTATGACAAATGGTCGCTTTCACTTTCACCTTTCACTTTCACCGAATTAAATAAATGACCTTATCTAAACTGTGTCGCTGGTCATTTATAACTGAACATTTAACGAATTTAAACTGGTTGGACATTAACTTTTATTAATATTTACTGAAAGTAAAGTCCTTAAGCATGTTAATATATCGAACAATATTGCTGGTCATTTGTAGCTTAACATTTAAAGAAAGTAAACTGAAAATATAAAAAAAAAATAGGTTTGTTTATTTATAAACAAACTTTTCCATGTCATCTAGGGATAACACTTTTCAAAGTATGCGATACACAGGTATTCAATGGCCTAAGGCAGAGATGGATACATCCCTGTCTCTTAACTAAATATTAAATATTAAACGAAGATGCCCTTCTCTGTGCTCTTTTGAAAAAAAGGAGAGCGCTCCGTATGCAGCTGACAAACAGAACCGTTGAAAGCCATAGCATCATAAATGAGACATAACCAAAGATGGTGTTAGCTTTTCTTACTGACCGTGACCAAACATCTACAGAACTTCTCTGGCAGCCCCCCAGTGATGGACGAAAAAAACAAAAACGACCTTAAAAAAGAGGCCCTGACTAGACTAAATGTATACACAGCAGGCTCTGGACTTATTTGACAGGAATGACAGTGAAAGATAGGCAAAAAGGCACAGATATACACTACGCTCAGAGTCCTCCAGGCAGAATTGCTCAAAAACACGTAACTTGTTCTCGCAGCCTGACTGTGTTTGACAGAACATACACAATATGAGAACGACTGTGACAGAACAGGCCGCATGTGCTAGAAAAATGAAACCAATAATGAAAAAGAGGCCAATGTGGCACAGCTTTCAGAGAATTCCCCAACAATTAGAGCAGTATGGACTAACGTACCGCTTCAATAAAGTAACTCTACACCTGCATTCTGTTAAAAGGTTAGGTGTGAGGGCTCTCCTGCTGATATGTCCAGGCTTTAGATTAGCAGAATCAGAAAACTTTATTGATCCTGGTGGAAAATGCTTATGAAATGACTGCATAGAGCAATATAATATAAAGTCTAAAATAAAATCTGAGTAAAAAATCTGTAGAAAGGAAAACAGCTCAATCTGAATACTCTTATGATATTTACAGAAATGCCTAGTATAAATACTATATACAACTACAGACACAAATGGTAGTTTGGAGTAAGTTATTGCACCTATTAGAGGATCAGTAACGAAGTAATGAAAAAGTAATATTGCACATGAAGACTACTGCACATAAGATGTTGCACATAAGTAATGAAGTGATTCAGGACCCATTTAGAAACGTCACATGATGTTGCACATTTTGAAAATGTTTTAACTCCAGATTTGAACAATAACTTGGCAACTAGTGTTATTCCTATAGTCAAGAATGGTTTGATGAATTGACTAATCAAGCCATGATGCTTTTTGTAAATTCATTATAGTGCCTCTATCACCTTCCTTTCCCTCATCACAGCTCCTTCATCATCTCAGGTTCCTCATCTTAGCTCTTCTGTCATCAACAAGTTGTAAAAAATAAATCAAGAAAAGTTGAATTGTCCCCTGTGCATCCTACAGTGTACAACAATCAGTTAAAAATACCACATGGATCATGAGAATGTTTTAGAACTATGTCACAAGTGCTATTTAATCACCCGAATTTCGAGAAAGTCATGTTTTTAGCTTGAGCTGTGTCTGTCATCGGTTGGAACCTGCTAAGTAATTAGAGCTAGGCTGTCAGCTAAACACCTAATTTAGACTTTAACCACAAACACACCTAATTTTTCATGTTTCATGTAGCAGCAGTAGAATCACTATGTGTATCAAAGAAAGTGCTCTCATTTAAAAACAACAATCTAGTAATACCTCAACATAGACGGGCTTGTTCTCGGAGACGGTGAGGAAGGACGACTGTATTGTGTAGCGAAACAGGATGGTATTAAACAGCTCCATGCTGAACGTAACGTTATCCACCGCATCTTTGGGCACCCCGCCGAAAGGCAGCTTGAAAGAATCATCTGGAGCATCTTGGCCTTTATGATAAGTACAGTTAAACTGAGAGAGAGGGAGAGAGAGAGAGAGAGATTGATCACCAACATTGAACATGGAAGGTCTGTACAATGGGCTACAGTTACATTTAATTGAATACAGTTATACAGAGACAGAAACAAAGAGAAGTTAAATATTTAAGAAATTATGAAGAACGGAAAAAACAGGAAAAAATGTTTTAAAAAGTCTCCAGGAAGAGCAGCACGAGCAAGAAAAAAAAAAGAAAGATGCATGAACGAGAGAGAGAGAGAAAGAGAGAGAGAGAGAAGGGGCTGTGGGCTTTGAAGTTAGATAGGGAAATGTGGCAGGGTTCCAGAGGAACAGGTCGAGAGGAGTTCAGAAAACAGACCCTGTGAAGAAAGGGTGAGCCCCTCACTGATCTGCTTTTACTAGCACTGAGGGAGTCTGGGAAATGTAGTCTCAAGGCTGAAGATCTCCAGGCTCTCCTCAGACATTTATACATCAACAAATATGTACATTTGGCATTGTAAGCATGACCCACTCTAGTATATGACAGACCTTGCATGACAGCATAACTCCACCTGAATTACACAGACAATGACGTTTTATAGCCGTTTTATAGTTAAAATACAACAAACTGGCAATGTTTATGATGGCTCAGTAAATATTAGAAACATGCTACAATACTACAAAATCTTACTACATAATGCTTGCAGGTCAGTAAAATAGTACTCAAAATTCATTTCTCTAGTTTAGCACTGCTTCAAACACTTTCTGACACAGTGTGACATACTGTTGTCTATAAAATGGACAAAATGCTTCCTTCATACCAGCATGGTAGAGCGGTGTCCGGTCTCCAAAGCAGTCCTCTCTGGGGCTTCTGGATCTCCTGGAAAAACTACATCCCCAGACTCCAGGTCTGCATCATCCAGTGGCCAGCCACTGCCATCCCTGACCTCTGACTGGGTGATCATGACCTGTTAATCACAAAAACCCATGGGTTACATTTTATTCCCAAAACACTATAGTCACTCCCTCTAACTCAGAGAATAAGAAAATGGCACAAGAAAATAATACTCTCTTCTTCTAAAGGTTAACTACAGGTTAACACAATGACTTGTTCAGTAACTATTATGAAACTGTTGGGAATGTGTAGAATTAGGAGAGAATATATCCTTAGAGCCCTTAGAGCTTAAGGCAGTGGTAGCATTTTTATGAATGACAAATTGAAACACATTTTAGATCAGAGGTTTGAACCAAGCATGTGGCAGGTTTGAGTCTGGTTTTAGGGGGTTAATAATTAGTGTGAACAAAACCGTTCTCCAAATGTCAGTGAACTGGATGAACAGCATTGCTTCATGTTCATTGCTAAAGCCAGCAGTGAGACCCTGGCTGTGTGTATGTCTGTGAGAGAGAGCTAGAGAAAGAGAGAGAGAAAGAAAGCCTGCCAAAGGCCACCAGAAACAAGATGATCCGCAATAAAGACGTGGGAATGCTCAGCAGTTTCAACAGCGCTGGTCCCAGGATGGATCCACGAAGCATACTTTTCATTTCTGAGCTCAGCAAGAAGGCCACACACCATAATAGAGGGAACCACCCCTCGGCACCAAGCGCCGGCTGTTTACTAGTTCAGAGGTGATGGAGCGGACGCCTGAGAACATTGCCTAATTGAGGTGAAGCATTCGCATGTCATTCTTGCCAGTTTCCGTCGTTGTCCCAGACCTTTCAGACAGTTCTCAGCTTCAGTCAAAGCCTCCCTTTGCTCTGACCACACAGGTCACATTTTCTAATTGCCTCTGAGGCCTAACATCTACGACAAAGTTGGGAGGTCGCCCAGTCCTTTAATTGGCTGGGGCTAAGATGTGCTGTATTGAATTTCCTCCACAAATTATCGAAGGAGATCAGCGAGGAAGTGACTCATCCATGCTAGGTGAGAACAAACAAGCTGGAGTAAAACAGATGAAAGTCAAAAGAGAAAGTCAGCCTCAACTGACCCTTAATATCAGGTTCATCTCGTACAGGAAACAGCACAGCGTTCAGGGTTTTATTAAGGATAAGATGTGGCTTATACAGTATAACTGTGTTATGGTCCACCACTCAACCATTTATTAACGAATATTCATCACAAGGCATTCCTTATTTTACAGACATGCAAATGGAGAAATGGCTGGGGCTGCAAGTTAATCAACACAATGAATGATGTTGATGTATTACATGCAAACTGAAGACGACATTTCAAAGCAGCACACCAATGATCTAGTGTGCCTTCTGCTTGTTAAAGCAGTAAATTAACCGCAAAAATAGTGCATAGTTTAACCAACTTTAAAATTAACCGTTAGATGTACCCTTCTACCCTGACAGAATTATGCATTATGATCTATATTAAAAGTAGACTCCTCGCCTTAGTGCGGCTTTGCATAGCTTTGTTTTTGGAGCAATAAATGAATGCATATGCATCAAGTATACATTTTATATTAATTATGGTAATAAACCAGTCCCAAGCAGATCATAATGTATTTCATATTATGAAAAACAAATCAATAAAATCACAATTGTTTGCAGACATTTTAACCATTTTAGCATTGAGCACTTAAGTACTTACTGCATTGAAGTAGAGGACGGCTGGGTTTGACTGGGACGAGTATTTGGTGGTTTGGCAGCCAGTAAGAGGAGATTCCAGAGTGTAGTGGGTGGAGTTTGAAGTTGCTTTGCACCGAGAGTCCTGAAGGGTTATGTTGGGTTTGCTAAATCCAATCGCCTGTGAAAAAAATGCACAAAGAGATCATTTAGAAGTTTAAGAGCATGCTGATTAAATATTGTGATCGTAGAATATTGCTTTATCAGAATATTACAGGTTGCTGTATTTGTGTGCATCCAATTTTTAAGCAAGAATGTCGAATGCATTACATTCTTCATGACACTGATGTGAATAAGAGACAAAATAAGCTTAGATTTCAGAGGATTCAGATAAGAATTCAATCCAAATGTCTGATTCATAGTAAAATTCCCAGTAAAAATTGCACTCTGTGCTGCAATCTAAGTGTGAGAGATGTGGAGTATTTCAAAACCAACATGCAGCAAGTTCCTGGAAACAAATAAAACTTGCAAGAGGTTCCAATTCTGACCAAATAAAGTTTGATTAACTTCGACTGAGCTGATGACGTGTGTGTGTGTGTGTGTGTGCACATCTGTGGTGTACCACAATTTCACTTGTTTTCCCACGCCCCTTACTGTAAAGTAGAATACAAGCTCTTCGGCACACCGCTTCATGTTCATTCAGATGTCTTTACTGGTATTAGGAGCAGGGTTTTAAAATGGCTTTACATTCTTAAATGGGTACATATTAACACCATTCAGTCCAATAGCAGTTTAATCACCTGAAAGGTTTGAATGGGGACGAGTGCTGATGTAACTACAGGGGACAGACAATGTATGGCCTCGGACATAATTTCCAATGCAGCTTTCACACAAATATTTTTGTGTGTGATATTGCTTTCCTCATAGTGCATCTAGTCTATTTAGTCTAGAGTATGATAAATTACTGCAAACCATCAAAGAATACATGCTTGTTTGTATTTAAAAACAGTTTGGAAAGCTAGATGCCCACAGTGTTTTGACAGGCCATGTAGATGAACCTACTCCACTATTCTGACAATGGCTTTACACACTGTAGCTCATTTTATCTTTCCTGGGTTAAACAGATTTACCTGCAGGCTTTCCTTGTTGATGCTGACCACCATCCTGCTCTCCTCACAGCGCACACTTAGCCCCACACTCAGTGTCCCCCGCTGCTCCTCGGGACCCCGTGAATCCTCCGGAGAGGGGGGCACGAAGGGCAGGCCATGCTCTGGAGGCAGAGGAAAACGGAAGGGCAGTCCAGGCCGGGCAGGAGCATCCCGGACACTGGGTAGTTGGAATTGGTCGCCATTCTCAAAAATGGAGAGCTCCGGCGGGAGAAAAGCCTCAAAAGAATCGACAATGTCTGGAAAAGGCAGTGTTCACAGTCAGAGGGGCTGGGGTGGGGGATTATAATCCTCATCAAAATATTCTGTTGAATCTCTGTGATGTACGTAAAATGTAAATGTGAATGAAACCTAAAATCAGTTTCATAAGTGCTGAACTGGCACTGTGACAGCTGTACATTGATATTCGCCAGATATCGACTGCATCAATTTAATGCACCCAAAACAAACATAATTGATTATTAGGTGGCCCTTTTTCATTCTCATTTTGTGCCTAAACCTTTTTGGAGTCTTTAATATTGTTACACATTATTGAGCTCTGTTCTGATTGTCCTGTCTGTGCCTCAGTTGAAAAGCAATCCAAGCCTCTTGCAACACAATGCTCCTAACATTGTTTTGTGAAAGGGACAGGGCTACACTACTGCATAATGAAGAAGGGAATATATGCAAATATATATACACACAAACAATAACACTCTTCGTTTTAAAGCTTAGTATCTATATTTGGACTGTACTATTTTGAAATACTGAAAAGATTTTATATACTACACATATCTCTCTGTTGTTTATACAAAATGAGGAAAATTCGTTTTTTTCTAATGTGGGCCCTTTAAACAGAGAGTCTGACTGCCAGGGTGACGTTACAGGAAAGAAAGCATCTAGGTTAATACTGTTGGATTAACAGAACCATTGATGTTAAATAAGCCCTTCTTTTGAGGAACGTCTACTAAATATATTCCCTGATCCTAAAATGATGGGAGGATTCAAGCTGGAGTTCACGTGAAGCCCTTCATGAAAGACTTTCTGTTGACAGACAAGCAAAGGAACCCTCGCAACCAACTATGTACCTCTGTACACTGGTCTCCATGAAAATGTTCCAATCACCAAGTGTTCTGACAGAACTGATGCGTCTAGTACATCTATTTGTTGCTCGGCTACGTAAAAGAAGCTGATACGAGGGCTCTTGCTTACCAGTTTCTTTGAAGCGCAGGTTGAAGACGTTGGCTACAGCGGTGCTGGTATAGGAGGTCACAGGGCTGTAATGGTTCTCCTCCGCCCACTGGATCAGTGCCTGGGCCCCAACTGGAAGCTTCTGCTTTACAGTCTTGGACACTTGCATTAACCGCTCCGTGGTAGCACTCAGGGTCACGCTATCTGATGTCTAATGGCAGAGATGCAAAAAGTGGAAGAATGTGTTAGTTTTCCCCAAAGAAAAAGCATATGACACTGATAGTAGGCTTGTCATAGTTACGTGTGTGTGTGTGTGTGTGTGTGTGTGTGTGTATATGTGTATACATATACATCAGAACTATAATACCATTTGCCCACTTAAAGTAACAGCAATATTAATGCAATATATTTAAATGATCATTTAAATATATTGCATCACTACACACATTTGGCAATAATGGAGTTGACATATAAATGATCAGTGCTGGAACAAAATCAAATTCTCCAATACAGTAACTTTACAGGAGAAAGAACTTACAATGGAAATTGGAATGGGAGTCATTTTGGACTATTGCTTTTGGCCCATTCATCATAACTTTCACACAATGTAAAAAGAACTGTTTTTAAAATCAAGTAAAAAATATATATATACAAGGTTCCTACAGTGACAATGTTTTGAAGAAATTATGTTCGAAATGAATAAATACAAAGCATTACTTTTAGTTTTCACTAAACTGTTTAAAGGCAAGTTATTCAAGTTATGGCTTCTCACAGTGCATCAGACTGCAATCTGCTTCTCTTAATAAATCAGCAAATGCATTAAGATACACCAAATTTGTCACACTGATTTGTCATGGCCCAGCTTAGATTTCACTGGCCACAGTTCACCTGGGAACGACTGTAAATACATCACGCAAGAGAAGCCTGCATGGACAGGGTCAGACAAACACACCCGTCTACAGGCTGTCCACTGTGAACCCATGACCAATGCACTAGCTTCTGTTTCTCTGTGCTGTCTGCTGAGAAAGTCTCTAATCAGCGGAAGATGCAATGTGTCAGATTACGAAGGGATTCCACATTTGTTCTCGGTTGTTCTTCTGCTGGTAATTTGAAGGGGGGGCGTAGGGATATAACCCCCTTTTCCTCTTTTCCCACACTCGATTTCTCACACTCAAGCACCAGGCTGAGAGAGGGGTTTGGGCTCCCGAAGCGGAGCTTTGAGTTTATGAGGATCTCGTATCATTTGCATACTTTGCATTCTTTAAGGTCCTGTAACACAGGGATTCACACAGGCATATTCAAACACACACAGATAAGCTAATGTGTGTTAAATGCAGCTGTACTTCTGACTTTAACAAGCAAAAAAATGGCCACTTTTACTTATTTCTGAAAGCTACAATTCTTGTTTTTGTAAAGTATTTTCTCTTCATTGGATCGGGACCTGTTTATCTACCAATAAACAGATAAAAAGTGTAATACATGGCCATGCACATAAACACATGCCAAACACGAAGAAAGTTTGGAATGTGCTGCTCTGTATTATTAAAAGACATTCCTGACATGATCTCACTCACGCTACACATTTTCTATAACCACTTCAGCCACACTAGGGTCGTGGGTACCTGAAGCCTATCCCAGGGTCAATGGGCGTGAGGCAGAAACACACCCTGGGCGAGGCACTGGTCCACCCTGGGCATTACTGACATGATGAAGTCTGAATTTTGTCTTTAGCCCATATTTGTATATAATACAAATACTGTGCATTATTTGCATCGAACATCTGTCTATGTATCTTCCTCATTTCTAACCCAAACACCAATGGTTTATAGTTGTCACTATATCTTTGTCTAAATAACCGTTCTAACTCCTCAAACAGAGCGGATATGGCCGTGGACTGTGAGGTAGGCATTGTAAAATCACTCAAAATACAGAGTCTGTGGGATGGCAAGCAGAGTCGGCCTATAAGCACATCAACCCTGCAGCTTCTGGCCAGACAATAACCCGCCTCACCCTTTGTGCTGCCATTGTTCCAGCTGAAGCTGTCAGCAAGACATTTCATAGTGTGTCCCCTCCGGCCCTGTTGCAACCTGTCAGTCAGTCTGCACACCCCACAAAGACGAGCTACTGCACCATCACACCTCAGAACAGAAGTTTTATAAGTTGGAGGCGCTGTCTGGGGACACATGCCTCTCAAGGCTGTCTTGGCAACAACATATCATGGGCCTCTCTGACTCTCTCTGACTAGGCAGAAAGTAACTCTGGGGTTCAGATGGATTGGGAGAGTGTTCCAACATATCCAAGGAAAATGATCATAAACAGCATCTAGCTGCACTGGCTGATGATATGAAAGTTTAAGAGAATGTAATGAAAACAGCGAGAGTGGGTACAGTCAGTAGCAACATGCATAAAACATATTTTACGACATTTTAAATCTAATACTTTGGTTGCATATTGTCTCTGAAACAATTCATTTTTCACATTTTTTTACTTGTAAAACTTTTACTGTGTTACCTCACCAAATAGGCTTTGTACAGAACAGTGTTTTGTGCATCGGTATCCATGAAGGACTTAATCATTTATTGATGAATTGGATCAAGTGTGTAGAAGCTTTGCAGTGAAAGTGGATCCCTAGGCCTGGAGTTGAGAACTACTGAGCTAACTTCCACCTAGAAAAGTTCCTAAAGGTTTCCCTCTGTTCTGAACACAGAACAGATGTCTGTTTCTATGGAGAAAAAAAATTGTTATAAACCAAGGGGTTATTCCAAGAAACCCATCTTGGAAATGTTATTTTTAGCATTGTGACTAGACAGCTAGCTTTTAATTACATTTAGCATATAGCTTATAAAACCATTTTTTTTGGGTTACTTTTACCTAATGCTACATTAGATCTTGGTCTACACAACTGCAATTAGAAGCAACTCAAATTACTACAGTGACTTTTAACAAAATCGAATTTCTATAGCATTCTACAGCATTAGCTAACGAAAGCAAGTGTCAGAGCCCTTTCACTTTGGATCCCGGTAAAATATATGAGGCTATAGGGGTATTTGGTCTGTGAGCAGATGTGTATTTGCATGGCGTACCACGATGTGCAGTTTGCCAATCATGCTGTGAGCCTCGATCACCCAGTTCACTGACTTCTCACATTTGAGCAGCAACACAATGTCACGATGTAGAGGATTTTCCTCCAAAGGTCTCAAATCCACCGTCACATCCACCTGGAACGCACTGCTTAGAGAGTGACAGTGAGAAGTGGGGAGAGATGGAAGGAGAAAGATAAAAAAAAAAGTCCAAACGTAAAATAAGAAAAATATCTTTAGTATTAACATGTGTCTCCGTCTGGCCAACTGATTAAAACTCTGGACACTTTCCCAGAAAAGAAGGACATGTGCGCAACACACCACATAACCAAGTCGGATAATCTCTGATACATCTCACACTGCTTTCTGGGATTTTTGGATCGTTATTGGGCAACAGAATGTAATCAGATCATAATAGGATATCAGCTTATACTGAGATGAAGATAATGATATTTTTAATGAAAGTTTATTAAGTCAACACTGCTCCAGTTCCTGTCTAACTCCAAATAAACTTTACAGACGGAGAGGAAATACAAAATCATTTTCACACACACACACACGCACACACACACACACACACACAGGATTGGATTTACAAACATTCAACTGCATGGAACAAACAAGACTTTTTTTGTCTGTTCAATCTCCCTAATTTAATTAGATCGGATTACTTCATGTCGGTCTTCCAAAAACAACACAAATATGCAACTGACAATGCATGACTACACACATTTTATTAGACAGAGCTGACCCATCCATGCTTTGCCCACAAATGTGTTATTTCATAGCTAGTGGGGGGAGGGGGGCAAGCTGTCATGGCAAAAATCCCATGTATTCACTTTTAGCTTTAAGCTTATAGTGTGCTGTTTTAACTTCTCATTTACATTTACATTTACGGCATTTATCAGACGCTTTTATCCAAAGCGATTTCTATTCCCTAACTACAGGGGACAGTCTCACTGGAGCAAGTTGGGGTTAAGGGTCTTGCTCAGGAACCCATTGGTGGTGTGCTGAAGGTAGGATTCGAACCCTAGAGGCAAGTATCCTACCCACTATGCCACCACCACCCAACTTCTCGTCTTTATTCTCTCTGAATACGAAGAGTCTTCTACTATATCCCACCATGCCTTAATTCGTTACATTTATTCAGTTAAATGAATACATTTTGATGGATTGGTACTTTTATGAATGTATTCAAATTATACTCTAGTACATCTATCAGGATATGAATAAAAAAAGGTAGAAACCGCTGTTGCTATGATATCTTTCACTGGGATGTTGTAAGTTACAGTAAACGTAGCTTTAAATTTGGTTTTTAGTTGTGTTTTCAATTTAGACTGCAAAGCAACAAACTGCGAGTACTCTGAAGGGGGTGATTCATTTCTATACTCACTGTATGGTTGTGACATCATCTGTACTGCTTTGATGCTACTCATACTTCACACTTTATTTTAGGCCAAAATGGTCCCAAAGAGAAAAGAGCAGCACTTAACTTACATCAACTCCTACGCTGAAAGAGGCTGGGCGCGCCAACAAGCTCCACTACAAATTAGTCACAACTGAAGTGGTGTATTTGTCCGGCAACGTTTAAATTTGCTCTCAAACCGCTTCACTTTTATGTTGACTTGAGTCATTACGTCACTACAGTAACAAAAATATAGGTTTAGTCTGTAGTTTTCAGCAAATCTCTGATCCTGGAGGCCCAGCTACTCTGGACATTGTAGTGTTTTGCTCCCCACACACTTGATCCAACATTTCCAGCTCCCTGATGAGCCTTACCTGGATTAAATGTCCAAAACTGAGGTGGGGAATCCCTTTTTAAGAGTATCTATGTGAGACCACTCTGAGAAGAGGAAGACATGCATCAACACTTTTAAGTCCTGACCTCCCCAGTGGTGGAAGGAGGACCCACCCCTTCAATCAGCACCTAGGGGACTAACTAGTCCTCACACTTGCACGATTTTTTCTCTCTATATGAAAAAATAAGCTCTTCTCATCACTCTACTCCATACTTTTTCCTAACTTTTTCCTAACTAGCAGTAACTTGTTAAAAGCAGATGTTGATTTGAGTCTAGCTTTACAGGTATGAAGAACAGATGTGGACTACTTAAGCACTGATGTACATCGCTCTGGATTAGCCAAATGGTGTAATTGTAATTGTAGCAAGTAACGATAAAGCAACTGAAGGTGGTGAATCTTCTATTACCATATCTCTACAGTTTCTCACTGAATAGGAGGTTTGTGAGCTTTCTCTAATGCTGGGCCAACCTTGAGGCAATAGCTATGAAAGGACATAATTGTCAATGGAACACGGATAAGTCAATTATGATGGCAGGAGCTCCAGATGTGTTGAAGAAGCCAGAGAAAAACACTCACCTGCTGGAGTTGGGGGCCTGCAGTTCAATGATATGAACCTCCTGAACGGGGTCAGGGCCAGACAGGACACAGCCCGTGGATGACTGAGGCACCACATAACCCGCCAGGTAGTTCAAAGACAGAAACTTGTTGTCGATTTTGCAGGTGTCAGAGAACACAGGATCTGTAAAACATTTCAAGCGAGACAAAACTGACCAAACTGACCAAACTGAAGCTCTGGGGACATGGCACCACTGTACACTAAAAAACCTAAACACAGTTGACAATGTCAAACACAGGAAAAGGCCACAGAATGGACGGGTGCTTTCTACTTTAATTCTGTTTAAAAAGCTCTAGTCAGCATATAAACAGAAGTGAAAACATAGCTATTGTCTTGCTTCGGTTCATTGTTGGAAATGTTTAACTTTTGCTCCTTCTATGTACAAAAAAAGAGTACTCAGGGCCTTGTCCTTTTCTTTTTCAGGAGATGAAGGCTCTTGTCTCTGCCACGAGAGAGAGAGAGAGCAAGAGAGTGAGAGAGAGAGAGACAGACACTTCCTTATTTGGCCAACCAGCTTTTGGATAGAGCACAAAGATGGTCCGTATAAACTGAAAGGTTGGCATCTCTCTCTCTCTCTCTCTCTCTCTCTCTTTATCTCTCTCTCTATCTTTCTCTCTCACTTTATTTCCCGGCTCTCGAAGGCGCCTGCGCTTTGTATAAAGTGGATCGGAATTGTGTCGGCACTCTCGCGGCGCTACAAAGGGAGCTGAAAAAGTAGAAAGCCCAGTGCTCTCCTGCAGAGGTAAACACAGAACCTGAACCCCTGCCAGAACCACACACTCCACTGACATACAGCCAACTGTCTTTACTTTGCTCTCTCTGCTGACATCTGAAGTCATAAGCAGAATTCAAATGATGCAGTCATTAGATATAAACATGCAAAAACAAAAGGTGACTAAATGCTCTAGGGTTTACGATTCTAGGAATCCTGAATTGCTACAGAACCTTACTATTATGTGGAGATCTTTAGTCACACAACACACACACACGCAGGCATCGTTTTACAAAAAATGGTTCTTCATAGAACAGACCTCTTTTACAGCTCCTATTGGTTCAAAACTGTCTAAACACAAAAGCCATGCCATAAATCATGTACTAAATACCAATATTGTGCTCTAACCTCTGCAGTTGCTTTAACTTACTAGAGACAACCTCATTTCCTCACAGGCTTTGACACATCACTCACTGCACTATACGATCTGCTGTGTTTTTCCTAGAAGAGGTGGGTTCTACCATGGCATCAGTGGTTATGGTCAGGATGTGTTTAACGCTCTGGTTTGTATGTTGCCATCCTGTTGTCGCGGTGATCCGTACATCAGTACATCCCTGTTTTGACTTCCCTACACATGGCTTGAATGCATTACAACTGACACACATTTCACTTATTTTTCATGAGGAGCACACCAATATTGATATAACAATTCTGGAAAATAAAAAGTGAAAAACGTTTTTTCCATTGAAAACGTTGGAAATACTGAAACGCTTCCCTGCATTTCCCAACTGTTCCTGTTTTGCTGTGGTGACCTCACATGGGTTCCATTCCCTCAACTTAATCAAGTCCCACAGCGTTAAAGAACAAAGTCAGCTAAGATGTGGGATCCGAGACTCAGGGAACAGTCGAAAATCTTATCAGCGTACCTTCAGAGGAGTTTAACTGATCCACTTTCCTTTCAGAATTAACCAATTTCCCCCCGTGAGTTAATGTCATCAGGCAAGCAGCTAAACTTGGAAAGGACTGTAATCCTGCATTTCTTAGGATGCTTCGGATCGCTCCTATTTTCCCTTAACACACTCACTTTGGGTCTCTACCTCACTCTCAGTCTCTCTTTCTTTCCATTCTCTGGGTTTTGGACTGGTGTGAAAGGCCATAGGTTTGGCAGGAAGCCCACACACAGGCCAAACTCTCCTCTCTCTTCAATTTACTCTGCCTTTCCATCACCCTTCTACCTCTTTTTCACACTGACAGCATCAAAAACTAAGCAAATGAATAGAAAGAAAACAGAGAGTGAGAGAAGGATGAAAGGGAGGGAGGAGGATTAAAGAGAGAAAGAAAGAAAGATGAGTGAGTCTCAGCTGATTTGAACGTGACGCTTGGTCGGTGGTAGTCAGACAGGCTGAGCTTCTGTGGGACTGCTTTATTACCCTTGGGTCCACTTATTACACGCGGCGTCAATGGCTGCCATTCAGAGTGAATTACCATGTGCAGCGCTTTGATTAGGGTTCAGCGGAGCAGAAAAACCAGCATGTTGTTTGCTGGGAAAATATACAGCCTTTGGAATGAGTAAAATAAACACCTTCAGCATCTACACTACCTGGCAAACGTTTGAGAACGTCTAGATTTTCATGTTCTTATTATAAATGAGCAACATTACAGCAATTTACATTTTAATGACTAAGCAAGTTCAAGAAGTTAACAGTATGACACATGTAAATACCGGACAGTTGTTGAACCTGTTGTATCTTGGGATTACGGGAAAAAGAGTTTCAACAGGTGCTTCTAGCAATAGTATTGAAAAAAAAAAGAGTGTCAAATCTTTATTGAGGCAAGCCTGTATTTGACCTCAGGGATGGCACCTGGATGACCATTAACTTGAGTCATTAATGAACATGAAGTTAAAGCAAAATATGCTCTTACTTCTGGCATCAATTGTGTTGATATACAGTTGCATGCTTGCAAAAAATCTTAAATGACACATGCTTCGCTGATCGAGAGAAAAAAGTAGTGATGGGCCGTTATTGGCGTTGAGACTCTTATCGGGCGATTAAAAAAATAACGCTGTTAATCTATTCACAAAGTTGGGTTGGGAGCTGGGTCTATACTACACAAGCTATGATGACTTTCACCTTGATA
>JBBPDB010000108.1:7158853-7175928 GCA_037974465.1 Brachypetersius altus
AATGCAGAGGAAGAATTTCGTGCTGTTCACACTGTGTGCAGTGGTGTGTTCACGTATGACCAAATGATCACTTTCACGAGAAGGGAGGTGAAGAGATGAGATGAGAAGGGAGGTGAAGTGAAGAGATGAGATGAGAAGAAAAGGGAGGTGAAGAGATGAGCAGAGAAGTGAAGAGATGAGATGAGACGAGAAGTGAAGAGAAGAGAACTGAAGAGAAGAGAACTAAGAGGAAGAGAGGAGAAGAGAAGAGATGAGAGGAGAAGAGAAATTAAGAGAAGAGAAGAGGCCTTTGGGGTTTAGTGGGCCAATCTCTTCAAGCGCAGCAGAGTTTATCGATTTTAATTGCAGCAAAAGGATCTGTAATTAGTCTCAAGGAATTAGAAAGACAAGCCTGAACGTCTTAATTAACTCCAGGCTCTGGGGTGCGTTTCAAACCACAGGAATTATGAAAGGGAATATGAAAGCAGTAAAGACCACGCTGAAGCTCAGAAAGAACATTTCTTCTACTTGTAACTCCACTTTCCCTCCAGCCCAACCGAATGTCATGCCAGCTTACAGATGGGCAGGCTGGCGTTCCAAACCTCACAGCACGAAAACACAATTCTATGAGTAATGTCTAGTAACGGAGACTTCACAGGCATGAAAAGGTCTAAGAGATAGATCCTGTTCCCATTGACTTTAATGAGAACACTGACGTCATGGGGCATGACCAATTAAAGCTAGAATTTGTTAAAAACAGGATTTTACAGTCAAAGCTTGGAAGAAACCAAACAGATCACCCCACTCCATTGGATGCTAGAACAGTAAACAGCACTTCACAGAGACTCGTAGGATGTGGCAGGCAGCATAAATGTGCCCCATATAGTGCCAACATTCTCAAAAGGGCTCAGCAATTACAAAATGTTAAAGAGAGATTTTGGATTGAATAAAGAACGCAAAAAGTGGATGAAAAATTGTATATTGCAAAGTTATTTATAGCAATGGGGAAAAAATTGGCTTCAAGATGGCTACTTCTTGCTATGTATTTTGCTAATTTAACTTATTAATATGAGTTAAAGTGTGGCATACAATGTCTGAAACCATGTAACCACTATAAACTCCACAAGATCTGATGACAGTGTGTGATGATTTAGGCCACAGTGTAAATTGGTGGGGTATAAGCTTCCATTGCCTGTTAGCCACATTAGCCTCATAACTCCAGCATAAAGTCAAAGAAGCAAATATCCTTCACTAACCATCTCTTGGATGATTTGAGGGTATAAGGTAAACCAAGTAAATTCGATTTTTCAATGAACTTTTCCTTCCAGTGTAATCCAGCAACAGTGGCATTCCTGGCATAACTTCTACAAGTGTATTTCTGCCAGCGATGTGGTTAGATTCAAGTGTGGTTAGTCTGTGATAAAAGCTGCACATTGCCTTCATCGTGCACAATTAGAAGTGCGGGCTTCAGCCCTGGTCCCTCTCTGCAGGAGGGCGCTACCTGAGGCCTAAAGAGCTGCACTGCCTTTTATCCAGCTTCAGACACGGTCCTTTTGCTTTACTTAACAAGCCAGTGAATTCCAGTTCAAATCCGTTCTCCCAGTCTTGCCAATGACTGATCCAACTTTTTGCAAGTGGGATCTTGTAATAAATATGCGGAAATGTAATTTGAAGGTGGTCTGAACAAAAACTGGAATTTTGTTTCTGTTTTTCAGAGCTACGTTAATGAAAGCCACCCATACTTGCAACTGAAGACAACTGAATCCTAGACACAATGTATGTGCTACACATTTACTTATGCATAGGATTATTTCATTTATTTAATGGTTATGATCAATTACTGAAGGAACAAAAACAATACGATGTAACCCTTAACACTAAAGTAAACCCCTGACATTCGTGGGGGTTATGTTCCAAGAGCACTCGTGAAATTGTGGTGTGGTAAAAAAAAAAATGCTTAAAATGTCTATTTTTAAAGTGCAAAACAGTTTAATTTAATTTTAATCTCAGCTTAATACATTACTCTTAGAAAAATGTAAAGGTAAATCTGTATCCGCACTGCACAGTTTACACTGAACTGCTGGCTCCCGCAGTGCTGGGATGTAAAGTACAGATGTTACCCCTCTATAGCCTGTACTGTAGTTCATGCAGGAGCGTTCTTTGGCATGTGCTCTCATCATTACATTTTATTTACGGTAATAAAAAAGCGGGCTTTAAGAAGAGCAAAACGATAAAAAAAAAGCAAAAGCGGGAATACTGGACTGCATCTGCCCAGAGATGCGTCACAGGGCAGCAGCCAATTAGCAGTGAGGAGAAATAAATAACGCTCTCGGATTGATTTTCAGGGGTATTTCACCATCTTTGTGTTCTCTGGACAGTACCAAAATATATTTTATACAGAAATGTGGCTGAATTTACGTTCATATTTATGCTACAAAATTAGTAAATTATATTTTCTTAATAATTTAGCAATAATTTAGAGGATATTTGCAGTTTTTGTGAATTTGGGTTTCCACAAACAATTACTAGTTTGGTTCTAAGAAAAGAACTGCAAATGACTAAACCCGCGAACTCTGAACCACGAATTTATAGGGCTTACTGTATATCTTAATACTCTAAAAAATAATAAATTGAAACTTTTTTATGTGATCATATCAAAAGTGAAATCTCCTGAAACGTAACATAACCCCCCACTACAGTAACATAAGAAAATACGACTGTGTCATTGCCATTTGCTACTAGATCCTAAACTATCATGACTTCAATGAGCCAATGTAAGTTAGCCATAAGCTGTAGGGAAACCACTTTTCCACTTAAGTCTCAAGATTGACATTTCACCAAATCAAACAATCAACTTTTCACCTTAATTTCAATATAATATGTCCGGCAGGTTCACCCACCACTTAGGGGCTTTAAGGGTTAACATAACTAAGAATTTCACGTAGTGTCTGTTCTATGACGAGGGCACTTGTCTTATACATGCTACACAACAGATGATGCCAGAATCCAGTGAGAAATTTCATCCCTTTTTTCCACCATGTTTTAGACATCTGCTCATGCTTTCTGACTGTCTTCATTTCTCTGTGCACACTAGATTGCTCTTATTCCATTCATACTCAGAGGGAACCGTCTGGAGTCTTTCTGTGTGCTTATGCTGCTATATAAATCTTCCTGTTTATCCCTTATCTGGCAGTAAACAGGTCCAGACAGCAGCTTAGCATTGGGCTAGCTCCGAGCAATGAGCTAATGTCCAGCGGATGCTCTCTGGGGCCTCTGACTCAGAACTGCTGTCTCCAAGAGGTGAGAGGCTTGGAAACTTCGCACCATTCTGTGAGCTGATCTCATACAAAGGCCTACGTTCAGCAGCATCCAGAGAGGAGTTCTCAACCCCAGCAAAGCCGACACACAAACAGGCCTTCCAGCGCTAGCAAGGAGGTGTTTCACGATCCACTACTGCTGAAAGAGCAAATACAGCTGACATCTGGCATCCGCAGAGTGATCCAAATAAGAAATACGAGGCTATGAAATATTACACTCCGCCTTCAAAAAGGTAGACTGCAGCTGTTGATTCTGTGGTGCAAATTTGAGCTCAGAGCCATAGAAAGCCACATTTCACACCTCAACCCTTCTCCGTGTTCTCATTCAGATAAACATCTAGAGGCGTATCCCAGATTCAAAGGTGCTTACAATGCATAAGCGAATCATAACTGGGTCTGGCTTTCGGCTACACCACACATCCACGCTCTGCTAAAGGCCACATCACTGCTGGGTGAGGGGTGGGGGGGGGAGGCTTGAGAAAGACATTTTGTCAGCAATGACAAAAGCATGTTCTAATCTGATTTCTTACTTGTAGCTCGTGTTAATAAAAGCAGAGTAATTTTTTCAAGAGCATCTATTCTAAACATTTATTGCCTACTTAGGGCAAGGGGTTTTATTTTACTACAATCTGAGTGTAATAAGGGTACTGTTGTGAACAGTTCTGTTTAGCTTAAAGAAGAAAACATGTGGGATTATACGTTTATATCAAGGTCTAATTACATGTTTGAAACGTCTGGGTTAAAGAGGTTTCTCAAATAGAAGGGTTTTAGGAGATTTAGTCAACTTTTTTTTACATCTACTGACATCTCTTTGTTCTACATCTCTTTACATCTCTGTTCTTCTCTATGGCTTATGAGGTTCTTCTCTATGGCTTATGTATTGTTGGGGTAGGTGTTGGCTAATTATTATTTGACAGTTGTTGTATAGATGCTCTGACTGCAGTATCTTGGTTAAATAGTTGACTCGGATTTAAGCTGCTTTTCAGGTAAGAAACAGTTGTACACTGATGTTTACATGCCGTAAATGTAAATGTAAATGTAAAACTATTTTTTAGTTAACTAAGCAAAGTAATGAAACCAAAACTGAGCAATATATAGATAGACGTCAAAATAGATAAAAATGTAAGCACACAGGAATGTTGAGAAACTGTGGAGCATCTCAGCTTGTGAAATGCTGATTGTTCACAAAACCACAGCAGCACATCAAGCAAGCATCTGCTCATGTCAGCTATCGGCTAACCTATAACGGCTAACCATATGAGACTCATCTGCTCCTTTGACCACAAACTGGATCTTAACCTGCAATTTATATTGTGTTTGCACAGCTGGAGGTACTGCTGCACGTCCGTTGTGACTCATCTAGAGATATGAATGCATGTTGCTTTATCTGCACATATTTGTAGAACTTAATATAAAGGTTATAACAAAACTTGCATGTTCTCAATTGGTACCGCCTATTACTACCAGAACCTGTGAACCTTCACATGTGAACAGTGCAGCACAATGAAGATAAGTAGTTACTCCCAGCATCAAAGATTTTATTTCTTAAACTGTGCGCTTATTAAGTGATTGATTTTAAGATTTATTGTTAAATTTTTCTTCCTCTTATTCTATAATCCATAAAAACTGATGTGTAAGTTACGTAGAGTGAGGAAATTGTAGGCGTAAGGATTATCTGCAGTCAGGTTTTACAGCCAGATGACCAACATTCTCCTCTTTAAATAACAAGTTTCTGAACAATGCTATGTTTAGATATAATACTAGACTTTTAACAGCTCTAATGAGCTGTTATTTAAACCTTGCTAAGAATTGACCGCAAATATTGAGATAGCACAAAGAGGCAAGATACAGTGGTCATTGAGGGTAAAGTAGGAGCTCTACAACACTGACAGACCCTCTTAGCGGACTGGTTTTATTAATTATTGGTGTGTATTAATGATTATTACAAAAAGTAAAATCTGTTCTTTTTGACTGCCCATGTTTATAAGGGGAGAGCCCTTCATGAGCTACAGAGCAAACACAAACCTGCAAAGCTCCAAGTTAAAAAGCATAATTCAGTGCGGTTTCAAAGACTTTGCCTATCAGCATCGACATATTACTGCCATATGTGCAAGAGAAGTGGAGACGACGCCATGCCAAATGGCTTCTATCAATTATCACCCAGCAGTGACTGCTTGCACTGAGACGCCCTCTGCTTATGAGCGCACCAAACGTTTCAAGGAAGTGATGAAGTGCCTGAGACAGACATTAGGGAGGGGGATTTGGTTCAGGCTCATGGGATGGGACAAACGTGCCCCAACAAGCTGGAGAGACGAAGGCAGTAAATGTATTTGTGGTCGATTTGTTCCACTCACTCCGAAAAAATGCTAATCAAGTCTCTGGCTTTGACTCAAGCTTATGTTCCCCCCTGAACTGGAGAGGCCTATCAGAAGTAGAAAACAACACCATCTGTACGCAAGAACATCTCTCCACAGCAATAACCAATATTGGTTCCCGCCATGGTTTCAATTAACAATCAGAGGGAGAGAGGGACTCTCACTGTGAACTTCAGCAATAAAAAAAATCAAGAAAACAGTTACTTGGCAAAGGCAGAAAGAGACGCAAAATCTCCAGCAGCCAAACTTTTTAAGAAATATTATGTTGCTCCATCAAATGCCTTCAAAGATGTTTTCCAGATCGAAAGCAGCAAAACCCATCCGGTTGCGTAGCCAGTAAATCCCAGCTTGGGCGAGTCGAGTCCCACATTTACACCTCATTTGGCTTAGACAATGTTCAATTAAGCACGATTTCTGCATCTGCATCTCCATACCAGTTGACAGATTGGTCTGTGGACCGTGATTTACAGTATACGGTCTGTATTTTGAAAAAGGATGTCCAACATCAACACCATATTCACCGGGCCTGTATGAGATTTAGTCCACCCATCTGCGTCTTTGGGCTTCTGTGGACTGGGGCCACTAAATGAACATTAGCCCACATGTTCAGCCCCAGAAAAACTGTGCTGAAGAGCAAGAGGAAAGCCCCAGGAGAAGTCTGAGGGGTTTTTGGTGTTAAGCCCTCACAAACCAGTCCTGTTGACTGTGTCAGGGAATCTGTGAGAAGCTCTAAGCCCTCTCCACTTCCTCTACAAATGTTGTGATTTTTGAACACACGCTAGTTTTGGCCCAAGCGTGCTCATACCTCCGCCTTCTGCAAGAAAAATGTGTTGAAGTCTCGGCTCTCCTCAGTCAGAGAAGATCCGCACAGGAAGCAGCTTCAGCATGGAACAGGGGGTGTGTATATGTGTGTGTGTGTGTGTGTGTGTGTGTGTGTGTGTGTGTGTGTGTGTGGGTGGGTAGGGGGGTGCTGCCTGAACATGGAGAAACTCTACTCATGAAGTTTTCTATTGTGTGAGGTCATTGTTCTGGTTGAGCTCAAGCTAACTGTGAGGGCTGTGGAGGTGTGTATGTGTGTGTGTGTGTGTGTGTGTGTGTGTGTACGTGTCTGTCTGTCTGTCTCCAACAAGATGATGTCATCCTTACACTCTGGGGCCCTAACTAATGCCAGGAGCTGAGGGAGGGTGTAGAGAGGAGTGAAGGAGTGTGTTGACAGGCCACAGGGGGATCAGGTGTCTCCTCTTTCACCAAAACTGTCTCGGTGTGCTGCCCTCTAACAAGCCAGCCCACTGGAGCTAACCTGAGCAGTGCAGGAGATTATGGTATAGATGGAGTGTCCACTTTTCAACACTGCTCCCCCCTTTCAAAGCCAGTTAGGGTGTTAAACAGTTCAGGGCTACTCTTGCTGCCCCCCTGCAATAATCTGGAAGACATCAGCATTAAAGGGATCAGTGGGTTAAATTTGTGATCAAGGTTAGTTATGCTAAACTCCTTTCCATGGTTACACAATACCTATTTCTATGGTCATACTACATCTATTTTCATGATATATAATACACTCATTTCACTACACTCATTTCCATGATTATGCAACAGAATCACACGTAAACCTTTGTCCAGAATTATTCAACACCCATTTCCATGATTACACCTATTTCTATAATTAGCTCATGCTGATCCTCACATTTAAAAGTAAAATAGAGCCCTGCATGAAAAAGCAACCACTCAAACATCTGATGCTGCATGAACGCTGCACACTGAGTGAGGATGTTTGCAAATGAGCAATAACTAACTTATTCATTATTATAATGTCAGTCAATTGTTTAAATCCAGGTAGATTCATTCATGGCATAGTCATAAGTCGACAACAAATGTAAAGCACAACTGTTAAATAAAAGTTTACTTGATGTAACAGAGCATGAAAATGTTTAAACAGAATGTATTTACATTAAGATAATAGTTCTATTATTATTAATATTAATTAATAACAATTGCTTTTAACATTACTGCTCACAGTTGCTAGTAGTAGCATTAATGCACATGGCACATCAGTCCGGGTGCTCCATCCACTTTCTGTGATTACATAACAACATATTGTAACATTTCCATACATTATTTATTATGCTGAATATTATTAGAATGATTTACTACATTGCAAAATGCAATGCAGCTGAATGGGCACCTGCAGACTGACACATCACGTTGCACGAAGGCAGTTTTCCACCCCGTGGGAATACAGTTACCTCACGCTACGAATGGGCTGACGGATCGGATGTACCACAACATGAAAACTCAGTGCTGGCAGTCAGCAGTGTGTGACAGTGGACTTATTTAAGTGCCCTGTTACTGAGCAGACAGGCAACGTCTCATACCTCCAACTGTCAAAACAATTACTGCTGCCAAAACATACAGATCAGGTACACTCAATTTGTGTGTGTAACCACACTCGTCAAGGACTATAGTGCCAACTGCACTGTGTGTGTGTGTGTGTGTGTGTGTGTGTATTTGTTGCTCATGGTGAAAAGCTCTCCTAATGTCCTCAAGGATATGCTTCACTCCAATAAACTGGACATGCACTACAAACCAAAAGTATGAAACAGTCAGTAGTTTCAAAAAATATTTAGTCAAGTACTGGATACTGAGACTGCTGGGCCCATTTCCATTACAGCGGTATATTTTCCAAATATTTAGCCTTTTTCTGCAGGCTTCCTAGAGGCCATTCCAACAGCAGAACAGAAATCGGTTCCTCAGACATTTTTATTAATACGATCAAATCACAAGCTCATTTTCCCCCCAGCATTTATAACAGTATTGTTACATTGTATACGTTGCATTTTCTCTTAAAACATTTTACTTTAGTTTTAGAAGTAAGCAGGAAGACTGTAGCTGCAGAGAGTCCTGTTCCAGCTGCGGAAACTCTAGCTGAAGCTACGTGTACATGACGGTGATCACATTAAATACTGCAACATTATTCAAATGTTCACATGTGGTGCAAAACTGTGTCAATTACTGAAGTATTCTTTAGCCCTCCTATCCAATATCATGGGCAGCCGTCACAGGCTGTTAGTTTATTTCCCTGCTCTTTAAAGTAGTTGTTTTTATTTTGCATTTTAACAGTATTATCACAATGCTGATTACTAATTTCCTCTTCAGCACTGGACTCTGGACTCACCTTTAATATATAAAATAAAGCTTTGCTATCATTTTCCCCTTCATTTTACTTCCTTTTAAACAAAAGGGGGTTAAACGAAAGATATACCCAATTAATCATCATAATAATTGATAGTTTATCTGAGTATCGATCCAACCATTAGACTAGTGACAGCCCTAAAGTCAAGTATTGGAAACTGACCCTTTGGAAACAGTGTTCTCTACAGTTTCCAGTGTTCCAGAGTTACAGTCTCCAGTGCTCTCTTTAGAAGTACAGTTTCCAAATATACACATCATCTTTCACATGTAAAGCAATCCCAGATTTCATCTTGCATAGAAAAAGATGTACTTTGAACAGGAAACAGTGCAATTAGCATTGTAGCGCGGTCTTTAATTCCCTCCATTTTGCTTGTACAGTCTAATTCACAGTGGGCTCTGTAACTGGAGCCTTACAGACAGACGTTTTACTCTGTGCTTGAGCTGTGCTGTGGGGAATGGAATTGAAAACAGGCTCCTATATCCAAATGTTATCCCCCTACACACATACATACGCATTTGGGTGATGAGGGATAGCTATGTGACCCAGTGAGGATTCTTGATGCCTCTGAGAGTGCGTGGAAAGATCTAATCTAAAGTTCTTGTTGTAAAAGTCAAATGAAATCATTCAGAATGTAGGCAAGAGTGTAGTCACGTTTCCTCCCTTTTCACTAGTCAGTAAAGATGTTAGGAAGATATTACTGTGCATACTGGCTGCTGAGTGTGTGTGCGCATAAAAGAATGACGTGTGCATGGTATATAGCCTCCAGTTTTCCAGGAAAGTTGATCCGCATCCACAAAACAAGTGGGTGAAGCAGAACGCATGGTCACATATGGAAATAATACAAACTCCTGATGCTACATTCTTGAGGAATGTTATGGTGTTAAGGCACATTTGAAAATGATTATTGCATTGAACCGCAATCTACATGAAAGCATTCAGCCATGTGTATCAGAAAGGAAGAACATGCAAGCGGGCATAAAGGGAAGCAGACCCAAAGTGGGACTAAAAGTGGGCTAAGTCATGCAATTTTCTGATGGTGGCAAAGCTGAGGCTTGGAGATTCAAGCCAGTCAGCTTTCATTTTGTCATTAAGGCTTCTATAAAGGATCTGCTGCTTTCCTGACTAAATATGGTGGGGTATTTCAGGGTTGCTTGCCTCAAAACCACAATCTAAAGCCCCCTGGTTTGGGGCCCCTCAACTCAGTCTGCTCCAGATTATACCATGGAATTATTATAGAGGAGCAGGACTGGATGTAAAGCTAAAAACAAAGGCTGAAATTGTCATAGCACAAAAAGTTTTTACTTTAAGTCGTGATAGCAGATTCTGCTACTAGCGGGGGAATGTTAGCACTTAAGTAGTGATTTTGAAACTATTAAGAGAAAGGACACCCAAACTATAACGATCAGAGGAATGTGCACGGTTGCAGTCATCTTGTATTCAACACAAGAAGCAAAACAGTTTTGACAAAATGTGTTTGCTGACCACAGCATGGCTCTTTTGATTTGTGCAAAAAACTGGCATCCAAAAGCTTGCTAGCTACATTACCCTTGTTGCTTCAGGGCAAAACTAAAGAAGCAAATGTTGAACACGTCTTGCCTGATCAACTGAATTTGGATGATGAGCTGACCCAATCATGGTTAGCCTGACTAACTTAGTCATAATTAAAACACTATCACACTGTTGTTGCTTTATTATTATTATTATTATTATTATTATTATTATTATTATTATTATTATTATTATTATTAATAGTAGTAGCAGTATTCTTATTATCCTTCTTATTATTAATGTTGTTGTTGTTGTTTCTATTGGTATTATTATTGTAATTATTATCATTCTTCTTTTTTATTATTCTTATTATTTTTATTGTTGTTGTTGTCATTATTATTCTTATTCTTATTATTATTTATTATTATTATTATTATTATTATTATTACTGTTATGCTGTTGTTGTCATTATTGTTGTTATTAATGATTTATTATTATTATTATTATTATTATTATTATTATTATTATTATAGCTGGAATTTGGCACATTTTTGGCACATATTTTTAGTGGGTCCTAGTGGCAAATCCTAGTGGTGTAGTAGTAGCCTATTGGGTACAACAGCATTTGGGCAGGAGAAGTACGGATAGTTTCACTGAACTATTTATTTTTACATTTCTACATACAGTTGCAGCTTTCCTAATGAAAGAGCAGAGGAAATTCCATGTTGTTGTATTTGGGTTTTGTTTTTGTTTTTTTGCTTAATGTCATTACTGAAAAGCGAATGGTGCTGATAAGGTCATTCAGCCTAGTTTATATCTCAGGCAACTCTGCTTTCATCCAAAGTGGTGTGAAAGTGGTTTCTTCAGACAAAATAGCCTCCAATCAGCCACCATGATGACCACAGGCGAGACACTGTCTTTTACAGACAGACTGTGAAAGTTTTCAGGCTGCTGGTAATGGAAATATCAGAATGGCACGCCAAGGTGTTTGTATGTGGCGAAAACACAACACAGTCACAATTACAGACGTTCACGCTCCCCAAACATTAGTTAAACAGCGCTGGCTTGATGTTTTCCAGCTGAGAGGCGAAGCAGCATGGGGTCCTGGAGAAGGGTGGAGGCAGGAAAAGCTCCAGAGAAACAGAGGGTAACAGAGCGTAGCTGTGGCTAACAGCTAAACCTCAGTTCTGCACTAATCGCTACCACTTCCACAGAACCGTCTGACTGCCAAACATCCGGCTGCCGTCTGCAGACTTGCAGCAGTCACTACCAACCTGTGAGCCTCAGCCAGATGCAATTACACACCCATCTGTCTGAAAGGGATGGTTACCTTGGCATGGTGTGTATGTGCATGTGTATCTCTGCGTGTTTTTCCTACAGAGACATACATACACAGACACACACCTGAATGCATCTTTTTTGTGAGTGGAAAGACTCCGGGCAGGTGTTGGCTGATGTTTGTTTGGGGACAAACTTGTGTAAAAGGGTCGAGTGTTTGAGTTTGTTTGTTGTCCCGGAATGAGCCAGTGTTGAATATTCATTACAGAGTGATTTTGGATCGGAATAAATGGGATGGAAAGAGAGCTAGGCAGCTAGCTGGAGTGATAAACACCTAATTCTGCCTTTTACACACTCATCAGATGGTCCAGACTCATAGCAGCATAATCCTAGAGTACTTGTACTTGTTAGTGCTTTATATTTGCAAACATCTGTAGTGCTAGTCTGCAAAACCCTCCTTCCTGACATATGTTGGTTTGGTATTCATCCCACCAAAAGTAAGTAGAAAAGTAAGTAACTTTTTATAAGTCACTTATTACGGCATGAATTATATCATGTAGAATTTATTTACAATAATGTTGCGCCCATAAATCTCCTTTCATACCTGCTGCTGCCTAGTGGGACAAGCATTAAACAATCCTGGCAATAATCAGATTCAGTTTAATGATAATTCTAACTTCATATGTGTGTAAAAGGCTGAGCTGTGCTGAATGGTCGCTGTGAGGGCAGAGCTTGAACAGGTCATTTCCATTTGCCCTTGGTTCCTGCTGATGAATGGAGAAGGCAAGTCTAAGACAAGTCAAACTCACAATGAAGGTTCGCTGGACTCCAGGGACGAGTTTCTCGGTGTGAAGCTTCCACTGGATGGGCTGTGGGGAGTTGAGGATGAACACCAGTGGCTTCTTGTGGACAGGAAGGGACTGGATCGGCCTTAGATGCAGTGAAACCTGGAAGAAGCAGAATTAGGAGAGGATCGATTAAAACCAACAATCAGAAAAATAAAAAAGCAGGACTGAAAAAAAGAGTATAATTAATTATAAGTTACAAATCTAACACATATATGTATTATATTACATTTCATTTTTTTTATTTATTGCTTTTCTGAAATATAATTCTTTGTTTTGCTTGTCATCTCTACTATGATCCTAATATTTATATTTGAATGGTTTTTGATGTTAAACAGGATAAACGCATGAATACTTGCATTTTGCCAACCATGTCAGTGTACGGCTTGTTACAATTCTCCCCTGAGTCGGTCTAATCTCCTCACACTGATTATTGCTCTCTATCTGAAAGTGTTGTGTTGTTTACATTAAAAACGTCATGGTGGCTGAGGGTCAGCGATGCTGTTTAAGAGCAGAAACAATGCTGGAAGCTCAAAGGCATCTGAACTCTAACACACTGGATCTTTTGTTAGAAGCTGAAAAAATTACAGAAAACCAGAGGGAGGGAGTTTGGGGGGTAGAGGGACAATGGAGGAAAGCAAACAGAAGGGAAAGAGAGAGAGAGAGAGAGAGAGAGAGAGAGAGAGAGAGAGAGAGAGAGCGAAAGAGAGAGAAAGAAAGGGGGTATTGCTTCTGAATGTACAAGCTACAGGTCCTGTCTTAGCTTTCATGACCAAGTTCAGTTGCTACTTTGAGGCCTGCTATGAAACTTCACCAGCTCACTACGGACGGATACACACACATTAATTTACCCCCTCTAACCATCGCCCTGAGAAACTCACAACCTCTTCACTACCAGCATAAATAGTCGTAACATACTAGCTGTTCTTCTTTAGTCAAATACAGAAGATGTGAAGCTTTTGTAGCTAAATACAGGCAGTTTATACCCTCACAAACGGAGAAAGATATAGACAAATGTAGAATTCAGGATGCTTGCTACTGTTGGCAGTATGTCATATAGTATCAGAAAACACAAAAGCACATTTGACCGAAACTGAGAAGCTTATTAAAAAAGCATTTACCTTAATTGGTTACGCATACACTGCCTGATGCCTGAGACATTTTTAGCAGATTCACAGGCAATTTCCAATATATAGTATAGTAAGATATATTAGATTTGCATTGTGGATATCAAGGCCCCAGGTTCCTATCATCACTGGCGTTAACAGGGTACATTTCTTTACAATCAAAGCGCTCTAACTGAACATGTTCACATCTCATAGATTGAATTACACAGACGGTTATTAAATATATGTGGAGTTTTCCTTTAACAGCTTGTCTCAGTTGTGGATGTGGGATGATATAGGCCTGCAGTTTGCTAACTGCTTTAGCCTCACAGCACCAGTGCAAACCTCAGTGTAGATATTAAGACTTCCACAGAGACAGATACATGGAGAAGGGAAAAGGTCAACACTATCTCAAGTTAATTTTCTTTCATGCTAGGTCCTCTTTCTGTCTGTCCACAGAGCTGCTTCTCACGCTAATAATGTTGAAGGGTTAACTAAACCCACACACACATCAATCAGCTTCATCAGTGAATCTATCCACACAAGAGCCTCTTCAGTCTGGAGTATTTTATCAATTGAATCACTCCTCACACGCACAATCTAGACGTTGCAAACAGCAACAAGGGCACTCAAGCAGACAATATAACATTTGCAGAAGTGGTTAAAACGGCAAAACATTTAGACCATCCTGCCCATATAATGTCTTATTAACCTCATATTCACAGCTTTAAACAAAATTAACTACTTAATATCCCATGGTCAGAATAATGGTTAGAGCAACTTTATTTTGCTCTAAAGGGATTATTGGTGTGCAAAGAGAGCATTCAGCATGATATACATTCATTATCCATTATTATTATCTGACTGATACATTCTATAAGCAGGACAGGATAGCCTGACAGAATAATTAGATGAGAGGTGAGATTCTGAGATCCGCAGTTTACACCCGGCAGCCTCTATGCCCACGGTTGGGGTGTCTGAGATTAAAACTTCCTGAAATACAATAAAACTCCTCTAATGTGCATCATCACCAACTGTCAATTAGTAAACCTCTAACAGAATATGTCCTGTATTATTACTATTTAAAGCTTGGAAAGGGAGGCTGGTCAGCTATTTTACTGAATGACTAGTTGACTAGTGAACAGTTGAGCAAACCCTACAGCACATATCCTCAAACTCCACCACCTATTAACTATAAAGACTACATATGTCTGAAATTACATTAAAGACAGAATTATTCAAAACAAAAAACAAAATCACACTCATATATGAGAGTATTTGTGTGAGTGTTATATGTAGAATAATGTAAAATATTAAGAGAGAAGACAGAGAGAGAGAGGGAGGGGGCGGAGAAAGCTAGGGAAAGAGAGAGAGAGAAAAGAGACAGAGAGGGGGGGAGAGAGAGGAGAGGGAGAGAGGAGAAAAGAGAGAGATGGCAGAGAGAGAGAGAGAGAGAGAGAGTGAGAGGGAGAGAAAGAGAGAGAGAAAGAGAGGGGGGGGGCGCACCACATTTTTGGCAGCTGGATTAACCTGGGCCCTTTGTGAAAAGTTTTATGGATCTATATTCAAGAGTACCTAATGAGTGTCTCCCCACAAATGTGTGTGTGTGTGTGTGTGTGTGTGTGTGTGTGTGTGTGTGTGTGTGTGTGTGTGTGTGTGTTTGTAGGAACGGGGCTGGAGCAAATCTGAGTGTTTAGCAATGAACTCGTAAAAGAGCTGCAATAATCATAACAGAGAGCGAGAGAAATTTGGAGAGAGGAGAGTGGAAGAAATTACAGGGTGCTTATCACAGCAAGGGTTTGGCACAGACATGCACACACACACATACACACACACACGCACACACACACACAAGCAGGGGTCCCATAAGCATTACGCTCCATTTTTTTTCAGTCAATGTCTTTTTCCCCTCTTTGTCTTCATGTAATCATTGTTTGTCGTCAGTGTAAAACCTCCATTAAGCATCTGATATCAGTACATTCTCCCCAAGAGAGAATACACACACACACACACACACACACACACACACACACACATATATATATGGTAAAACGCGAAAAGCAACTCATCTTGGCCGGGCCAGCTCTCTCTCCCTCTCATAGACACATGTTCCGAGGTACTGATGAGCACAAACAACTCACTGAGGACCAATGAACTCAATCCATCAGCCTTACACACACTCCCTAGACCTCTGAAGACATGACGCCATTCTGTAGTCAGAGAGAGGGAGCCACAGAGAAAAAGAGAGAGCTAGAGAGAGAGAGAGAGAGAGAGAGAGAGAGAGGGAGTGAGAGAGAGAGAGAGCGCAATAGAGTAGTGTTGGGCTGTTGTGTGTGGCAGTGGTGTGGGCAGGTGTGTGTTTGGTCTTTATTTGCCCGCCTGTGGTGTTAAAGTGTGTCTACAAGGTGAGACACAGGGGTCTGTCTGGACTGATCGAGTTACACTGAAACACACAACAGCCAAACAGCTGCAGCCCACTCAGCACGTCCACCTGGCCAACGCCAGGCTGTCCATCACATTAATGATCTGCTTAAATCATGAACCAGTCACTAAGGAGAATCAAATAAAGAAAAAATACACAAAACAAACAGAAAACTGAAGTCTGCAACTATCGGAGTCTCAGTCAGTAGAAGGACTGTATTGATGTTTGATAATCATTAAAAAGCTCTCTAAATGACCACAGCAGGTTACTATGTGTGAGCATCCTGACCGATCTTAGCTCTAGAAGAGTGTTCCTGTGAATGTTTTGAGGTATTTATGCAATCCAGGAAAAGAATGCAATACCATAACTGTAGAATATCACACTACTGATTCATTGATGCGTTTTTAGTGTATCACATGGTATCACAACTACAATTCACAATCTTTAGCACTGGATTAGCAAAATATTAGCATTTTGTGCTAGTCTATGGCATGAGATACACAAAGGCAATTTATCTTGACCAGAACGAACGCCTAAGCACAGAATTACTGATGTGATTTATAATGTAACACTTGAGTACTCACAAACAGCCAATGCCAGTAATCACAATCCATCATAAGAGGCCTTAAGCTGGCGTGACATGGACATTTATTCCATTTGCAACCATTATAAAGTGTCATTCCCAGATACTAGACATAGGCCTAATTAAGAGTGGCACGTATAAATTCTGTGTATTTAGATTTAATTTAAAGTACAAAGGTAGGCCTGTCATTTCTTTTGAGGTGATGTGTGGTCTGCAGACTCTTAACGGCTGTGAGGTCCAAAGAGAATGCATCCAGAGGGAATCTGGTCAGCGTTCTGTAAACCTTCTCTTAATTATCATGCTCCATATTTCTCTTGTACATTAGAAACTAGTCTAGCCTACTGAAAAAACTACCCTGCGTCCGAAATCGCATACTATGTAGTATGCGATTTCGCAGTACGCGAGGTGAGTAGTATGTCCGAATTCCAAGTATGGGAAAAACAGTAGGCGAGAAGTTCCCGGATGACCTACTGCTTCCGGCCGAATTCTGTA
>JBBPDB010000108.1:7199956-7216760 GCA_037974465.1 Brachypetersius altus
TGTGTGTTTGTGTGTACACAGTGAATCTGTATATTCATACACAGTAATCCCCCAGTTTTACACAGACCAGGAGTAACGGATTCAGTCACACGCAGATTTTTTTTTGAGAACCAAACTCGTAGTTTTACGCGGAAATCCCCATAATAACACGGAAACTGCAAATATCCTTTTTTAGCTTTTTTGTGGTAATAAATACAGTTGTACCTTGAGTTTAATTCATTCCATGAAAAGCCATTAATCCATATCAGACCTCAAACAACACCGCATTTTTGGTTTTAAAATAAGAAACTGTGCTTTTATACAACGAATATTGTATATAAAATTTTATTATACAATGAAATGTACTGCAATAAACTGTTTTTATTAAGTATAATGTTCAGCGTTTGCTGGTCATCTTTTTAAAATTCTCAAACCAGCCACGACTAACTAACCGGATGCCTCGTTCTTAAGATGTTTATTCATCACTACATAACTAATAATGATTATTTTGTGTTAAATTCCTAATTCCTCAATAGCAGTGCAGCTTACAGACAGAGATAGGCAGGCATAGAGAGAGAGAGAGAGAGAGAGAGAGAGAGAGAGAACATGACAGACAGAGAGAGGTTGAGACAGAGTGACAGAGGCAGAGAGACAGACAGACAGACGTAGAGAGAGAGAAAGAGACCGACAGAGAGAGAGTGACGTCAGTGAGTCGTCAGTTCCTTTGCCAATCCCTGCTGCCATGGCCCGCGCATGCGTAGTTTATGCCCCCTCCTCTTACTGTGTCCTTCTCTTTGTTAGATTTTTTTGAAGCTGCTGCGGTCCGCGGTATCAGACACAAGCGAGAAACCTGGCGCAAAGCAAACAGCCAAGGGGGGAAAGAGAGCAGGCATTTTAGCAACAAACTGCATTTTAGGACGAGGAACCGAGTCCGTGACAGATCGAGAGAATGTTCTAGAACTGGTCATGTGATGTGGAGAGACCAGTTATGTGGCACTTTTAAAAAAAACACTCTGACGTACGTCTTTGTTTTAAATTATTATTTTCAGTATTAGTGCCCATTTAGGGGATAAAAGGCCCTTATAGACTGACTGTTCTGGTCGTTATCGTAGTGTTTTTCCTTCGAGTGAAAAGAAAACGAGAAAATGAGAGCACGTGAAGGCGTTTGACCAATCGGAGCCCGAGCTCCGGGCAGGAGGGTATAAATAGCGGGCGGGCTGCAGCGTGAACCGTTGGTCCGCCATTTGAAGAGTTCGCTTACGCCGCATATTTTGGGGAAGATAACTTAAAAATAAGAATAAAAACGAAACGTTTGCTTTTAAGACTTTATTTTGAGACGTTGTAAACGTAGACGTCCTGTATCCCGGGCGTAGAAACGTCGAGATCCTTCTCTGACCATCTTTCCAGCAGAAGCTCCTCGGCACTGAACCGTCTGTCTCAGGGTCGGCAGGTTAAAACGCTCGTTGTTGTGCCCAGAGACGGAAAGGTAAAACATTTTGAGCTAGCTCCTGTTGTTAAGCTAGCGATGTAACACGGGTTGTGAGCGAGAGAGTCGAAGAGGCTGCAATCATGCGAGTTCACGCCTTGCTCACTATCTTGCATGTGTTTGGGGGCGGGAGAGATCAGCTTAGCAAAGCAGGTCTAGAGTGAACAGCTAGACTGAAACCAAGGAGAGCGTTCCAATACGACGTGTAGATTCCTAACTAGGGACTCTAACTAGTGAGTTTGGGTGCGTTTAAAATTAGTGTACTTGATGGGCTACGGGATTTCATGTGCTTATATTTATTTGAACACGCCAAAAAATAGTTAATTGGTGCGTGCTTCGTTTTACAAATGTATTCTTGAAATGTTGGTTTTATAATGAGTGTACGCGAATGGCTGCATGATTTTTATTTAGACGGCCATTTATTATATCTTTTGTTGAAAAAGGTATTTCTGAGAACGCTAGTTACATCTAGCAAGCAACTCTGCTCGCTTCCTCCTCGCTAGTGGACACTAACTAGTACGTATCTACCAATTGGGACGTGACCATTTGTTTTGGCCGCGCAGCCGCCATTTTATTGCCAAGTTATATAAAGAACGTGTTGTTTTTATACACCGTTTTATCAATTGTTCAACAGAAACGTAAATATGGGAATGTTTTTTTTTCTCCTCTTTAAAAAAAAAACCCCAGAAGCTGAGAAGTGCTACTTTGTGACTCTGTTTGACCTGTTTTTGGTGTGTAATCCGTGTAGGGCGATTACATCATTCAGACGGAGATCACGAGGTTTATGTAACTACAGCGTGGTGTCCACGGGAGTCAAAGGATCTTAAACACGCACTGAATAGCTCACGAAATTAGCTAGTTTTTCTAAACTAAACCCGACTCTGCTCATTTTGAGCATGTTATTAGTAATGATCTTATGTGCAAACGTGTTTGTTTTTTTTCCCCTCCAAGTTTTTGAAGCAGGTTTGTTCAGCTCAAAAAACGTCTGTTAAATCCTAACCATCTTTTTAAAACTTTGTAGATCTCTGTAAATAAAATGTACAAGTATTGGCAAATAAACTGCAGTTTACCACTTCTGTTTCTTTTCTTTCGAGTCCCAATGGACTTTCAAATGAAAATTCTCTAATTAGCTGAATTATCTGGCATTCTGTTGTATTGTTTATGGATATTTGATCAAGTTTTGTACATGTTTCCACTCTTGTTCACTTCAATGTAAAAACTAAGCCATTGTCAGGTCGTATAGTTCTGTTAAAATGTACTTGCTGAATAAAGTGCACAGAAAGCTCTATTTGTAATGTAACCTTTCTACTGGAGAGAAGACATGAAGTGTTGGTAAGTGCTGAAGAGTAGGTGCAGCATGGATTTATGCATTCAAGCAGCTAAATATTTAGAAATGGATAACTGCTTGTTTCTACACTAATGACAGTGTGATCATTGTTTATCTTAGCTGTGACTTAAAACTGCTGCTTTTGGCGTTTGCAAACTAAAGTTTGTCAGCCAGAACTGCTGTAGAGTGTCACGAGACCTGAATCAGTTGTCTTGGTTACATTAAAGTAGGATTTTGATCCGAGATCCTTGGAACTGTAATTTGTGTGTATTGCTACATTAAGCGGATCGAGTGTGTGGACGGGAAAACGCAGTTTATGTAACTACAACGTTGTCGACAAACGTCAGAGGGCAATGTGTTTGTTTTTTTTTTAAATCTTTTTTTCCATGAGGCGTTGGTGGCAAAAGTAAGTGCAGTTTACTTTGCTGGCTGTTTTCACCCCAGGAAACAAGCACTGCTGCTGTTCAGTTCAACAGGGGGCAGTGTAGACTCACGCTCAACAGGCAGTACCTAAAAAAAAAAACCGGGGGAAAATGGTGTAGAAAACACGAGCAGTAGTTCCACAATGCCACGACTTGTAAATTTTCAGTGGTATGTGACTCAGGCATAGGCTTTTTAGTAAAAGCGGAGAATTATTCTGGAGATTGGCTTTTTAAAATTATAATGGATATCTTCACCTGGAGGTGCCCTAGGTTTCTATTTGTTCAACATCTGATTCGTTTATACCATTTGCTTGCAGCGCCGTATGATGTAATAACACCAAATTAAGTGTTATTTGATAGGTCACCTTGCAACAGTTTTCGTTTTTGTAGCCACGTGGTCTTGCTCTGTGTGCTGTGCTGAAGAGATGTTTCCCTTTCCACAGTTTGGCTCAAGCAGAGGATGTGTAATGAGTGCTGAATTGCCCAGACGGAGCTCTCGACGTCCTCTCTGCGTTTCTCGCTCTTTAGAGCCCACCCCACCATGTCGGCCACGTCCCTCGCCCTGAAGGGGAACCCTCCTCCCCCCGAGTACAAGAACCCCAAAAAGCCGGGCCGGCTTACTAATCAGCTTCAGTACCTCGAGAAGGCTGTGGTTCGAGCTCTCTGGAAGCATCACTTCTCCTGGCCCTTTAGACAGCCTGTGGATGCTGTTCAGCTCAACCTGCCTGTGAGTCTAATGAAGCACCGGAGGGCCACGCCAGATCAAACGGGCAAAATACAGTAGCAAAGCCTTCAGTCCCAAAAGTTCGATCTTAAAAAATATAATTATTAAATATAAATATAATTTAAAGCCGTTTTGTCCAGACAAGCATGTAGATATGAAAGTGATGCTGCACACCGTGTCAGAACTATTTATATACATACAGTATGTTAATCCTTAGCAATCTAGCTTTACTGTACCTTTTGCAGGACAGTGATCAGTTGCACTTCTGGATTTAACTCAAGGAAATGTTTAACTGATTTGTTGACCTGATAAAGCACAATAGCATATCCTGCATTGTTCTGCTCAGAGTAATGCAATGCAGCAGTTTTATTGGCAAAATAGTGTGGCAGATGTCTTTAATAAGGTATAGAATTTTGGAATTCTGATTAAATGTCTATTTTTTAAAAATCTTGTTTAGGTTATTTGTTTACCTATTTATTTTCGTTTGATCAAATCATTTATATATCTTAACACACATTTTAAAATGATATACCTATTTTTGATGATGTGACATTAAACTTTAACTACTACTACTTCTAAAGCTCAAAAGCACTAAATTTACCTTCACCACAGGGAGATGTTTATGTAAATTTATATGAGGGAAATCTACTGCAAAAATCATGCTTTGAGAGCTGCGAGTAATGTTGACCTCAGTGTTTGGTTTTGATTTCAGGATTACTATACAATCATTAAAACCCCAATGGACATGAACACCATCAAAAAGCGTCTTGAGAATAATTACTATTGGAAGGCAATGGAATGTATTGAAGATTTCAACACAATGTTCACAAACTGCTATGTCTACAATCGAGTAAGAGCTCCATTTCTTTGATATCTGATTTCTTAAGGGGGTTAAAAGCTTTATTTTAAACAAAACATTGTTTTACTTTAGCCAGGAGACGATATAGTATTAATGGCCCAAGCCCTTGAGAAGCTGTTCCTGGAGAAAGTGGCTGAGATGCCCCAGGATGAGTATGAGATCACCACAGTCACCAACAAGGCACCGCTGAAAGGAAAGAGGAAGTCATCCACAGGTATTGATTAAGGAATCAAAAGCAGCGGTTTATGAGAATACAAAAATGTACGAGAATTGTTCTGCACATACATGCCGTGGTAGCAGTTTTAGTGATTTAAATTTTATTGCTATTTTGTACAAGAAAATGCTTGATTGCTCTTCATTGTCTCAAAAAATGTCTGCGTCTCCTTTTGTATTTGTCTCTATTTATACATTAAGCAGGATTGGGGAAAATGAGGCCGCAGTCTCCTGTGTCTGAGGTGGTCTTCGAGCAAACTGTGACAGTCATCCCTTCTGAAGCTCTCGACAGCATGCCCTCGACTCCCCTGTCTGCTCATCTTGAAGCAAAGGTCTGTCCTTCTCATAATATATATTACATATAATAATATATAATACACTGCAATGCAAAAACATGACAAAAAGCATAATGGAGATTGGTCGTATGAGCTGCATTCCAGCAAGTATATTGCCATATATTGTAACAGTGTTGTTTGAAAGATGTTCAAATTACTCTACACCAGCAAGTTAGTCAGTTTATTACTAGGCTCATTAGTCAAGTGCCACTGACACTTTTCCCCTTTACAGATTTTGTTCCCTCAAAATACTTGGAGAATATTGAATCATGATGGACCCAGTATTATTGATTAAACTGAAGTTATCTAAATTAATTGCTGTTACGCTGCAATACATGTACAATATTTAAATAAGGATGTATGGGAATCTCAACATATTTGACTCCATGCTTTTTCCAGCTGAAAAAAGGCGTGAAAAGAAAAGCAGACACCACAACCCCCACCGCCTCCATAACCAGCAGCGAGTCGTCGCCTTGTGTCACAGAGCCTAAGATTCTGAAGTTGTTCTCCCGACGAGGAAGCGGTAGGCCTATCAAACCACCATGCAAAGACCTCCCTGAGTCCCCCCAGCAGCACCAGGTGGGGCGGAAGGTGAAACTCTCAGAGAGACTTAAATACTGCAATGGCATCTTAAAGGAAATGTTTGCCAAGAAACATGCCCTCTATGCCTGGCCCTTCTACAAACCTGTGGACACAGAAGGTCTTGGCCTTCATGACTATCATGACATCATACATGAGCCCATGGACTTGAGCACCATTAAAGTAAGAGACTTTTTGCTTCAGATACTGGAAATGGTTTTATAGACATTTATTAGGCCTAAATGTTTTGTGTGTGTGTTTGTATCCAATTTGATCATTGGGACAGGTCTCTGTATCACAGTTCTGGATTTTTAAAAACTGATTTGTAGTGTTCTTTATTAGGCTGATGTGTTTTTTTTTTCCCCTCAGAAAAAGATGGAGAACCGTGAATACACTGATGCATTACAGTTTGCTGCAGACATGCGGCTGATGTTCTCCAACTGTTACAAGTACAACCCACCTAGCCATGAGGTTGTGGCCATGGCCAGAAAACTCCAGGTGTGTGCTGGCTATGTGCAGAAAATACAGCTCCTCTCATCCTTTCACATGGAAATATGAGCTGAGTGTTGGGGCCAAGGTTTTAGGGTCATACCTTATCTTGGTGAGCTTGAAAGCAGAATTTTCTGACCGTAAATGTCGGTCTTTTCTGCACAGGACATTTTTGAGTCACGCTTTGCCAAGATCCCAGATGAGCCAAAGGCTTTGGGTCAAGGCCAGCCTCACATGCCCAAGAGAGGGAAAAAAGAGAGAGCAGAAAGCCCATCCAGCTCTGACAGCAGTGACACAGAATCATCTTTGTCAGAAAGCTCATCTGACTCAGAATCTGAAAATGAGGAGGAAAGAGCACAGCGTTTGGCTAATCTAGAAGAGCAGGTATTGAACAGAAACTTGTATGAAACTATTGGCGTTGTTGTTGTTGTTATTTATTATTATTATTATTATTATTGTCACATTTGTGCCAACAGTTGAAAGCAGTGCGGGAACAACTGCAGTTATTGACCCAAACACCGCTGCTGAAGCCAAAGAAAAAGGAGAAGTTGAAGAAGGAGAAAAAGAAGAAAAGCAAGAGAAAGGGTGGCAAAATGAAGAAAGCAGTTCCATCAAAACTGCAAGTGACCAGCAAGTCCTCAGGGTGGGTAAACGCACACAGATTCACACATGGGGTTGTTTTAACCTGTGCAAGCATTCTGAACTGTCTAAATCCAAACTCTGCTGTCGTTAGGCGGAATAAAGATAGAGGGTATGAATCTGAAGAGGAAGAGCCTTCTCTGCCCATGTCCTATGAGGAGAAGCGAAAATTGAGTCTGGACATCAACAAGCTCCCTGGAGACAAACTAGGCAAAGTAGTAAACATCATCAAGGCCAGAGAGCCCGCACTCAGAGACACAGACCCTGAAGAGATTGAGATTGACTTTGAGATGCTCAAGCCCTCTACACTTCGAGCACTGGAGAGCTTTGTCGTGACTTGCCTCAGGAAGAAGCCCAAAAAACCTGATCGTGAGTAGAGTCCAGATCAAGATTTATAAAGAATTTGTATGCAGATGTACACACTCTGTCCATTTTATTGGATAATTTTTGTGCTTACGCTCACTGGCTGCTGCAAAGGTGTACAGTTACAGACAGCAGCCCATCTGTTAAGTCTTCCTCAGTTACATTTGTCGTTGCCGATCTTTCGCCACAGTTCCACGGTCCATATTGTTTGAGTGGTGGCAGAGTCACTTGCGTGGTAATGGCATTGTGTGTGGCAGTGAATTGAGACAATTGGGTCGTATTGCTGGAGTTTTTAAAGCCATTAGGGTCACTCTTCGATCAGAAACTGACTTTTAATGAATGGCTACAGTCTCCAAATGTACCAGCAATTTAGAGTGGCAAGATATTTGTTTTTTTCATGTAATGTAAATGGTGATTGTATGCAGTTTGTGTCATCTGTTAACACCTTTTTGTTGTAGAGAAAAAGCTCCAAAAGGTCAAACAGGAAAAGATAACTGAGACTGAGAAACCGAATATCAATGAAGAGCAGAGTTCAGCTAAGAGGACCAAGGCCAAGAGTAAGCATTATTTTTGTTTTGTACTTTCATTTTTTATAGCTAATTGAGGCTGTGTTTTAGTAGATAGATGAGTATAAGTTTATCTGAAAGCTTACAGTATGACCTACTGCTGTCTGTCTCACCTGTTGGTGTCTTTCTTGGTGCAGGTGATGCAGCAGAGTTGAAGGATTTGGCACAGCCGTCCCGCCTCAGTGACAGCAGCAGCACCTCTGACTCCAGCTCAGACAGCAGTAGTACTGACTCTAGCTCTTCTGATAGCAGTGACTCTGATTCAGGTTAGCTGCTTCACAAGTACTCTCTCCATTTTCTCCCCACTTTCCTACTTATTTAACCCTCTCTCGGGCAAGCCCCCCCCCCCCCCCCCACCAGCTGATAAACTGAAGGAAAGATAAGACAAACAGGAGACAAACCAAAAAGTGCTTTACCTAGCTCTGTCATGCCATTAGTAGAACCATGTCACCTTAACACCCACTGGAACGGCCAATACTTCAGTTCAGTTTTTTGTTTGCAGATTGTTAAATGAGTGTAAGCTTTTGTTTTTTCCTTTGTATATTTTGTGCACTTTTCCTTTTTAAAAGAGTGAACAAGTCCTGTCACAAAGAGCTCATGTTTTTGTCAGGTACTATTTATTGTCCTATTGTGCTAGATGTTGATAATTCTGTTCACGTTTTATCATAATCACTTTGTCAAGTCATTTTAAGACAGTGCTGTAGTTCGAAATGAGGCCAGTTAGTGCTCAATGTCACACCTTTCACATTTCCAAGCCCTATCAAATTGTACATTAATTGTACATAAATGTTTTAGCTTGTAAAACTGAGCAAGCAAAACACAAAAACATGCAAGTAAATTAGCAAGCTGTTTGTTAGTTCCTCAATTCCTACTAAAAAAGGCACCTCAATAATTCATCATTGAGCTGCGGAAGCCTAAACAGAGCTGTGTCCAGCACTAACCCTAAGCTAGGACCCAAGTGTCATTGGAAATAAATCATAAAACAGCTTCAGTAGTGGGGCAAGCACTGAGAGAATGGGTCCTCTTATTTAATTTTAGAGAGGATTTATAACATGTCAGCATGTTTGTACTGAAGACAATGTTACAAAACTCTGCTCCTTGGATGTTTGTGAGGCAAATTTTGGCCATATTGAGTTGTAGCTGGCCTTCATTTGAAACTGCAGCTCTAGCTCATTACTGTGTTATTCTCTTGTTGCATTGGTTTAGATTGTGATTTCACCTTTTTGTACATATGATAGATTTTTTTGTAAAGTTATATATGTTAAAGAAAATCTTTAAACATAGATTGTATTAAAATACACCGTAATGTTGTGTACGTGGTACTGACCAGATTGTATACCAAGTTGGCTTGGGCATGGTAGGACCAAACAAAGCTTTGTCGTAGGAGGCAGCCATCTGTCCTGCTAAAATCCACTGCATTACTTCTTTTGTAGCTTTGTGCAAATTTTATTTACCTAAACAGGTATAAAGCTTGCTGATTGATCTTGGTGTTTGACACCCCAGGTTCAAATAAAACTCATTTTCCTAGACGACTGTTGTACATGAAGATTAGTGGTGTGTTTGTTTTTTTTTGTCTTTTTTTTCCCCATCACATGCTACTTTCACTTTCACTCACCATCACATGTAAATGTAGGGGCAGAAATCATGCACCTTTTACTCACGTATGGCCAAGTTTGAAAAAGCACGTGTCTATCACTATGCGTGTCACTATAAAAGCAGGATACCCTATTGGTTCAGAATGCCGCCCCCTCCTCAATTACGTGTTTAGTTATATTAGCTCTGTGGTCTTGTAAGTGTATTTAGCATGTTTCATTTGTATTGTTCCGTTCTGCGCATGTAGCAGTTCATGTTTCTACTGGCCAATTCTGTATGCGAATGTTTTTGTCATGCTCAGTCAGCTGGATTGTAGTGTTAAAAATACTCAGTCCTGAAAGGAACACAATAGACTTGAAGATTGGCCTAGGCCCTTACGTCTGCTCTGGCTGAATAACCAGGATTATGCATGTCTTACAGAGCAAAAAGCTAAGAAGAAGCAAAACAAAGCCCCTGGTCATGGCAACAAAAGTAAAAACAAGGTAATGGAAAAAAACTTAACTCTAACTTAAGGTTAAAACGTTTAGAGCTTGTGACTTATCTTGTTGCCAAGTTTGTTTTTTTGTGCATGGAGCATTTCACTTCACACTGAGTAAATCTGGAGTGAAATACAGCCCATTGTTCCCCCTCCCCCCGTGATCAGGCGTCCAAGAGGAGAATTCCCCTTGAGCTGAAGGAACCTTGCCGGACGCACCTTCCGTCTGGGCGACCGGCAGAAGACTCCAAAGAACCGTCTGTGCAGACAGAATTGGAGCAGGTTGCCAAGCCACCCCCTGAGGAGGCTGTCTCATCACCACCAGGTTAGGCCACTGCATCTGCTCACCCTCAGTGTACCGTGGTCAACAACCTTTCTCCTAAATATCTGTATTCCTGCAATTATATCACCTGCACTTGTCACTAACTAGAAAGCTAAATAACTTGGTAAAAGTGAGGATGCCCCTCATCTCTTTTTATTGTAGATGAGTTAAATGCAGTTTACTATCTGGCTGTGTGAGGTGAAAATGTTCAGGAGCAGGGCTGCTGATCACAGTGCAAACCACAAATACTACATGTGTGTTTGTGTGCTGGTGTGGCCAAATTATGTAGCTATTCATCCTGAAAACTGTTAAATGTCTGGGTCTTTTCTTCACTTAAAGATTTTATTTTTTCCTGAGGCAGTGAAAAGCTCATTGGCCATGGGCAGTTTTCACAGCACTATGCCAGATGTCTAAACTCGTAAATAGGAAGTAGGAATGCGTGCCTTGTCTTGTTGGATATGCTTGAATTTGCGATGTGGATGACTAGGAAATCCTGACTGGAATGACCCCTTCATTTTGTATATCAGAAATTAATCTTTAATTTTGAATTTTTCTTCTGTTAAACCTCCTTCACCACGCCCCTCCTCTTCAGCTCTGCACTGCCGGCTGCCTCCTCAACCTTCAAGACCCACTGCAAAAGCAGATCCTCTGATTCGGAAAACCAGGAAAGCCCCCCTGCTGCCTTTTACTGTGCCCCCAGAACAGGGTCTTTCCTCTCCTGCCACCTCCCCCTGCAGCCTTATAACAGTCCCAGTCAAAAACCACCCCCCCACGGCCTGTCAACATCCATATGCCTCTCCCTGTCAACCCCAGAGTGCAGTAGATCCCTCCTTCACACGTGATTCCCCAAGCCCCCCTCACTCAATACAGCAGGAGCCCCAGGCCAACTCCCCTGCTGCCTCAGAGAAGCCTCTGCTGAAGGCTCAGCAGGAAGGTAAGAGGCTGCTCTGCATCGCCGTAATCGCCGCCCACTCCCATCCCTTGTCTTATTCTCCTGTGGCCCTCAAACAATATCCCTGTGGGATTGATTAGCTTTGCATGCATTATCATCTAAGGGTTGTATTTATTTTCCTTAAGTACCCTGGCTACCCTGCATTGCTTTGTCTTATGCTAGATCACTAGATCATGTTTGTTCATGACTCATCCCATCAAAATAAATGTGTTTTTTTTTTTTTTTTTGTAAATCAGGTTTCCCTACTCTTCTTTCTCCACTCACGTCTCCCCCTGGGCTGCCCTCCACAAACCCAGCCCTATCTTCAAGACCTTGGCCCAATGGCAAGACTGAGGTAAATCCAGTTTCCATTTTCTACAGTTTTGCAAGCTGCACTTGCCAGCCACAAAGTCTTTGGTGAAGATAAAGTCGAAGGCTTGAAGTGTTTGTCATGCTGCAACTGGACTCAGCTGTGAAGCTGCAACCCCCCCACCTTCCTTTCCCCTCTCACTCTCACTCACTCTCTCTGCAGCAGTGTCCAGTACTGCCCCCCCTGGCCTATGTAAGGGAGGAGCGAGGAGATTCAGGTGCGTTGAGAGAACCCTCTGCTCAACTGCATAAAACCCTTGGTCAGCAACACCCCCACCCCACAAGAGTTTTCCTCCTACTCCTCATTTTTAACAAAATGTTTCTCAATAGAGCACTTTTTCATCTCACATTTTATACAGGGCCTAAACCTGCTGAAGGAGGTGATCAGAGCAAATCCAACCAAGACGTCAAGCCCATCGCTCCTAAAACGGTATCTCTCGTTTGCTATCTTCATTGTACTGTTTATAATCAAGTTTATTTGAGAGATCTCAACTTTGACACAACTGGCATGTGTGGTTTATGCAGGCAAACCTATGTTTTTGGTTGTAAGCTGTTGTATTTAAATAGGTGGTTATTGCTACTTTTAAAAACACACTTTCAGTGCTTATGGTACTTTACATTGCTCTGTAGAAATGTTGGGCAGGTAACGAGATCCAATAATTAACACCTTGACGAAGCCAAAACTGATACCACTACAACTGCTTTCCCACTTAATTCACCGCAATTCACTTGACATTAAAATAGTGGTTATCTATTGATTAAACATCATGAACCTTTGGGGCTAGTTTTCATTAAATCTAACGTGCTATTTTAAAAAACAAAAAAAAAAACTGTTTTAGAAAATGCACATTAGTGCAAGCGCAAAAATTGGGTACCAAGTTGTCAGTTGTAATCAGTGTCTGTAATTTCAGTATCCGAGAGATTCAGTTTTCCTATGCATCTATAAATTGTATATTCACCACAGATGTATTTTGCATAAGTACTAGTGCTTGTACTCCAGTATTAGTATTGCTGGAAATTTAGCTCCACACACAAATATTAGCATTTTCCTCCCGCAGGAAATCGTTCTGAAGAATGCAGACTCATGGGCAAGCCTGGGCAAGATGACCACCGTCACGCCCTCCACCATCCGGTCATCTAAGGAGAGTTTCCAGCAGTTCCGCAAAGTTGCCATGGAGAAGGAAGAGCGAGAGCGGGCCCGTAAACTCCAGTTGGGGGGCGGCCAAGAAAAGAGTTCCTCAGAGAAGAGCAGGTGAGGAGGAATGGTAGCCTTTAACCTACTGTAGCCTTTAACAATAACTTGCCAATCTAATCTGGCCAAATCTCTAAAGTGACCAGATTCATGGGATGATTCTGAAAATTCCATTTTGACTTGTTTCGTATCTTCCGTTTTGCGCTGGTAGAATTCCAATGTAGCTAAAAAGAAACGAAGGCCTATAAACCACCAATCAGCACTATGCAAATGGCCAGAACCACATGAATGTTGTCAAATTTGAGATTTGATTTGTGTTGTCCTACATTACACAGTTTAGCAGCGCACATTTTTAAAACACTGCACAAAAACAAGCTCAAAATTGAAAAGTTTCATATTGGAGTTAAAACAAGACAGGAGGTAGCTCAGTTGGTAGGATACTTGCCTCTGGACCAAGAGGTCACAGGTTCGAATCCTACCTCCAACACACCACCCTTAACCCCAAGTTGCTCCAGCGAGAGACTGCCCCCTGTAGGTAGGAAATGGAAGTCGCTTTGGATAAAAGCGTCTGATAAATGCCGTAAATGTAAATGTATACTGAATTCAACAATTTTGTCTTGCTGGTCAATTGCTTCAAGGTCTTATATATTTTTCTGAATTCTAAATAGTTATTCTAAATAGCTTTGAATGTAATTAAAATATGTTACTGTTTAGTATGTAAAAATGCCCTTCTTTGAGGAGAGAAGCAGAATTCAATATTGGAGAAGTTAGACAGCTTTCCTCAACTGTTTCATATTACTTTTATAACACCTTAACATGTGAATGATTACCAAAATGCTGGAATGAAAAATAAGTCTTTTATTTATTGTTTTACATGTTCTGGATAGGGTTGTCCAGCTAAACACAAATCCCGTTATTCTAATTTAGACAGGCATGAATGAGGATTCATTTACTAAGTTTTTGAACATTAGCACCATGTCCTGGGCGAGCATGAGGGACAAAGAGAATAAACACTGCAGAGAAAAGGTTGCCATAGAGCAAAATACACACGGCTATTTATGAATTCAAATTTCAAGTCCTGGAGGGGATGTGGTGCCAAAAAAACATATATAGAATAAAGAGAATGAAAGCTAGGAACAGTAGTAATGCCATCCTTTAAACCCTTAGGAGGAGTTAGCCTGTCATACATTATTATAATCAGCTCCTTGGCGCAGCTCAAGCCAAAGGATTGATTTCAGTTCTATTGCTGCTCATGTTATTAATTCACCTCCTCGCTCTGGGTCCCTCTGGCTCCTACACTAAACGACTGTGTAAAATCAGGTTCAGCAGTGCTGTGTGGATGTACTGACAGACTTTTTAACGATTCTCAGCCTGACGCAGCAGCATGCGAAGCCCAAGTTGGAGAGCCAGGCTTCAAGGCCGGAGGTGGAGACTGCGGAGCTACCTCTGATGGCAGCAATCTTAGGCTCTCCAGCAGCCCCCGCACCTCAGACTCCTGCACACAGCTCTGTGGACCGGGACAGAGAAATGGCCCGCAAGAGAGAGCAGGAGAGGCGCAGACGAGAGGCCGTAAGTTACACTCCTTTTCTCAGGGTTTCAGTTCTGACCATATGATCTTTTTACTTGTGTTTTTGTATAACACTTTTTTTTTTTATCATGCATGTATTTTTACTTTGATTAAATACTGCGAAGTAAAACAGTGTATCTAAGCTGGCCTAAGAATTTGTTCATATTAAAGGCATTGTTTATACAGTGTTCAAAGAATAGCTTTGCTGTTCCACCTTTTTGTTTAAAAAGCCATCAAAGATTTTGACCAACATTGTTCATTATAACAGGCACTTTCTTCTACCAAGCAAAGATGTTTCTCTAGTTTAGGGTAAAGTGCCTGTTGTTGCTTCGCCTGACTTTCCCTATTTTCTTTCTCTTTAGATGTCTGGGATTATTGACATGACCATGCAGAGTGACATCATGGCGACTTTTGAGAAGAACCTGGACTGAGAGAGCTGTAAAATAAATCATTTTTGTGTGTTAAAAAAATGCTACTGTTCAGTGAAGAAAACAGCCTGTTTCTTCTCCCCCCCACTGACCAGTACAAGAAGTCCTGGCGACTGAAACGGGTTAATAGCACTTCACCAGGGGCAAAATCGTATGGTAACCTCATTTTACTTTAGCATGTTTATACTGAAATGGATATTGTACAATAAAAAGAACCGTAAAGACAGTACTGTAAAGAGTAGGATGTAAGTGGAGCTAGGCACACTTTGTTTTTGTTATTTTTTTTTTATTATTGGGTTCTGGGTCTGAGATACCTGCACTAAGTCTGCTGCTTAATTTGTGAAGGGCAGTTTGTTTGTAACACAGGTGAATAGGGAATGGCAGTTGCACATCACTTCATATATTTTGCTTCCATATTTTACGTTTTGTACCTGTTTTGTACCTTTTTGTACGGAATATTTTGTCTTCATCTTCATGTCATTTGACACATTCCATAGGTGTGTCTTCAGTTGTAATTGGTCTTCTTGCACTAGCTGTAACTGTAACAGCTAATTATTATTTTTTCAGACTTTAGTACCTGTTTACCGTATTAGCCCTCATGCAGTGACTGTCCAGTTTAATGAGTTATATTTGTCCTATTTGTGTTATCAAAGGTTTGTTCTTTTTTTTTTTTTCTTGTAGTAGTTGGTAATGTGTATATGGAAGTATTTGCATTTCTGTTCAAGTAATAAGTGTTTCTTATTCACAGGACGGATGTTATAGTTTTGCCAGATGTCAGTTTTCAGTGAATGACGATTGTTTACTTGCATTCTCTTGAAAGAACAGTGCCATTACATAGTGAATCGGTCTGTGATACTGGGCAGCTTCTTTTGGCCATAACTGAGTTTTAGTCAGGCCCAGTGTTTGGGCTTTGAGGACATAGTGCAGCGCTGGACGTGTCATGGTCTATTCTACAGCGCTTCTCTTCACACGCACTTCACCACGCAAGCACTTTACTATCCCACGGAACCAAGGGAAACAAGACTAATATATTATTTAAAAGTTAAGCTAAATCAATAAAATATTTTCATTTAAATTTTGTTTTACTGCAGTTTTCTTCTGACACTCCAATGACCTGTAAGATTGCTCAAGGTATGTTTCATACACTAATTTTCATTTCTGGCAGTTAGTGCATAATGTGCAGAACAGTGGCAGTAGAATGGGTCATACTGAACAGTTCAGAGGATTTGAATGAAGCACGATCATAGCAGCCAAACCTTTTATGCAAGTCAGAATCTCTTCCCTTGTGAATTAAGTTCCATTATTGTGAAATGGAAGCATCTAGGATCATCAACAGCTCTGCCACAAATAAAAATTATATTCATTTAGTTTCATGAATCACTACAGAGTTCCAAACTGCTTCTTGAGGAAACCTCAACACAAGAACTGTGGGTCTGAAACTTAATTCAATTGGTTACAGCACACAACCCTAATATCACTACAAATGGGGAATGTTTTCTCAAGAGTGGTGAATCACGCTCTGGCAGTCTGACTGATGAATCTGGCGAAGACTGCCTAATGATATGCACTATGTCGACAGTTAAGTTTGGTGGAGGGGGAATAATGGTCTGGGCTCAGCTCCTTACATCCAGTGAAGGTTCATTTTAGACAACTACTACTACATGCTTTTGGAGCAACAGTTTGGGAACGACACTTTCCTCAATCCAGCAGCTTCGAGATGAGCTAGAACGTCGTTTGCAAGCCATCCCAGCCTTTATATCAGTGTCTCTCCTCATCTCTTTTGACTACATGGGCACAAAGTTTCTCAGAAACATTCCACAATCTTGAGGAAAGCTTTCTAAAAAAAAAAAGTGGAGGTTGTTGCCGCTTTTATTCAATTCAATTCAATTCAATTTTATTTATATAGCGCTTTTAACAATGGTCATTGTCACAAAGCAGCTTTACAA
>JBBPDB010000108.1:7231533-7245638 GCA_037974465.1 Brachypetersius altus
GTGGAATTCTTAAGCACTGATGTACGTCGCTCTGGATAAGAGCGTCAGCTAAATGCCATAAATGTAAATGTAAATGTGAAATTCACTTTATGTGAACATTATTTAAGACATGAGTGGTAAGTTTGAGGTCATGGAAGAGGCTTTTAACCTCCTTACTCAAATCTAAACTCAAATTTAAACCCACTCAGAGTCTTTTAACACCAGCACTGGTCTTTTAAAACCAGGCATACATGTGATGTAGGCAAATGGAATGATGTACACTGTGGTCACTTTTTTTTTTTGCTTACTTCACAAATACATGCACTAAAAAATCATTAATGAGTTTCTTTCTTTTGGGTCAACTGTCAGCTGACATGGGCTGTTTTCAAATTTACATTCAATAAGATTAGGATGAAAACTGCAGTGCATTGGAGGAAGACAATAATGAAGTTCAATTTTATTTAAATTTATTTGTATAAAGCTTTTTATTACAAACATCGCTGTACAGCAGCTTTATAGATTGTAACCCCGCCACCACCATAAGCAGAAGAAAGAAAGGGCTGAAAGGGTCTGAGTCACAGCCTGAGACTCGACCCACCCTCCTCTAGGCAGCACTAGGCTGCTTAGGGTAAGATAACCCAGTTAAGAAATGTTGAGTCTGCCAGAGATCAGGTGGACGACATATACAGGATTGTCTCAGACATAGAAACTATCGGACTGTTAAGAAGTTCGATATGAGCCTTAACTAGTTTTAAAACATCAAGAAAACCAGTTAGGGCTTAATGCAGGGGCTGGCAGGCATGAAGCCAATTATGGTACATGTCTTGGCAGATGTTTGAGAGGAATGTGATGGTAGACTATTCATTAAAATCTCTGGAGCATCCAGGTGAGTCTTTTCATTACAGCAAAAGGGTGAAAGGCATTATGTAAATGGCTCTGTGTGGTCTGCCCTCATGAATCGAATCAGTCTCATTAATGAATCAACCTCATTAGTATAATCAAATCACAAACATCACAGTTTTTAAATCAATTTGGTGAAAATGAATGACATTTTATTAACACAGTCTACTTTAAAACACAAATAAAACCATCCGACGAACATCAGTATGTTTACAGTTCACATGAAAATGTGACGGAGTGAAAGAGAGAAAGAGAAATGGAAAGTGGGTGGGAGAGAGAGAGTAAGTAAGAGAGCAAGTATGTAAGTAAGTTAACTTTATTGTCATTCATGCCATACAACTGTAAACAACGGATGCATAGCTGAACAAAATTGAACAAAATTTCTCCAGAGGCTCAGTGTGAAACGTAAAAGACAAGTGCACGCAAGACAACATACGGACATTTCACTTCTTATCCAGAAAGTAGGTAAGACTACGTAAGACAGCACAAGGCAGCACAGCGCAATCAATAAATACAAAATATATATATTGTCACGACGGGGGGGTTGAGTCCCCTGTCGTGATTTACCTCGGGGCAAACAGAGACACGGCAGGCAGGCTTCCATGCTGGTGCTCTCTTTATTTAAACGTGAAAACAGGAACAGAAAATAAAGAAAACAAGGCACTGTGGCCATCAGAACAAACAGGATTGGGTACAGGCTATCAGGGGTCAAACAGCAGGAATGGGGAGAAGAGGCGATGGACACATGAGGAAGAACTAACAGACACAGACTTATATACAGAACTAAATCACCGGGGAAACACAAGACATCTGAAAACAAAGGAGACACGTGATACGAAAACAGAATGTCAAAATAAAAGCATCCCAAAACCCGAACAGAACAGAAAAGGCAACATAAAAGCAGTGGCATTAACCGGCCACTGACCAGATCATGACAATAACATAAATATTATCAATATAGGAAACATTGTCTTACTCTTCATTGACTTACATGTATTATGCACTGGTCAAATGAGATCTATTGCAGGTTTTTGTTGCCTAATAAGGATGTAAGAACTTTAAAACTATATCAGAAATGACCATTGCCACTAAAGCTAAAAACTCAGTGTTGTTCTGTGATATCCATACAGATATACTTCATATTGTAGTTTTGTTTACAAAGATGCCCTGTTAGTAAATGAGTGAAATATTCTGTGCAGTTATTTTCCACATTAAGAAACCAGATGCTATTTCTTGCTAATTATGTTAGTGTATACCAGCGCGCCCTGTTCTAAACCCTTGAGTCCCCCAGCAGTGCACAGTTTACTGGTTTTCGTGCTCTAATGCAATTAATGCAGTTAATGAAGGCCTTCATAATTAGCTGATGAGCTGAATCGTGTGAGTATGTGTATGTGTGTCTGTGTGTCTGTGTGTGTGTGTGTGTGAGAGTAGGGAGAGCACTAAATTGTGGAATTTTTTAGTTTAGCACTTCTGCAGTCACAATCTGGCAAACAGCTATCGGTTAGTGAGCACACCAAGAGCTTGTTTATAATACTACTACTACTACTACTACTACTACTACTAATAATAATAATAATAATAATAATACTTATAATAATAACAATAATAATAATAATAGTATATGAATTTCAATTTTATAGCAAACATTTATAACAAACATTTAAAACTGTTTCAAATTCAAATATTCCAATAATTATTACAGTTATTAATTTAAAGCGTAGTCAGATGTCTAGTGAGAGGTCAGGGTGCGCCTATGAAGTGTTTTCACAGACCTTTAATTATTTTGTTGTAATGTATTGCATATTGTCATCACATAACACATCAGTGTGAGTCGGGTTGTGTGTGTGTGCATGTGTCAGTGTGTTGAGGTGAGTTTGTGTGGCTGTACTGACACAGAATGAATCATCAGGAGAAAGTTTGTCGCAGCTGGTGATGGACGTAAACGCTGGATGTTACTAACGGATGAGGAGGACACACCCAGCTACTGTTAGCTACTGTTCCACAGAGACGTCACTTCCCATCCTGGCACTCGTCTGGAGGAGACGTGTGTGAGGTGTTGAAAAAGTAGTAGACCTACTTCACCTCAGCGACTCTAATGCGCTTTATAACCGCACTGATTCACTCACGTGTGCATGGAGACACATAGATACGCTCAGTATTTAGCGCACACAGATTGTGCACCACAGACCATATTTTTACACCATTTGTGTGGCTTGATAAAGTTGTCAGTTAAAATTAGCGCTAAATTAAAGCAGTCGTGACAGTTCAGACAGGCCATTTTAGTGCCTTCAATTTACATATGAGAAGAATATAATCTATATAATTCTCTATAATATAATAACAAACTATCATTTTAATTTAGCATACACAGGACTTTGTATATTTAATTCACTTCTCACTCCAGTGGGCTTCTTTGTCAGTCTTATATTAAATGAAAGAAACAATAATACAAAGGTGTTTCTGTATTCATGTGAATTGCTTTCTGCATGTATGTGCATGCTCACACTGCGGCTACTCTAGTCAACAATAAAGGCGGCATGGGGCATTTTCTTTGTATTTTGATTTAGTCTTTCAAAACAATGTTGTAATAACGTAAAAAGAATTGACTTAGTCTAGATATTTTGACAAAATGTCTAAAAAAAACTGGTTAGTATTAAAGAAGTCATATGTACCAACATATGTGTAACATCTGAACAACAATGACTGCCACATTAGGGTTGGATGTCACATTTTAACGCCAAAACTTTGCCGTACAGATTCTGAATGGATAGTCGTATATGATAGATTTAAGCATCTGCTTCTGTACATTCATACACTGATCTACAGGTTATATGGCATGTATGGCATGCAAATGAAATGTATTTCTTCCAGGACCGCCAGTGGTTCCACTAAGGTACCCTTGAGTAAGGTACCATCCCCACACATGGTTTCCCAGCTGCGTTGCTGGCTGCCCACTGCTTCACTTGATGAATGGGTTAAATGCAGAGAACAATTTTGTGCCATTCACGCTGTGTGCTGTGCGGTGGGGTGTTCACATGAACACTATTCACTTTAAAAACATGGGTCCTTGCAAGTCGATTTCAAATATGCATAAATACTGCTCTTACACATAGCTTCTCTGAATTTCTCTACAGGATACAACAGATGTTTCCTTGTGGGTCATGACTGGGGGGGGATCATCGCATGGCTCTTTGCCATTCATTACCCTGAGATGGTGGCAAAGCTGGTAGTTCTGAACAGCCCTCACCCGTGTGTGTTCGCCGGTAAGTTCTTCTCCCTGTAGCCTCAGACTGAGATGAGTCCATTAAATGGACAAATTAACTGCTTCTAGCTCTGCAACATAATTTTGTCATTTTCTTTTGTTTTCAGTTCATTTGACAACATTTTATTTACAGTTATCAGTACATTATTTATAGTATATAGTACAGTTTCAGAAATCATTTTTAACAACTTGACAACTTGATTCTGGCCTGCAGTTGTCAAGGCTAGTTGCTGTACATAAACTTTTCTTACTTGCTGTGTGAAGTAGCCTCATAACTGTTGTGCAAAACTAAAGAAGTACATTTCAAGCTCCGAACATGTCTTGGCTACTCGTGTATATTTGGGGGAAGAGGAAAATTATGAAGTCTTGAGGCTCCAGTCTGGTTATTGGAGGTTTTTGCACAATTGCCATCATTCAGAATGAAGTATTATTACTGAATCCTTTGGGGCTGTCTCAGGACAGCTTCCTCCATCTGGCTTCTTCTCTTCTGCCTGAAGGAGGAGATAATTACTGGAACACTTCAGTCATAGATGCAAGAGATTGTGTGGTCCACTTACAAGGTCACTTTTGACCTGCAGAAAATAGTCCTAGTTAAGTCAGGTTTCTATTCTTAAAATATCTACATTTTTCTTCTCTTCTATTCTCTTCTTTGCTCTGCTCTTCTCTTTTGTTGATTTATTTTATTTTGTTCTCCTCTATGCTCTTCTTTTGTCTTCTCTCGTAATATGCTCTTTGTCTCTTCTCTCTTTTCTTTTATGTTCTGATCTGTTGTATTGTTTTTTTCTATTTTGTTTTCTCCTCCCTTCTCTTCTCTTCTCTTCTCTCTTCTCATCTACCCAGATTATGCTCTTCGTCATCCCAGTCAGATGCTCAAGTCCAGTTACTACTTTTTCTTCCAGTTACCAAGCTTCCCAGAGCTTATGCTTTCTATCAATGACTTCAAGGTGAAGATATCTTTCTTTCTTTGTATGTGTTTTTGGCAATATATGGCAAGAATGTAAAGACCACATGCACGAGTCATCGAGCTCAAATCATGAAATGTCTCCACTTCTGCTTACAAACAAATGAGGTGTGACTTGAAGGTAGACAGAATTTCTCCAGTTGGTTTTAATGAGCTATTAGCCAGATAATAATGTATGCTTCTAATAATTCATTTAGGTTAATTGCAGGGGTATCAGGTCAGCAGGTCATTCAGTGTTGAATATGACGCATGACTGACGAATGCCCATTCTAACGAACACACACGTAGTGGCCTATATGTGCAGTGTTGCTGTGCACATGGCAGATTAAAAGCAGCGGTCAGAAATGCTTATTTACTTGTGCTGCCCCTGCGCTCATGCAGTCAGCTGCAGTTTGTCCAGGCAGGCGCTGACACCAGTTTATTAGCTGACAGCCGGGTAGCTCCAGGTGCCTAACGTGAGGGAAAACAGTGACACAGCTGAGCATTCTGATGGCTGGTGCTGCAGTGAAACCAGCCGTGATTTAGCAGGGTATGGGGAGGAGAAGGGGAGAACAGGGTTTGTCACACACAGTTTTAAGACTTTAGGACTTCAGAATCATCGTCCAAGTGTTTGCTGCATTCCTAATGCCATGTATCACACCAGACATCCTGTTGAAAAGTGGCTCTCTGCTTGGCATGCTATAGACCTGAAGGTCTAAATTCTAGCCTCAAAACTGTCTTTTTAAAAATTGATTTCCTAATTTTTAACTGCATAGTTAAATATCTGTCCTGTCAACAAGGTCATTTGATATAGGTTGGATTTCTCCACAGTGGTGGTGATAGGAGCCAGGGAGTGTGATCTTTCCATCTGAAAGAATGCTTTCTTTGACACACTGGTTATAAGACCATAAAACTGTTGCAATGCAGTTGATTCATTCTGACATTGGTATTTGTGAATTTGAGCATGTATAGGCTTAGCCTATATGATTCTATTTTTAATGGACTGAATCTGCAGGCGCTGAAGAGTTTGTTCACCAGCCGGAGCACAGGGATTGGCCGTAAAGGCCGCTGGCTTACCACAGAGGAATTGGAGGCGTACCTTTATGCTCTGTCCCAGCCTGGAGCTCTCACTGCTGCACTGAACTACTTCAGAAACGTCTTCAGGTGAGTTAGATCTGGATGTTCCACATTGGATGATTGGTTTCGCTGCTGCGCTGTGTGGAAGAATGTTAGACCAGAAACATACCCTACACAAGTATGCGGCTGCAAGTACTTTGAACAACACAGAACTGATTGCAATGCAATTCCTAGCACAGGTGTATTCAATGCAAGAAGGAGTGCAATAGCAGGTATAGCCCATACATCTAGGCTGAAAAAATTGAATGATCACACACTCTGCTATTTAGTTGTTTTTGTGTATGTAACAACTGGCATCTACACTATATGGACAAAATTATTGGGACGCCTGACCATTACACCAACCAACACCAACACTAATGACATTGCATTCAAATACTCTTCTTCTACTCTAGTCAGCCAACCACGTCTTTATGGAGCCTGCATGGTGTTGTTCAAAATATCTTGGTATCCTGAAGCATTAAGATTAAGCCCTTCTTTGCAAGAAAGGGGCCTTGCCCAAACCCTGAAAAACAGGTGTGTCCCAATACCTTTGTCCATACACTATAGTCCTGAACTGTCAGCACGTACATTAGTGTTGCTGTTGGAATAACAGCAGGTTGATTTACAGACCCTAGGATGCGTAGTCTGTTGTGTTTTATCTGTATCTTCCTTTGAGGACTGAGGATTATAACCTCTTCAGTAATGATAGAATGCACACTAGAGTGTGAGTATGTGACTGTGCTATCCAATTCCAATCGCTCTCATTTGAATTTTGTGTATTTGCTGTCCAATCCCATTGTCCTGAAACCGAAGATGAGAGAGTGCTTCCCTCTAGTGTCTGGAATGAGTGCTGCTAGTAATACCCACTGTTCTCTACATTTGGGGGTACCACTGTCACGCTTATTGTTCTCTTCGTTCTAACACACCCAGTACATCTCAGGAGGGGCTTGTTAATTAGTTCATCAGCAGGATCAGATGTACTGGGAGCATAAATGTCTTAAATCTGAAATTACATCCAACAATCACTTTATAGACTCAATCATACACAAACGTTTGAAAATCTCCTCTGCTGGGAGCAAACTTAAACAGAATTTTTTTCTGCATATATTTAAATGCACAATATGCATGTATTTGCAGAGTGTAAAACAAGCAGAATATATAAATGTTGCATAACTTAATTATAAAGTTAAATTGACAGCTAAATTGTCTTTTTAGCTGTCGTTACTTTGTAGCAGATAGTACACACACAAAAATATGTTCATAGATTCATGTATAATGAAGGTACATGTGTGTTTCTCATCAGAGTGGAAAACAGGAGCAAAGAAAAAAACTGTATACAGTATATATGAGCATAGATTTAAAAGATGTTACCCAGCAGCACTCCCTGAATCTGTTGTTTTAAGTTAAATTTCAGTGAATGTTTCCTATTTTTAATATATTTCTCTCAATCAAACGCAGTCAGTTCACTTTAGCAGTGGGCGATATGATGATATGAGATCGTGAAGACGATCTATGTGCTGGCGATCTGCCAAAACAGAGAGTTTGTAGTTTCATCTAAATAGACTACATTCCATCTATCTATTGCAGTTCTATGCTCTTTCTATTTTTTTCCTCAGCCAAATTGCACGATTTGCTAGTTCGCTTAATGTCCGCCATATAGAAAAACAGCACCCAACCAACAATCGTATGGTTGTACTACTGAGTAACTTGTAAAATAGTAAAAAAAATCTATAGTTACAAATTAATATAAATACTGTGACAAAATCAAAATCGTATTTTAACTGTAAAAAAAATATGATACCCCTAGTTTTATTTTTATTTGTTATGATGTAAAAACATATAGGACTGTGGAAAATATTTACGATTGGAAGTCGTTCATTGGGAGGCCTTGTTGGGAACAGTGATCAGGATCAACACTGAGAACTACAGTATCGTATGTTTGCTGTTAAGACAACAGATCCATGTTAAGAATAAGTTTAACTGTTGTTCGTCCTCCTATATACGTTATTCACTCATCATTTGTCAGGGCTGGTTAATACAATGTCTTCACTTTGTCACATATTTTACCCCTAAGTTTATGGATACACTTGACTGTGTAAGTACTTTAGTGCTGGTGAATATTTTGTGAGGTTTTAAGGCTTCAAATCACTTTGCCTCAACATAAATTGTTTAAAAAGTATATATTAGTACAATATTCCTACTGCTTACATTACAGAGGGCAGTGTAGATTGTTGTCCTGGGTCATGTCTACACAGATATAAAAAAGATCCTTAACATTATAGTTTAGCACAGGAGGACTGAGATTGATAGATTGCAGTCCTGCTGTACTGTAATGTTGCACGTCTTCATATCTGTGCAGATATGACACAGGATTGCAATTTACACTGCTCTCTGTAATGTAAGCAGTAAGCACAGTTTATTTATTATTTGAACCAAATTTGCAGACTTACGTCTATAAAACCTCACAATATTCAATATACACAATATAATATAGACTATTTACATAATCAAATGTTCCCAAAAGCTAATCAGTCAAATCTGTGGGGTTTTAAGGCTGTGTTTATAAGTGTTATGTCCTTACTGCTTACATTACAGAGAGCAATGTTTCATCATGTCTGCACAGATCTTCTGAAGACGTAACCTGAAATGCAAAAAAATACAAACAATGTTTTCTTTTTTGAGCTGTCTACAGTAAGGACTTTAGAGCCATATCTTGTGTGAATTGCATTGTGAATGGTGTAAATTAGTGCACAGGCTGAGGCCGTGTTGTGAGCAAGTGAGGGGTGCATGCTCAGCTGGCCCTCCATCTGTTCCTTCACTAGCCTTTATTAATGTCTCAGAGCAGGACGTGTGCTGAGGAAGAAGAGAGAATAGCAAAGGGGGCAAGAAAGAAATGGCATTTTCACTAATGTGCATAGGACATGCTATGAAAAGCATCTCATTTGTCATAGTTTAATGAAAAATAAAATCTATACAGTTTCCCCCAAAATAGAATCTTTCAGCCAAGACAGTGTCTGTTTTTAGTTTAATTTTACACTGGGTTTACGAGGCTATATCTAGTATTTGCAGTCAGTTGGGGCACATGCTTATCTATGACTATATATGTTCTATCAAACTCAGATCCAAATGATGATCCCTGTCTTTACTGTATATGTATAGTTTATTATTATAGCTTACCCATTTGCACATACCATGGACTCATTAGATACTACCATAGATTACTATATACTGTCTGATTGCACTGTTTGTCTTCCACAATGTTTTGTCTTGTCTAGCTTTATTATTTCTACATTTTTATTTCTAAATCTTATTTCTTCTATTGCTTCTATTTACATATACACTGCAGATCCAGAGCTCTCGCCATTTCATTTCCCTGTATACTTGTATACGGTGAAATGACAAGAAAGGTTACTTTGACTTTGACTTGACTTTGATATACGATGTACCTGTAATTTTATTGGAGTCAGTCCCTCTGTTTGTGCTCTTCCCCCTCAGCTATCTCCCTCTCACTCAGAGTGAAGTGCGCTCGCCCGTCCTGCTGCTGTGGGGAGAGAGAGACGCTTTTCTGGAGCAGGACATGGCTGAGGCCTGCCGCCTCTACATCCGAAACCACTTCCGCCTCAACATCATCTCCGGAGCCAGCCACTGGCTGCAGCAGGACCAGCCCGACATCGTCAACACACTCATATGGACTTTCCTCAAGGAGGGTGAAGGACGCAAAAACTACAGGAACTGACTTTTTCAGGGGTTCCTTTGTCCCGTGAAGGGGACCGGGGGTATATCTGTGAAAACAACAAAACAAGTAACAAGAAACATTCAGTGGAGTATTTCACAAAGGTTTCTCAGCTAACTGGGGAGATGAGGGTTCATCACAAAGTAGGATTTCTCATTCAACTAGAAGACTTCAGCCCAAAGTCGAGCAAGAATGTCCCTCGGCTCTTTACCTATTAGGCAGACGTGTCCTTGGGCTTAAGTTAACTTGCTAGACTGAGAAATCCAGCTTTGTTGCACAGCACCCGGATGATTTAAGCCAAAAGTCAAGCATATTCACTCTGCAGTTGATTGATATGAAATCACACTAAAGACAACGTCATGATGCACATTATGTGTCACAATAGTTCTTCTTTGGAGATTTTTGCTTACAGGTAGGAATGGACAAAAGCACCAGCAAAACTGTAGTGCCATGTTTGTAAAAGGCAAACTATAACTGTATTACAGTACTTTCAGTTTTCTTGGCTCGGTTGTAATTACACATATGCAAAAATGAACTAACACAAAAAATGGAAGGAAAAAATTCAAGCAGGTGGTACAAAATAGTTTAAATAATGATAATAAATAAGAACATGGCTACTACATACTGTTTGTTACTGTTTATAAGCTCTCTATAATTGGTCTCAATGTGACATTTTCATGATCCATGTAGTATTTCAGTGTTCTAGACGATATCCACAATTTAAAAAAGCATTCTGTGGTGTAATTTATCACACAGTAGCATGCCATGATCTTGCCCACCCCCTGTCCAACAGGAGTAGAGTTTAAAGTCTTCTCCTATTGGACACATTTCAGCTCTTGGCTTATGTTATCTAGTTTACAGAGAAATCCTGAAATCCTCCTTTGTGAAATGCCTCTTTGATTAATGCAAGTATCCTTTTGACTTTGACATATCTCAGATATCTACTAGAACACAAGAACCAAGCCTAGTGGAGAACAGAAGCACATTGTAATAGGAGAGGCTAATTAGAGAGTAGCGCATTTTGATCAATTTTTCTCCAGTTTGCACATGACATTCGCCTTAAAAGTTTGTTGGTGACAACATTTGTGAGTAAGTTTGTGGCAAAATCTCCTCGTGAGTGAATTGTATTGTGTGGTGCCTTTTGACTTGAAGTAGTACCATTTTGCGACATAAAAAGATGTGCCATGTCTGTGGAAGTTAAGCTGTGGGGTCGCTACTCTGTAATCCAGACAAATCTGCTGGGACTAGAATTCCTCTACTTCTCTTTCAGGTAGTGTTGTCTTAATGGGTAAATATTGAAAATATTGTTCCTCTCCTTTTGTTTTTGTATTTTTTGACAATATGTGGCGCAAATATTTGCGAACGTCTTTATTTTGATCCTTCTGTAAGATAAAACGGAAAGTGATGTTTAAATATTGTACACTTTTTGTATCTCTTCCTACACGCTGCATATAAACGCCACTAAACCAGCTCTGCACCATTTGGGTTTTATAAGCAAATAAATGATAGCCAGAAGACTGATTGGACTCCGCTTATATTGTATGCAATGCCTTTGCATGCAAAAATGTAATATATGTATTGTAAAATATATATTACTGATTCAGGATCAGGATCAGAAGTTGATCCTGGAAGAAACTGCTTATGTTTTAACTGCACACACACACACACACACACACACACACAAAGTACAATATAATTTAAAAAAAACAAATAAAACACAGCTATGTACACAAATGCTAGGGTATAAATACTATAGATATGACATAAGTAGTGATATTCATGTGGTAAGAATGTTGCATATAATACTAAGATATTACACGTGATGACAATGTTTTAGCATCCAGTAAGAAAATTGCACAATATTGCACATGGTAGACTACTGCACATAGTAATAAGATAATAATGGACGTGGTTATAATGATTTTAATCCAATAATGAACAAAATAGTGTCAAGTTATTAAAAATATTAAAGCAAATTGGCCCCTTGTAGTCACTCCCATTCACCAAGTGAGGGAGAGAGGTAGGGAGAGAGGTAGGGTGGAAACTGCATTCTGGCGAGGCACTGATGGAGGAAGCAGGAGCGCTGGATTCCACAATTGTCACGCTGTAGCCAGAGGGGATGCCGGAATGAGGCCTATTTAAAAAACACGTTAAATTTATTGGCACTCTCAACATCCCTTTCAGGCCCCTTTATGCCCCTCCACACGTATCTGATGTTGTTCAGCCTTTACTCCAGCTTTCTGCTTGCTACTTTAATAAAGAATAAAGCAGTCTTATGGGTCCAGGAGCATGTTGATCAGACACCTATGGTCAGCAGACCTTCCATTTTACATATACAGTTTCGGGGGAATGACTCTCTCAAATCACATTTCCTTATATGCTTTGAGCCAATGACAACCAAAGTTGGACTCTCAAGTCTTGCCCCTTTACCAGTATTTCTCCTGTTCTTTTGTTTCCCATTTTTACAACTTGGGGCATCCTCCATCAAGGTATATCCCTGAGTTTCATTAACCAAATGGCCAGCCAGTTGTCATTGCCCCATGGAAAACTCTCTTGTGACCTTTGAATGATAAGGCTTACTGAGATGCTTTCTGCTTTAAAGCTGGGGGTCTGCTGTAAGGGGGAGAACTATTGAGTAAGCTATTTTATTACTACATTGTCTGGGAACATCCTGACACCTGGCTCTGAGTGGCCAGTTCAAAGGGTTCATGGTCACATGGCCAAGGACACCTGGTCACACCCAAACAGAACTCTTTCTCCAGAAATCCAAATGGAACTGTAATGGAAGCAGAAACAGACCCCAATATATACCACTAAAATCTCCATTACTTCTTGGCTTCCTCCCTGCTCTTTCTTCTCATTCAGGATCTTGGATTTCTTCTCATTCAGGAGAGCTTGGATGTCTTTGGTGACCCATGTTTTGTTGTTGGGACAGCAAAGTGTGAATGGAGATCATGCCTGAGAACACTCTGGGTCAATAGTGTGGATGTAGCCCCACTACTAACAGCTCATTGTCGAGGCTGCAGGCACGTTCCTTAATCACAATGTGACCCGCGTGGCACCATTGCTCAATAACAAAAGAGCCCTGGGTTCTGTCTGCCTGAACACATGAAAATCCAGCAATCCAGCAGGATTATACTCATGCAGTCATGGTTCCGTAAAGCACATCAAACTGGACTCACAAAATTCTCTGCAGTGACTTCGTGTTTTTTTAATGTCAAAACGTATCCAGAAACGGATTCTAATTAGGTACTTTAGCTACTTAAAGGTGCACCCATTACCGACACAGGTGTTCAGCTGCACACACACAGCCTGTCATGAAGTGGTGGAGGCCTAGTGGGTAGGATACTTGCCTCTGGACCAAGAGGTCATGGGATCGAATCCTACCTTCAATCCCATCACTGGATCCCTGAGCAAGACCCTTAACTGTCCCATGTAGTTAGGGAATGGAAGTCGCTTTGGACAAAAACATCTGCTAAGTGCTGTAAATGTACACGTAAAAGCATGGCCAATGGAATGGGATGCTATGATGCAGCCACATGAGCCTCTGAAGCCATTATTCCCACCGCCAAATCCCCCCCAACACTGGACTGTGGAGCTGTGTTCTCTGAGATGATAGAGAAAACCTTTGAGATATGTCTGTACCCACACCTCACATCACAAATGCTTTTGTTGCTGGATGCAATCGAATCCTTACAGCTATGTTCCAGAATCTAACGGGATTTCAACAGAAAACACAGTACACAGTGAAATGAAGCAATATTCTTCCAGGAATAAGGTGCAACACAAAAAAACAAAAGCAGAAACACCAAAAGACTGTGCAAATGCAAGTAGGACAGAACTGCGAGAGAGAGTGGACTTTACAGGAGAAGAAAACTTGCAGTGTTTACAATAGGAGCAGAAACAGAACGAATGCGAATGAATCTGTGTCATGACATATTGTGTATATATAGACTGAGAAAACCACAGGTAGGAATAATATTTTGGGTCAATAAAACTTTTGGCTGCTCCTGGTTAGGGGTCGCCACAGTGAATCAACCATCTATTTCATCCAGGGTTGCCAGATCTGAGCGACAGTTTCCAGCCCAAACTCAACGTAAAACCCGCCCACTTCAATAAAAACCAGCCCAAATCTCCACCTAGCAAAAAACTTATGTTGAACGTAAAAGTAT
>JBBPDB010000108.1:7245738-7263945 GCA_037974465.1 Brachypetersius altus
ATAAAGCAGAAAAATGGGAAAGTGCAAATTCCAGAAAACGTGGCTGGAGGATGAACAATTTAGGACATGGTTGCAGCTGGTTGAAGGTCAAAATGGAGAAGGATTTTGTAACGTTTGTAAGAGGGTGTTTAAGTTGGGAACAATGGGAATCAACGCCATTAAATCGCATATGAAGTCCGAGGGACACAAATCGGCACTAAAAGGCTCGATAGCAATGAAAGCAAACGAATTAAGGCACTGTCAATAAGTTTAATTGTAGTTGCTTTAGCACCTTAATTTTCCATACAGTTTTAGCCTCTAAGAGTTCCAAGTTTCAGAATTTTTTTCTGTTCAGACTTGATGATATTTGAAATTTTGAAATCTGCAAATAAACGCTGACATTTTAAGCTGTCTCCTGATCCATTTCTAATTATGTTCAGCAGAGGAATATATGTTCATTGTTGCCTCATTGTAAGACCACATGAAAAAATGCATTATAATATACACGCATTCATACACAGGCGTGTTAGTTATTTGTTGCGTATGGCATTAAAAATATTAGAAATGCCATTAAAAAGGGCATTAAAAGGCATTAAATAAGAAAAATCCTGCAGAAACCCTGAGTTAGGTGAGCAATGTTAGTTTTGCACAACAAGGCAAGTATATCCAATAAATAATGGAAGATAGTCATCCAGTAAAAACCAATTGCCATATAAACATCATATAAATATTTTTTTTGGCCTAACCAACTCCCACAGTTACTTCTTCTTTCTTTAAAATAGTACTTTACAGCCACAGTGGTTAGAATAATGTAAATGTAAATTTGGTTTTACTTTCTTGGTTATTGAGAAATATCTGTCCAACTGTTGTGAAAATACTGCATTTACTTCACATTCCCCTGTTGTAGTGAACAAACGTATACTGCATAGCAAGCCACAATAACATCAGCCCTAAGCTTGAATATTGTCCATATTTAAAGATGAAAGCGTGTCATATTGTGCCAGAAACCATACAAACATCGCTATTTGTGATTGAATTAAATAGTTCATTCAGTTTTTGCAAAGTCTGTGATGCTTATGGCTCGGAATCTATACAGTACTTGTTGGAGAGGTAGAAGCTTCCTTTACTGCTTTATTACTCGGACAGCATACATGTATTTATTTGGATTTTTTTTTTTTGGTCAAATAATGCTTCAGGGGATGTTCGGGTCTGATGTTATTTTTAATAATAATGTGTGAGTTCTTGACTCATGTGTACGCTTAGGCAGGAGTTCTGTGGGAAGACTGCATTTGATTCTGACGCACAAATCCCTCACAAGCTCCTTTTGCGGGGGGCGTAGTCACAGCAGCCCAGTCGTGGCCGACGAGAATCAATGAAGGCCGTGAGGCAAGCGGTTTTCCTCCTACATAGTGCGTGTCTCCATGAGCCACCCGGGTCTCTCTGTATTTTTTTTTTATTTGACACCATCTGTCCACCTAAATAGTTATGGAGATTGCATGGTCTTGGACTAATGGGAGTTTCACTGAATTAAGTGTTGGGCCTGGCTCAGCTATTCTATCCTGTGTTAGATGAATACATGTAAACTGAGCCAAATATTTAATCAATCAGATGCTCTGAACCAAAACAGCTTAAAATGTGCAAATGGTGGAAGCCAAATAGATACCAAGTACTTAAGGTTTCACACTGCCAGTATTGCAGGGATTCATGCCCTTAAAGATATAGCCATATTATAGCTTGATCTAGTTATTATGCAAGTGTTGACCTTAAATGCAGATTTTGTAAGCGATTATTGGATTAGGTGTAAATAATTTTCAACACGTTTAAACAGATGTGACGGATAATGATGTGTATTAGCACTGGCCTACTAGGTTGTCTAGAGCAGGGGTTCCCAACCTTATTTCCTTGAAGCCCCCCTTTGCCTGTGTCCAAGATAAGCCAGGGCCCAAACTCTGACCCGCATAGACGCTCAAAAGGAAAAAAGTGATTAACTTTTATTTGCAAAAAATAAATATCGGTTGTGGGTTTTTGTTATTATACACTTTATATACACACACACACACACACACACCTTACAAAATTAATAAAGATAGTCTTTCCTGTCCTTCAATAAGCCCAAAATCAAGGTAACTCAAGAAATTTCCTTGTTTTGATGAGCATCCGGTACTTTTTTACGTTTCTCAGACATTGGGATTCTGTTTGTACAAATATATATTATAATTGTACAAATATAATTTTGTGTACAAATATAATTGTGTACAAATATAATTTTGATAACCTCAGTGCAGACATAACTGTGCGCATCTCCCTAAGGGAGGCCCGGTCTAGAGCATATTATATAGCCAAATAAGCAGAAAGCATGCACATCTTGCCTTCTTTCATTGTTTTGTCTTTCTGTTCCAACAGAAGCTTGGAAAATGTCCTTCAGGCTCGTCTTCCCCGTGTGATAGTCCCCCAACTCTTCGGCCCCTGAAGGCCCACAGGGGTCCACGTTCCACCACTGGAGTTCCACAAGTAGCAGCAGCAACAGTGAGCGCGATGAAATCCGACAATCTGACACCACATACGGCTCCTGCGAAAACCAAACCTGGAACCAACAACAAGACCGAAAAGGCCCAGCTACCTGATGGCACGGCAAAAAAGAAAGCACCATCTGCCGCTAAACCTGTGCTGAATGGTAACAGTGGCCCAGCTGCCCGGAGGGAGAATTCATCTGCTAATGGCTCCCGGGGATCACCCACAGGCAAAACGGCCCCAGAAAGGAGGACCACAACAGGGGCCAGGCCCAAGTCTTCCACCGCTGGGTCTGCTGCAGCAGTAGGACAGGTTACAGCAGGGAAAACACACAAAAGTGCAGCATCAGGGAAGGACTCCACTCAGGGCTCTGCCTCCGACAGCCCAGGGAATGCTCACTGTACCCAAACCACACCCTCCACATCAGGAAGCGCATCACCGGAGAGCAGCATGAGCAGCCCACGCAACAATATTCACGCTGCTTCTGCAGGTACCGTGTTAAACACCAATAAATAATTATGAATAACAGGCCTGTAGTTTGTCATCGGGTCTGTGGCCCGGTCTTTAAAGCAACTGCACACAAAAGCAAATCAAATGAATATAGTCGTTGCCTTATATATAATTGCCTGGCACAGTTATTGTCATCAGTTTCCTTCTGTAGCGTGGATGTTCTGGCTTTAAGATGGCCACTGTCTACATTTTTGCAATGAACAGTGTGTCACAAAATGTCAGAAAACATAGTGTACGTTCTCCTGCACCCAGTCACTATGTTACGTGTTAGCCTAGTGACCCCTTTGTTCATTTGCAATTAGCAACAGAGGCAGAGACAGATGCCAGAGACTGTAAAGCAGAGGCAGGCAGGCTAAGCTTGGATGCTTTTGTTAGTGTGGAAGGACTAAAATTTTGGCTCGCAGAAGCTGAAGGAAGTCAGCAGAACAACAGATGGAGCATGGCATGGTGGAGTCTGAAGGATTTGTTTTGGTTGCTCTATGTATGTGTGTGTGTTTGTTCTGTGTGTTTGTTTGGCAGCCTCAAACAGTAATTCAAGCTGTGCTTTAAAGCCGAAGGTCAAACCACACACACACACACACACACACACACACACAGAGAGAAAGAGTAAAGTGTGATTCATTAATTCTCTTGTCCTTTCACTGGTCAGTGTGTTCCTCCACATGCTCTGTGTGTGAGAGGGAGAGAGAAAGGAAATTATGTGGAGCCCAATAATACTCTCCCCCAGTGAAATGATCATCGGTCAGTCACCCCAATCCCCACGGAAACGAGAGGAGACATGGGCAGAGCAAGCTTGGGCAGGTTGTGGAAGAAACTGTCCAGTTGAGACAGGGCAAATTACTTCACAAGATGCTTTTCTGAGGATATAGTGGAGATCATTCAGACTTAAAAGGAGAAAAGTACATGCCACATAGGAGTAAAAAATATGACAATACTTAACATGCAGGTGTTCTTTCTGTCTCACTGTGCTGCCACAAAATGAATGGTGTGTGTATGCCATTGTTTTCATACGTTTGTTGATCTTTAGTTCATGACAAATGGACCAATAGAAACAATCCAAAGGTTTTTGGACCGAATTCTCTATCTCCCATTAAGTTTGTGTGTGTGCGTGTGCGTGTGTGTGTGCGTGCGCGCGCGCGCTCTGAGATTCTCTGACCAGCATGGCAGGTTTTAGCGGGACGTGAGCTAAAGTTAACTCATCATTAAGCTTCTTAACATGACTAATGCTGACTAATGTGTTCTCCTGATTCACAGTACAGGTGGAGTTATATAACCAAGATCTAGTCTATGTTGGCAGTGGTTAGCTTGGTTCTGTCCAGAATGTAACTGTCATGTTTTTGGCACATGTTTTGCAAAAATATTATTTCAGAATGGTGAGTTGAATCAGTCCTTAAATATGTCTAAACATAAGTTACAGTTGTCATGGTTTGCTTGGTATGTGCACTGTCTGTAGGTTCAACACTGTTTTGCTTTCTAGGTCTCAGGCCAAAACCTCAAGCCAAGGCAATAACAAAATCTCCTCTGACCAAGACTGTCCAAAAACCAGAGGCAGACAAGACAAACAGGTGAGCAAGCATTTGGAGAAAACAGCTTTTAGACCTGAAAATCAGTGTTTTTTGAGTCCTGGATCCCACAACACTGCATAATTGGATTTCACCTGCTCTCACACTCCTGAATTTGACCATATTATCATGCAGGCTAATCAGCGACATTCTCACTTCTTTTGATGTGAATTAGAAGTGTTAGACCAGATAGATTGCAAAATTATGCGGTGCAGGGGACTGGAGTCTAGTCATTTTTCTGTAGGGGACATGAGCTCCCCCCTGTGTTGGTTGTCCAGAATGCAAAAACCCAGTGAACTGTACACTGATGTTTATGCCATTCAGGCTGTGCTGTTCAACATTAAGTTTAAAGTATTTTATTGCAATATTATAAGACACTGCTTTTGCATTTGTTGTGTATACAGTGTGGGTTCTAAATTAGGTTCTAAATTAGAAGGTTTGCATTTGAGGGAAAGCTCATTTAAAAGTTGTATACTTACACTTATTACATCATGGAGTCAGCTATGATTTAACTGTGACTGTTCTACAGTATACAGAAGTATCCCATGTGGATATGGATATGTTTTGATAAGTAAATAAAGCAACATATGAGTGACTCCTATGTACAGTATATTAGTATGTACATCTATATATCTGTATACATATGTCTGTATGTTCCCCAGCCCAACAAATAAAGCAAACAAGCCCAAGGCTGCAGCAAGAAGCGGAGCAAGTGGCAATGCCTCTACTGCAGCTCGAACAGAGGCAAAAAGCAGGAGCACTGCATCAGAAAACCACGGTGAGAGATATTCTAGCTTCAGATGGTGATTTAGACATTTAGATGGTGATTTAGTGTTCATATACATTTAAGCACTATATATTATCCGTCAGTCTGACTGTTGTCAATACTGATCAGTCAATACAACACACCTTTTACATTATCCTTGTAAGGAAGGAGCAGTATTACATTTTCCATGCTAATTCAGATTATTGTTATATATTAATCTGAATCATAATTAATCAAATCTTAATCAGGATTTGCACATACAAAGACTTCGTCTTCAGTTACACAGTTGATTAGATGGGCCCAAAGCAAAGCAGTAAACCAGCATATCCCCTGAAAAAATGAGCAATACATGAATGTATATTTTGGCGTGTACAGTATATTGTCCATGTCTGAATTTGAAAACATCAGAATTCCATGACAACTGCCCATACAAATAGTCTGACTTAAACTTGGAGCATAAACTAACATTGAAGGTTTAGAATGACTTTTCGTTTCTTTTGCAAAGTCACCTTTATGGAAATATAAGGTTGTTCTGACAGAAATCCTAAATGTTTACTTAGCTCTTTGTTTGGTTAACAGTTTCACCCAGACCTAGCTCTGCCCTGACCACCAGAAAACCGACATCTCCTAGGAAAGAGACTGAAAAAGATGGTTCCAAGCTTTCAGCTACAAAAAAACTAACAAGACCGAGCACCACAGAGTCCAAACCTACCACCAAAGCAGCAAAATCGACGGTATCCTCAAAAACATCTCTTGCTACTACAAATAAAGTAGCTCCCAAGCAGAAAACAGCTGAAACATTAACTGGGAAATCTTCTCCAAGATCTGGCACACCATCCAAGCAGTCCTCTCCTGCTGCCTCCAAAAAGCCAGCCACTGCAGTGAAGGATTCAGTGCCCAGCCCAAAACATTCAGACTCTAAACCTCAGCCCAATGCTGCTGCAACAGAATTGAAAGAACAGGGGAGAGGTGAGAAGGAGAGGACATCTCAAGACAACACAGTTCCAGTTCCATCTCAGGAGAGTTTACATGAACAGCCAAGTTCACTTCAGAATTGTTCATCCCAAATGTTGGCTTCCAGGGAGCATCCAGTTACTGAGAAATGCATTGATTCACAAGTTGAATCATGCAATGATGGCAAGACAGAAGTTACAGTTCAAGCAGCAGTAAAAAGCCAAATGAAATCTGTAAATTCAGAGACTAGGCGAAGTGAGGTCTGTGTGGCTAAAGTTACCCCAGATCCTCCTCATTACAGGGAAGCAGTACAGGGAACTAATACCCAGAACTCTTCCAGAGATTCGGACCTGCCCCCTGACACTCCCTGCAGTATGGATACACCCCTTGAGGATTCATGGAGTGGAATACACCCCCAGGTTAGTCCTGAATCAGAAACAGCCAGCGCCACAACTTCTTCAGATGATATAAAGCCACGATCCGAAGACTACGATGCAGGTGGCTCCCAGGATGATGACTGCCTATCTCACGAGCGTGGCACATCTAAATGTGGAACGATGCGATGCCCTGACTTCCTGGGTCGCAGCAGCAGCGACACAAGCACCCCAGAGGAGCTAAAAATGTATGAGAGTGGGGCTGGGCTACGAGTGGAGGTGCGGCTCAGGGGCAAGGAGGCAGAGACCACCAGCGAAGAAGAGGTGGTGCGTCGGAGGCCCCCATCCTGGCTGTGCCGCGACCAGACACCTGTGAAGGAAGAGAATTCTGAAATGGATGCCGTGGTAACAGATGTAAAGAAAGTGCCAGACCATCAGCTCTTCTCATCTGAAGAGGAAGAGGAAGAGGAGGAGGAGTCTGAAGACGAAAGGTCCGAAGTGGAAGTCCTGCCTGGTGGGATCGTGCCTCCTCAGGGCGAACCTTCGCCCCAGTTCCAGGTAGGGATGTGCATCTGAACTCCTAAAGATTCAGTTTGACTACAGTTCTTCAGGAAGATATTCGAATGATCATTCATTTTGATGTGATGATTTTTATTATGGTTCAATTAAATGATTTTGTAAATTACTATAAACAATGCAGCATAAACAGTGATTATAATGTTTGATTATGATTATTGTTTTTGGAATTTATACATTTGAATATGGCCTCAGAATTTTCAGCACACAAAAATGAATACACAATATTATCTTTTATAATCAGTTCTAACATAAAAACGGATGCAGTTGAAATGCGCATCGACGTGTTTTTACACCCTTTAGTTCCAGGGTATTGTGAACCTGGCGTTTGAAGATGGTGTGGAGCAGGAGAACGAGCAGCCGGAGTACCAGTCTACTTCTGGTTTCCGACGGTCAGTGCTGCTATCTGTGGACGAGTGTGAAGAACTGGGATCTGAGGAAGGGGGAACCCAGACACCCCCACAGCAGGAGGGAGATGCTCTCACACCTTGCGACGTATTTGAGAGCGAACCCCATGACGGTCGGGCCAACAGCAGCTCCCAAAAGCCCACCAGCGCGTCAAAGGGTGGCTGCAGTTCCCGGAGCCTCCAGGAGGGGGAGCCCAAATCTATGATTTTTCTTACAGAGGTCCAGGAGTCTACACAAGAAGAGCGTGTGTGTAGCCAGTCCCAGATGGACATGGACGTAAATGAGGTTGCCCCTCAAGAACGGCCTTGCCACCTGGACCTGAGGCTGGCCGAACAGTACGGCGGCCTGCAGTCTAAACACACAGACAGCAAAAGAGCAGACTTGCGGCTAGACTTACCTGAGCCACAGGTGACCGGTAGCTCATCACCTGCTCACCCTGCCCAGTCCCCAGCAGGTAATGTATAATATTAGAGCCCCCCAATTCCCTGCAAATTCCAGCCTCAAAATCATACACCTGCACCCATAATCCCTACGAAAGTTACCCAACTCTCCACCATTCTCTTCTGCAAAATACAATCTTCTGTGCAAATGCTCACTTTAGCTCTTCCTGTAGACTTTAAATCTTCCTAGATTATGCTCATTTTTTTGGTAACCTCTAGAGTACCACATATGCTAGATTATTCCTGGCCTGTTTTTAATTTTTGTTTCCATTTTCTTCACCAAAACATCAGGATCTCTTGCTGTCTGAAATTTCGATCAGGTGTCAGACTCCTTGACAACTTAGACTACCTTCACTCTGAGGCACTGTGCCCATAAGAAGTTTACAAACAGCAACGATGAAAGCATACTTGCCTGCGTAAATATGCAATATGTAAACAGTATGCTTATTAAGACCACCTGCCTAGTAGCATGAGCTACATTAGCTACATTAGTTCCAGTGCACTTTGACATTAGTAAGGGATTAGTATTTTTGCATTTGTTTCTCTTTTTCTTTGGTTGAATAGCCATAAAGCATACATGCATATAGCAAACTCATTCCTAAGGCCAAAACTGTTTTCCTTTGTTTACTTATTTCTGTTGTTTTTATTTTTTAATCTATAAAAAAAAAAACAGAAGCACTCTTTGACTTAGCAGTCAAAATGTAACATAAATATGCACAAAAAGCCCTGCAGGAGTTGAGCTCATTCAGTGATTTCCTTTGCTAACTGTGCTAGCCTGAACTGACTGGCCATTCTGTAGGGGTCATACTGCTTTGACCGTAGTACAACCGGACCCTGACCAGTGGTTTGTAAACGTTTCTCTACTCAGGATCAGCATAAATGAATTTAGCTCTGATCCTCATAGTCTTGCAGTGTGTCTGGTTGTTAGTCAACCCAAACCAAGAATTCCTGCATGCTGGCTCTAGCGTTCATCGTTGTTTTCTGTCATTTACAGACTCCCATCAGTGTTGATTTTGTGTGCGTGTGTGTTTTCTTTTTGTTAATCCATGTATTTATTTTCCTTATCTCATTTCCACTAGAGCACGGTGTTACTAGTCAGTAGGTAACCATTTTCTCAAATTGTAGAGTTTGGCTTTATGTTGTAGTGTTTGGTTTTGTTTTGGTTTTTTTTTCAGTGTACTGTAGTATTTTTCTAGATTTTTCTGTACAGTGTTTTTGTTTGTTTGTTTTTTTAGGAAAAGTTCCTGCTATGTCTCTCTTTTTTCACACTCATAGTTACAACCACTATGAAGGTTTTTGCTCACATTCGTACTGGCATATCAGTTGCCAAGTGGACAGTTATCTTTTGCCAGTATGTTTATCATATTTGCAATAACTGTCAGTGTATCAATGTATCAATAAGGAGAAAATTACTCGTTTGAAGTAAAAAGAAAAAACAAGATTTACATGTTTGTTTATGTATGTGTTTCTATAGCTATAAAGAAAGATTTGCTCAGTTTTGCACGTATCTAGATTACAGTTCTCATTTGTGCCTGAACAACAATAAGTTATTCCTAGTAGCGCTGGCAAAAGCATGGCTTTATTTATTTTTTTGTGGATAAAAGAGACACATTCAGTGTAAACTTCTCTCTGTGCATCACCTTTATGGCAGCTGTCAATCCTCATCACCCAAAGTCCAGCCTACTCCACTCAGGACTTTGGCGTTAGGCATATCTGCTTAATTGTAAGCCGCTAGTCATTTATTCACTGATATGTTGAGTAAATGACAGTGAGGTAATAATGAAGTAATAACTGCTTTTAAATGTACAGACGAGTAGGCTATGATGTAGTGCACTCTTAAAAATAGTGGAGCTTGCCATAGAAGAACCCCTTTTGCTTCCCTAATAAACCATTCAATTCAATGCGATTTTTTTTTTAAAGCAATCCTTAGGGATCCCTAGATGGTCCACGTTTTTCCTCCATTCTAATGTTTTGTAAGTTTCTGGGGGTGCTGGAGGCATGATTTGAGAATCATCGCTTTAAAGAACTAGTATCATATCAAAAGTAAAAGGTGCCACACAGCGCTCTGTGCACAGTACTGTGGAAGAACCACTTGCAAGCACCTTGTGTGTTATCATTATTATTATTATTATTATTTAATGAAGAACCATTTTGAGATGCATTAGCACCTATTAAGTTTAAAGAACCTCTAAATCATGCAAAGAACTCTTAAACTGGTGAATAAACTTTTACATTATGTGATGCCCTTTTCTCCACATACATTTACAAAAATATTTCTATTAGGGATATAAGATTGTTCCTCTATGGCATCGCTCAAAGAACCCTTTATCACAGCTTTTTTTTATATGTGGATAAAAGGTAAAGGTTCTGTTTCAATTCAAAGGTTTATCCTATAACCTTTACATCACGTGGAGGTGCTTTAAATTTTGATAACATTCTTCAGACACATCTCATTTTAAAAAACTCAAAAGAACCACTCACTGATCGGTTGTTCTTTGACCTGATGCAAAGAACCCTTTTTGGATGTTGTATAAGGTGTGTCACTGAGAAAAACCTTGAAAGAACCATAAAGGTTTTTTGTTTTTTTTACCAAGATCCAAGCCATAAACCATTTAGGAGCCATTATTTATAAGAGTGCAACAAGTTATTGTAGGCTACAAACAACCAGCACATCATGAAGGACACAGTTGCTGTAGGGGTGAAACTTTTTAGGACAGTTTGCAAATCCAGAAACGAGTGTTTAAAAAAACGAATGTCTTGTTTAAAACAAATACAAAAAAAGAAAGCCGTACGGATGAAACCTTTGGTCATTGTGCAGTATTGTCAATTGTTTTTAGGGGACTTTGATGGTTGTGACAGATTGGATCAAAGCTGCACACATGACCGACGTCCGTCTAAAGCGCTGTCCCCCATTTACGAGCTGGACGTGGGAGAGGCCTTTGAGCAAAGTTTGGACGCGGACAAGACCGACGAAGAGCATCGAGGGAAGGAAGACGGAGAATGGGTGGAAAAAGAGGACGAAAGCAGCAGGTTTGCGGAGCGCGACTGGAGTTTGCTCCGGCAGCTTCTGTCTGATCAGGACTCTAGTCTGGGCATCATCAATTCAGTCCCAGAGGATTTGAACCTGGCTCAGTATCTGATAAAGCAAACCCTGTCCCTGTCCCAAGACTGTTTAAACGAACAGGCCTTTCTGCCTCACGAAAAGGAAAGTTTCAAGCGGTGGGCGGAGCTTATTTCTCCACTAGAAGACTCTACCACCAGCATCACTGTGACCAGCTTCTCTCCGGAGGATGCTGCTTCTCCGCAGGGAGAGTGGACCATAGTGGAGCTGGAGACCCACCACTAAAATGGACAGATTGAGGGATTGTCACATTCTTTCAGCATTTGAGGATTATCAGGTGTTTTTTTTTTTTTCCCTCTGGATCTTCCCTCTGTATAGCGTGTGGATGTTTCTAATTCTTTTTGAGAAAGTTCAAGAGACATTTCAGCCACAGATTGTTTATTATTTTGCCTAAAGTTACACCCTGCCTACTTGTCTTTAGAGGTACTTTATCAGGAGCGGATTGATGGATTCAGTGCATTTAATTTGCATGTTGATTTTTTTTTAAAAAAAACTGTTTACTTGGTGTCGCTGAAATCTTTGTAGAAAACAATACAAAAGATGCATATTTCATTTTCGTTGCTCGTTCTGTCTTCAAATGATGGTTAGACAGCGGCTTTGAACCAAGCGTTTGGGAATATGTAGTCTGTTTAGTGTTTACATTTCTTGTTGTACTTTAAACAATAAAGTATGTGTGGTTATACTTGGTCTTGTTTATAACTTGGTATAACAACAATATATTTATGTTAAAACTAATTATGAAAGTGAAAAGCGGATAAAAGGTTAGGTCTAATCTTATTGAAATGTCCTTTTATTTATTTAACATTAAAATTAAGGGTGAGACTGATGGGTTGAAGTGTTGCCATATTGGGTACTTTTCCACCCAGCAGTTTTGGTTTTGAGAATATGTTAAAAATGGACTTGGTCTGGTAGTTTTTGTGATTTGATTATGGTGAGATGATTTGCACTAATTATATTTGGTCATAAATGGAGATGATTGATGGGTTTTGTGTCGTCAGCCGTTTTGAATGATTAAACGGGCCAGTCTACAGAACGGGAAGTGGCAGCATGTTGGGCCGCTGCAATCTCAAAACGTTATTACAAAACAATACTTGATTTTGGAACCAAAATGCAGAGAAGTGACTCTTTTACATACTAAAATGGGAGAATAGTCACCTGTGTTATCACCTGTGTCTTCCACAGTTTTGTAGTGGATCTCCAATTGTGTTGCTAAGTGAAGATCTGTATCTAAGTGAGCTGATGCACTTGCCTTGATCCAGACTCATGAAACCCCTTGCTGTCACGCAGGACACCCAGATTTGCTTTTAAACAGACACTCTTTCCACTCCGAGAGTAGGCAAAGGACCCATTCATTCAGGCTAGGGGTAATGTCTGTGCTGATAAGTACAGTGAGAAACATAAGTATTTGAACACCCTGCGATTTTGCAAGTTCGACCCCTTAGAAATCACGGAGGGTTCTGAAATTCACACTGTAGGTGCATTCCCACTGTGAGAGACAGAATGTGAAAAAAAAAACCCAGGAAATCACATTGTATGATTTGAAAATAATTTTTTTTGTATTGCACTGCTGCACATAAGTATTTGAACACCTGAGAAAATCAATGTTAATATTTGGTACAGAAGCCTTTGTTTGTAATTGCAGAGGTCAAACGTTTCCCGTAGTTCTTGACCAGGTTTGCACACACTGCAGCAGGGATTTTGGTCCACTCCTCTACACAGTGTTTCAGCTCCTGCAAAGATTTTCGATTGGATTTAGGTCTGGAGACGGGCTAGGCCACTCCAGAACCTTGATATGCTTCTTACTGAGCCACTCCTGGGTTTTCCTGGCTGTGTGCTTTGGGTCACTGTCCTGTTGGAAGACCCAGCCACGACCCTCTTCAGTGCTCTGACTGAGAGAAGGAGGTTGTTGCTCAAAATCTCAATACATTCATCCTCTCCTGAATACAGTGCAGTCGTCCTTCCCCTTCGCAGAAAAACACGCCCAAAGCAAGATGTTTACACCTCCATCCTTCACAGTGGGGATGGTGTTTGTTGATGCAACTCCTCGTTTTTCCTCCAAACACGGCGAGTGAAGTTTAGAGAAAAAAAAGTTCTATTTTGGTCTCTTCTGACCACATGACTTCCCAGGCCTCCTCTGGATCATCCAGATGGTCACTGGAAAACTTCAGACTGGCCTGGACATGTGATGACTTGAGCAGGGAACCTTCCATGCAATGCGTGATTTGAAACCACGACGGCGATGTGTTCTACCGACAGTGACCTTTGAAACTGTGGCCCCAGCTCTCTTCATGTCATTGACAAGCTCCTCCCGTGTAGTTCTGGGCTGATTACTCACCTTCCTTATCACCAGTGATACCTCACGAGGTGAGATCTTGCATGGAGCCCCAGTCCGAGCGAGACTGACAGTCGTCTTTAGCCTCTTCCATTTTCTGATAATTGCTCCATCTATTTTCACCAAGCTGCTTGGCAAATGCCCCGTGGCCCTTTCCAGCCTTGTGGAGATCCATAATTTTGTCTCTGGTGTCTTTGGACAGCTCTCTGGTCTTGCCCATGGTAGTAGTTGGAGTCTGACTGACTGTGGGGTGGACCGGTGTCATTAAAGAACTCAGACAAATGGAGTAGAGGTGGACTTCTTAAGTAACAGATCTTTGAGAGCCAGAATTCTTGCTGATTGCCAGGTGTTCAAATACTTATGTACAGCAGTGCAATACAAATAAATTCTTTACAAATCGTACAACGTGAATTCCTGAATATTTTTTTACATTCTATATCTCTCCGTGGCAATGTACCTACAATATGAATATCAAGTGGGAGAACTTGCAAAATCGCAGGGTGTTCAAATACTTATATTCCTCACTGTATATGGCATTTGCTAATTGCACTACAGTATCCACAATGTGAGATGTATAACTCATTCACATAAAATATACTGAAAAAAGACTGACCACGACTTATATTTTTAAAAAGAATATTCTTTGTGACTTAATACAGTTCTATTATTTCATACTTAGATTCCTAAAGACTCCTAAATGTGCTTCAATCCTATTTTTAGTCTGTGCATAGGTACATATAGCATATTAATGAAAATCGATCTGGGCCAGTCAGAAAACAAAAAGTTCTATTACTTTATATCAAGCCCTGATTTTTTTGGCTTTTAGACCATGATCTGTTCACAGATATCTAAAAGTAAATTAAACTCTTTCATATGACATATTGTACTCACTTTGAGAGTGTAGTTCAGTATTTTAGTGGCCGAACATGTTTAACCCTTCATAGTGTGACCATCAGTATATGTTTGCATCGGGTACCGTCTGATTAGGTTTGGATTATGTGCTGCTGCTCCAGAGCATCCCATCTATTAGCAGTGCTTTTCTGCGGTGATGAGTGGACCTTCGCTGAATTCACCTGGAGTTTATATATATGTGGGGCCAGCTGGTGGTCTAGTGGTTAGGGCATTCGCCCTGTGATCAGAAAGTCATGGGTGGTGATTCCCAAGACTGCTAGGCACCTCTGAGGTACCCTGAGCAAGAGACCGTCCCACACACTGCCCTCAGGTGCTGTGTTTGTAGCTGCCCCCTGCTTGGTGAATGGGTTAAATGAAGAGGATGTATTTCATGCTGTGGTGTGTTCACGTATGACCAGATTGTGTGTATATGCCTGTGCAGTCTACATTTATGCAATTTCTGATTCTGGTGGACTGATTCCCTCTGCTGGACTTTGCTGCTTATTACAGCTAGAGAAGAAAAATGCAATTCTGAAGGAATTGAAATCTGGAGAGATGGAGAGAAATCTGCTGGTAATGATTTTCACTTTCTTTCATAACTCAATCAGCGTAGATCCCAGCCAGCATAATGTGTTTAATCTGTTTGGCCAGTAATAGCATCCAGCTCTGCATGAAGAGCTACTGCCAGCAAGATCTGGAGGAGTCAAAGAGAGAAAACACTTTGAAGTGTAAACAGCTGCTTGGTCACATTCAACTAATACAGCAATCTGTGTTTACAGGTTGTAAAAGCAATAATGACTTAATTTTTAAAAAATTGCTAACTGTCCCTGTTATGCAACTCTATCATACAGCAGTATATATATGTATATACACACACATATATATATACATATATATGTTTAAAAAAGCCTATTTTATTAGTGTAAACCCTAAGCTCACAGCTCACAGAACACTTTAACTCAGTTTAATGCATTACCCTTAAAGAAAATGTAAAGTTAAATAAATCAAAACAAGCCCAAACAAAGGCTCGTACACAAAAGAAACTTTGAAATAACTCACATATTTAGACAGGGCACAGCTTACGAATACTAAATAAACTGAGATAACTGTTAAAAATGGGGGGCACTAAATGTGTGTGTGTGTGTGTGTGTGTCTAGCCGTACATTTTCGCTGGAGTAAAATTATGAAATTATGAGGTGTGGACCAGAGGTTTTTCCATGTAAAACCTGAGCTGAGGTACAAAAACATGATATCAAATACACGACTTCAATATCCAGTAGCTTATAGAAATCAAAACACTAAGCTACATTAATTTTGCTGCGATCACTACAGGAATATAAATACAATAGAGCTGGCTATCAAATAAAAATAATCACCCGTTTCTGGAGATGAGCCACAGATTTTGCATGCGTCTGCCAGTCTAAAGGACCGGCTACAAACTCCATTCAACTCACTTTGACAGCTAAAATAAACTCCATATTTCTTAAACTTTTTTTTTTTTTTTGCTGATTTCAAAAATTGCTTTTAGTCCTATTCATGAATTTAGAAATTAGGGTTTACATGTAACATTAATGGCTAAAATGTGAGCTCTTTTCCTTAAGAAATACGCTGGTGTTGGAGGAGAATGAGATTTCCTGTCTCTTACCCCAGCATTTGTGTGAACAGCATTAGTGCATTACATAGAGCATTTTGTCTAATCTTTAATGCATTTATTTAGACTTTTACGTTTTAAATTGCTATTGTCTCTGTGTCACTATGTGTCTGTGCAGTCTACTTTTATTCAATTTCTGGTTCTTTACCTAGTGGAGGTGTATGATTCCCTCTGCTGGACTTTGCTGTATATTACAGCTAGAGAAGAAAAATGCAAGGAATTGCAGCCAGGAGATAAATCGGCTGGTAATGATTTTCACTTTCTTTCATAACTCAATCAGCGTGGGTACCAGCCAGCATAATGTGTTTAATTTGTCTGGCTCTGTGTGTTTCGCACAGAAGACCAGTAATAGCATCCAGCTCTGCATGAAATTAAGAGCTACTGCCAGCAAGCTCTGGAGGAGTCAAAGAGAGAAAACACTGTGATGTGTAAACAGCTGCTTGATCACATTCAACACAGCAATCTTCGATTTACATTTATGTTTATGTTTATAGGTTGTAAAAGCAATAATGACTTTTTTTTAATTTGTTATGCAACTCCATGGTATGTCATGGTATATACAAAATACAGTTATACAAATTAATTAGTGTAACATAGCCTTGCAGTATATTAAATAAACAGTATATATAACATTTTTGAAATTACATACATTCCTCAACTGAGCCAAACAAGATTGTGATTGATCAAGATTCTCATAGCAAACAATAAAGAGAGATTGTGACCAGAGACCAGGAATTTTGGTTAGAGATCTCCTTTGCATAATGCAACCTTCTGTAATACTTGGACAAGAATACTGACCGCATGTCCCGTCCTTTCCACCCACTAAGAGACAGTCCATCATTGTACTCTCTCATTGACTCCCATTTTGGACAATTGCTTTAGCTTATGTAAGAATGCCTAAATCAGTCTGGCTGAATCATGTGGTGATCAAAGAATCAGATCTCTGTGTTCTTGGCCACATGTGTTTTGGTTCGGGTGTTTTATGTTCTGCTTCATCAGATTGAAGCAGTCAGTGTGTATGTGTCTTGTGTTTCTATGTGACTAAATGTCAGTTTAGGACAGGAACAAACTCGGGTAGAGGAACTGGAGAAAGCTTTATCTGCAGCACTGTATGAGAAGCAGGAGGCCTAGTGGAGAGCTGACTGCAAGCTTCCCCCACATACGCTTACATGAACAAAAATTTTGGGACACACATGTTGTTTAGGGTTTGTGCGAGGCCCCTTACTTCCAGTGAAAGGCAATCTTAATGCTATAGCATAACAAGACATTTTGGACACCACCATGCTGCAAACTTTGTGTGATGGGCAGGCGTCCCAATACTTTTGTCCACATAGTTTATCTTAACCAGGTTAAACAGGCATAGACATGTACACACACCGTTTTACCTTGTGACAAATGTAATGCTAGTTTTTGCAGAGAAAAGAGATACAGTTCTCATATAAATCATTTCACTGATGGCTGCATAAAATGATCTCTCTTCATAACAGTGTTTTCCAACATAATGTGCAGGCAATAATAGTTAAGGAGTGGAGAAGGAAATGTGCGCTGATCTGTGTGTAGATTCCTTTCCTTTATATTGTGGTTGTAAGATCTGTTTGTGCAGTATGACTATATATCATTTATGATTAAGAGCCTTAGTGTGGTGACCAAACACCACAAGAATGAGATGAATGAAACCTTTCAAATGTTATTATAATTAATTAAAGCTGATTACAGTATTTCCAGTTTTATAAAGACCAGTATTGGTATTTAGCTCATTTGGCCAAAAATGGATAAACCACATAATCTGGTAGAAACTACTAAAAACTCCATTTCTCAAGTGTTAAGTTTAGAATGAAAGCATTTGAACCTAAATTGTATGAATTAACAGTATAAATAACAAGGAATTATAAAACGTAGTTTTAATGGGTTTCAATTGGCCAAAAGTGTCCATGAAGAAATCAAATAAGGGCTGGGCGATTTGGCCTAAAATCTCGATTAATTGAACATTTTATCTCGATTACGATTAATGAACGATTCTTTTATTTATTTATTTATTTATTTATTTTTACCCTTATAGTTCACTGACAAGTTGCTCAGTTGTCTCAGTGTTTAAGCTCTCCGTGCTCGACATGTCGGCGGAATAACGTAAC
>JBBPDB010000108.1:7279460-7295729 GCA_037974465.1 Brachypetersius altus
GTGTGTGTGTGTGTGTGTGTGTGTGTGTGTGTGTGTGTGTGTGTGTGTGTGTGTGTGTGTGTGTCTGTGTGTGTGTGCACCGTGTGGTGTGATTCCCACTGAGCAAATGAATAAGTGTGTGTGGGAGGGGGTGAGTGTGTGTGTGCGTTTCTGTATGACTCCCTCTGAATATGTGTGTGAGCGAGACAGAGAGACAATAGCTGAAAGTGCTGAGCTTGCTGTGCGGGGTTTAGGCTCTACCCCTCTCCTCAGACTGCTGGCCGTTACTCAGTCATTGATGCAGTCAATACAGATGGATCATCCCTCTGCCAAGCTGCCACGTGGAGGCCACAAAGTGCCAAAACACCCAAATCTCGCGGTTCCAGCACAAGGACAATAGGAACACACCCTCCAGTAGAATGGCATCATTGCTCAGCTTTATGTAATAACAACCAAGCATAAAAACATCCAATTTCAAGACATATTTCAGTCACAACTAAGCACTCCAGCTGCATCCAGCTCAAATACACTATACGGACAAAAGTATTGGGACATCTGGCCATTACACCAACAAGGACTTTAATGACACTGCAGTCAAAAACGTATGGAGTTAGTCCCCCTTTGCAGCTATAACAGCTTCCACTATTCTTGGAAGACTTTCCACAAGATTTTGGAGTTTCTGTGGGAATTTGTAAGGTCAGGCACTGATGTTGGACAAGAAGGTCTGGTTCACCAGCTTCCTTCCAGTTCATCCCAAAGGTGTTGGATGGGGTTGAGGTCAGGGCTCTGTGCGGGTCAGTCAAGTTCTTCCACACAGAACTGTTCCCTAGAAGTAGGGGGCCTAACCCAAATCCTGAACAACAGGTCCCAATATGTGTCCCAATATTTTTTGTCCATATGGTGTCACTATCAAACTGAGATTAAATTACAGTTTTATAATAGTTACTGGATTATTAGAAGATAAAGAATAGTCACTGGAGTAAATTAACCTTAAGGTTAATAATAGAAAAAGGTATTTCTCCAAAGATCTAGAGGCCCTGCTGGATCAACTCATAAGAGAACAAAATCAGTGTCACTAATGTCCCTTAATTCCTTTTATCATACAGAAACATGTAACTTAATGGTTTAACTTACAGACACATTCTGTGTCAAAGGCCTGAAACAATGGTCCAGTCTCTGCAAGTAAAGAAGGAAATATGTAGTCATAGCTCCTTCCTTAGATAGGAAGTGAAATGTCAGTCTCTTATGAGTCACTTATGAAGAGTCAATCGGTTTTATAAAGTACAACTGTCCAAAAGTATCCAGACATCCAGTCTAACAAGAGAATTCAGATACTGACACATTGCAGGCATGGATTACCATCCATTGCTTTTGGGAGTGAGCTGGAGTGGCATTGGTGATCCAGAATCAGTTCTTGACATTATTAATGCTTTTATGGCTGAATGCAATCAAATCCTCAGAGCAATGTTGCAACATTAAGTGTTTCAAAGACATAGAGGCTTGCTATCATACTTTGACTTTGGATACAGATTGTTCTGCATTTTCTCTTAAAATTATTTAACAGAACAGTCCAGTTCCAGAAATGACTCTGTATTGAGGAAGCGTTTAATATTAGTGCGTGTTTTGTTTTTGTGGTACGTTGGGATGGAAGAATTAGACAGGCTCGGAAATCCCTCTACACACAGTTTAGAGCGAAGGCCCTCCGCTCCTGACTCACACTGTGGTTATGATTCAGTGTCTCCATTCGAGTTTAGACCAAAGTTTCTCTTCTTCAGAATACCTTAATAAAATATCTTCTCTTCTTGCATGCAAAAGCAGTTGCACATGAGAGCATTTGTACTTTGAATTGCCTGTTTAATAGGTACATCTGCACCGCAGCTTCTCAAATTGGACTTTGTTTTAGAAACACCTATCATGTAGGGTAACATCGGAGATAACTTAGAAAGACTTAGTGGTTAGGATAACTTTGTTACTGACTTAAGCCCATCTTTTGCAATGCATTGCAGAGCTGCTGTGCCTGTCTCACACAAGAGACATACACACTACACTGTCAGTGTCACTGCTGTGCTCAGGATTTTCCATCATCTGAATAATATCTGCAGAAGATGTGAAGATCCTATGCTGCCCTACAAAGGCAAAATTGACTTCAGACTACAGATGGGGTTTAGGACATCTCCTTTGTCTTGTGAGAAAATAGCTTGGTTCCCGTTTCAAGGAAATTATGGTGTCAAAATTGCAGTAACTACAAAATAAACACTAATACTAAAACTTTAAAGTCATTTTTCTTAGTTTCAGCTTTGGCATAGTTACATTTTGGCTTCGTAGGGTGTTATGATGGTCCTTTTGTATTGATGAGTTTAGTAATGGCTTATAAACAGATGGACTACAGTCTGTGACCGCATACCTAGTAAGTGCTCTATGGTAGGTGTTTCTGATAAAATGGCCTGTGCGTGTTGGAACAAGGCACATGTTTCCTATAAATTGGCAACTCTGTGTGTATACAGTCCTGTACTGTCATAAAAGTTGAATCTACAGGGTTTAAACGCTCTCTCTTTGTAGAATGCCTTTGAGATGACGGTCAGGTTTCATAAGAGGTAGTGGGTGTATGGAGGCTAAGCTGTGTGCTTAGCGCAGAACAGGACTCCGGGTGGATCTGGGCTGAATATTAAAAGCAAAGCCTGCCTCCTCTCTGGGCTGCTGTGTTGTTGGGATATTGAAAGAGAAGCTGGCTGGCTCTGTGATGACCTGCTACAGCTTTGGGCCAGCTGTACGCCTTTCCCCAATGCTTTGAATTTATATTTTACCTCATGATTAATACAATGTATTGATTGTATTGTGAAAATAATGTGAGTGTAAATAAAGCTCTTCTTATTATTGGTACTGGCATTAGTATGATGCAGAATTATGTTAAAGACCAAAACGAAACAAAATGAGTGGTTCTGGACTGTGAAGAGTCGAGAAGTAAGTTTAGTGAGGGAGAGAAAAAAGAAAATGAGGAAATGAAAAAAAGAAGTAACTAGAAACTAAGGGTTAATGGCTTATTCTTCCCTCATTTACATAGAAATAAAGCACAGGGTCTGCAGTGAAATGCACATCAACTTGCGACACAGATGCAGGAATTATTGTTTTAATATAATAATGCATCATAGTATTATAGTTTGCCAGGCCTCTTTCATTTCTAAGCAATATTTAAGCACACTCATACAATTTATAGGTTACAACTATAAACTGTATAAAGTTTATATTTGATTTACATCAAATACCCCACTATTAGCGCTTAATAGTATATTTGTACTTTTACCCAAGTCTCCTTTTTCCTGAATGTGACTCATTTACATTGAGCAAGTGTGTGTATACATTTTTGTTTTCTCTTTGCTACTGCGCACATTTACTTTTGGTTTCAGTGGTTCTGCAGAAGATGCGCGGACGTGCGAAGTAAAGTTGCTTCTGCAGGAGAAGTTTCGACCTGATGCCTCTTGACGACTTTGCCTGCTGTTTCATTAAAGTAAGACTTTTTGGTTTAAGGGTGGTATTCGTCCCCCTCCTCCTCCTCCTCCTCCTCCTCCTACCTCGCCCGGTGTTACATAAGGCTTTTTGGCACTTTTGATGCTCCACCTCCTGAAAACTTCCCATGCTATAAAACGGAGCCTGATCACACTTGGCTTTTTGCAGAATCTGGACTATCCATCCAGGCCAGCACAGCAGCAGCAGCAGCAGCCAGAACCTCCCTGAGTGGAAAAATCTCTTCAGTTTTGCTTCACAGGCAACCCAGGCAAGTCAGCTTCATCACGTAACTGTCGTATTATTATCACTAGCCTACGACAGATGTGCTGCTACGGGTTTAATTCTGTTTAAGTAAAAGTTACAAAGTTTGGTGCTAGGTGGCTTGTTCGTTTTTTTCTCTGGAATGAAATGTTTTTCGAGTTTAATGTGAGCTGTGGCTTTTGTGGGAGAGCTTTTTCACCACGTACCGTTTGGTGTAACTTGTTCCTGCTTGTCTGAGTGAGTGTGGGCGGCTTTGCTATGTTGGAGCTGTCAAAACACACCTCACTAGAGGAGGTCACTACATTATATTTACACTGCAGGAGTTCATGCTCCTGACCATGGTATCAACCACAATGAGGGCAAATCGCGTTGCGATTTTAATGCGATTACTGTGAGATTATGGGATTAGATATGGGTATAAATTGTCGGTTGGATTTCATTGGACCAGGATTTGTAGTTTACGGTGCTTTGTTAGTTGATGTTGAAGTTGAAGTTTATTGTCATATGTACAGAGTACAGTGTACAGAGCACAATGAAATTCTTACTTGAACACCCTCTTCACAGATAGAACATAAACACATTAAGGACATGAAAGACATGAAAGACAAAACAGTGCAGCAGCAGTAGTCTTAAGTTTTATAAATAGTTGAACATAATTGCACATAAATAGTTATGTGCAATTGTGAAGCTAGAGTTCCTTCTGTTGCATGGTGATCTTTGATCACTAGCAAAATGAACCTGAAAAGTCTGAATTGATATACTAGCTGATAGGGGGAAACCTGAAACAAACGAAATAAAGTCACTTATTCTTATTATGAGGATTGACATTCTCAGTTTTAAATTCAATTTAAATAAAATAAAAATGGTGACTACCGTATTGGTGAAATATTTGCTAACTTTAGATTAAAATAGTATGCAATAGTTATTTCTACTTTTTCTACTCTTTCTTGAGCCACGCCTACCCTAGTTAAGGTACCACTGACTGTCATTTTGTTGTTTTACGGATGGCTACAGTGAAGCAAATCATTTATTCTTCTGCAAACCGTATGCCATTAATATCATGTGATATTTTAGTATTGAAATCACGGTGTTTTCTGCAACAGCTGACAAAATAACTGCTAATATGCTTCTTGCGTGCAACTGTGAATATAATGAATTGTGTTTACCTGTGCAGGGGCACATATGTTTGTGTCGCACTTATATTCCCATTGGATTGTGACCCTTTGGGAGATACACTCAGCTGCCTCTGATTACTTCTGAATGGTCAGGCTCTATAAAAACACTGCGGCTGTATGCGCTGTGTGTGTTTGCGGGTTGTTTCCATGTAGCAGTAACATGTCTGTGTTTACAGAATCATGGTGTTCCACAAGGAGTTTCAGACAGCAGGGAAGGAACCTGGCCTGCAGGTGTGGAGAGTGGAGAAGATGGACCTGAAGCCCGTGCCCAAGCAGCTGTACGGAAACTTCTACACCGGAGATGCCTATGTCCTGCTCTACACCACTCCTGCCCCGTCCTACGCCATCCACATGTGGCTGGGTTAGTTCTTAATGTCTAGAGAAAGACGACTTAAAGCATTTTACATAATTCTGTTTTGTATTATCAATCTACCTTTGCATAAACCAACTGACTTGCAGTCGTTCTTAGAATAAACAGTTTAGTGTATAACTATTTACTAAATAATTAAATACGTAAAGTGGCCCACAGCACACAGTGTGAACAATGTGAAATTCCCTCTCTGCATTTAACCCATTCACCAAGTGAAGAAGCAAGCAGCCAGCAACGCAGTGTGTGGGGATTGTACCCTCCTTGCCACTAGCAGTCCTTGAATTCAAACCCATGGCCTTCCAATTGCAGGGGCAACGCCCTAACCAGCAGGTCATAACATAGTGAATTATAGAATGTAGCACTAGAATTGAGAATTTTATTTAGTAATAAAGAATACAATCATGTATAATACATGCTCATGATCTATCACTGTAAACCAGTCATATACACACACACACACACACAGCTTTCTGACACATTTGTGCATGTGTGTTTGGTGCCGTAGGGAGCGAGTGTTCTCAGGACGAGAGCGGCGCTGCAGCTATCTTTGCCACACAGCTGGATGACTTCCTGGGTGGTGGGCCAGTCCAGTTCCGCGAAGTCCAAAACAACGAGTCCCTCACCTTCCTCGGCTACTTCAAATCTGGCGTCAAGTATAAGGTGCCCGTTTCTCTTATTATATTACATCGGACCAGAAATAAGCAAAGGCTTGCTGAAACATGAGCTTGATTACTGATACATTAAGGTGGTCATAACAACAGCTCACTAGTGTAGTATCACAATACTCGATACCAAAACAGTCTTGGAAAAAAATAAATTACACACTGTGGACCAAATGAACATATGAGCAAAACAAACTAAAAAAAATAAGTTGGAAACTCCAAACAGACTTTGTCTCAGCTTTTTGTCTTATGCTGCACAGCATCTTCCTAGGTGTGTACACATAAAGTCTAAGGTCAACACAAAGGCATATGCACGAGGAAATAAGTGCATTTTGTGTTTGCGTGAAACAGTGTCTAGGCTTGTCTGCCTTCTTACGTAACACTCAGACAGGACGGGTCTCTTTTGCATCTTAAACTGGCACAGAAAAGACTTCAGCCGTCACTGAATGTTTCATCCATTCAACACAGAAATGCATTCAAATTCTTATAGCTGTATTAACATGTAGAATTCAGTCTCAGTTTTTTATCCAAACAAAACTCTTGAAAGTAAATAAAAACAATAATAATAAATGCATGACTTCATTTAGTGTGTTCTGAGAACATTAATAGTGAGATGAGGACATATTATCTAATATATCAGACCTGATAACATCAAAGGTTTCTGAATGTTTTTGGGAGCCTCGTGTCACATTTTTGAGTAAAACTTCCATTAGACCTCCTAAAAGGTGTAGGAGTGAGTGGTGCATGCACTTACAAACAGAATAAAACGTCAGTATAGCATTAGGATATTCATAGATAAATGAAGTCCTAGAAGTATTAGAAATTAGTGTTGTTTGAGTTATTTGAGTTGTTTGTCAGGCTGTATACATTTGAAATGAATTTAACTTTCCATACGCTCTTGACTAAATAACTAAAATGCTTCTTTAATCCAAAGGTTTGCAGTGGAAAACCAGTTCTTGTTTTGGAGACTCTTTATCGTGGTTGAAATTCTATTTTAAACTGCAGGCTCAGCGTGGTCACAAGAGTAAATACGCACTATTTTATCATGCTTGCACAGTCTCGTCTCTATGCCAACCATTTCCACTGTGATTTTATGACTGCAAATCATCAGATGGGTCACATCTGCTTTCAGTTTCTGTGACCTAATTGAGCTCCAAAAATGGCAGGGGAGGACTTCTGGTTTGGAAAACATGCACACACACACAAACACACACACACACAGATGCGGGAAGGAAAATGTGTGTGTGGATGTTGCTGTGCTGCACATGTCCCAGCTCTGAGTGTGTATTTTCCTCTTTTTGCCTAAAACTTTACAAGCCTTGTCTCTGTATGTCCCTTGGAACCTAAAACAGAAGCAAAGACAGAACAGACATAAAATAAGTGTTTAGAATATGTAAGGAATAGGAATTTTTCATGCAATAAGTGAAAGCCTGCAGGCTATGTATGTTTAATCTATTGTAATTGAATATTGTCTTCTGTAATTGAGCTCCAATTGTCTATTTTACTTGGAAAGTGTCTCATAAACACTGCCCCTGTCATGCTGTAGCACTGAACAACTAGCACTTTGTTGCACTATACACTGTGTTAAAGTGAAAGTGACTTTTAGTCACTAGTTACTAAAAAACTAAGTCACTAGCTACTAAGAAAGTTACTTGTAATCTGCTAGAGGTGGGAGAAAATATATGGCAGCAGCACCAGGTATTCATATTGTTTTATTTAATATTTAAAAAAGAATTAATATTTTGGTACAGAAGTCCACTCTGATCAACATTACTCTGATAACAAGTCTACAAGATGGTGCAAGACCTCATTCTTCTCCTGCATCATAGTGGAAATTAGAAATAATTAATTTATTAGATTAATTTTTATGACTTATGTGTTTTAATACTATATGGGAGAAAAATATTGTATCGTGGCCGGAATATTGAGGTAGTGCCGAACCCCTACCTCTGTCGCCTACACAGCACCAACACTCATTGTGTACATTTACACAACACCTGCATTGGTGAACGCAAAACTCAAGCCCCACTCACTCCTTTCCCACTTTCCTCTAATATGTGCTCAGGGGTCTGCTTTTAACGTTTTAAAGATGGCAAAAGAGACACCTTCAGGGGAGAGGAAGAGGTGATAAATTGTAATTTGTATTGTATCGCATTTCTTTGTATTGAATTTTTTAAACATGTGCCGTACTTTAGTCGAAATGGCCCCCATAGGACCGCCACTGAGCATGTATTATTTAGGTAGTCCTAAATAATGTGTTACTATAGAAATACTTATACCAGTGTAGTGGGGGCCCTTACCTTTGATAGACTGATAAATTGTACAGCCGTAGGTGGGTGGGATACCTGATGAAATGGCTAGTATGGAGACAAGAGTAAACGTCTTCTTAAACCTAATGTATAATTTTACTACAGCAATTTTGTTCACTCACTGACCTTCCTCTTTTCCAAACAGCAAGGTGGAGTGGCATCTGGGTTCCAACATGTGGTGACCAATGACATGAATGTGAAACGTTTACTTCATGTCAAGGGGCGCAGGGTGATCCGGGCCACAGAGGTGCCTCTAACCTGGGGCAGCTTCAACCATGGAGACTGCTTCATTATCGACCTGGGCAAGGTCAGCAACACTGAAGGAACCTGGTTCAGCATAATGGCTGGAGGAGCTCTGTAATGATGATCCTCTGTAATGGAAAGAAAGCATTTCATAAGAGAAAATGTAGACTATAAATTGAATTGTATGTCATAATGTACCATGTTTGCAACACTATTTTCTCCAGGATATCTACCAGTGGTGTGGCAGTGAGTGTAACCGTTTTGAGCGTCTGAAGGCGTCTCAGGTGGCCATTGACATCCGTGATAACGAACGGAATGGACGGGCCAGGCTGCAGATGGTGGAGGATGGCTCTGAGACACAGGCCATCACTGACGTGAGACATTATTTCCACAGACACAGTTCATAAGGGGGATGATACATTCAGTTAGGAAATAGGTTGCCAAATATTTTTAATATTTACTCATATACCAATGAGATGTTCTCTCTGTTCATAGAAAACAGTGGGTATATGTACTGTAACCTCAGTTGACCAGGCAGGGCATTCCGTGGGTGGGGTTTATCTGTAGGAAATGTCTACTTGTGCCCATTGTGGGACCGCAACAGGAAAAGATAATTTTTGTTTATTTTTAGGTTCTCGGCCCAAGACCTAGCATTCCACCAGGAAGCCCTGATGATGAAGCAAAAGACAGAGCTAATAAGAAGGGTGCTCTTTACATGGTAAACACGCCTTTCTGCTGAGGAATTTATGCTTTGTTTGTCCTTTCATTTAGTACTGTAGTTATATAGCCTATAGTAGACTAGAATGGTACAGTTTTCAGTTTACATTACAGAATTATAAGTGGGTACATAATAGAATAGATAGTGAGTTATATGGTAATTTCCTCTACATGCAGTTTAGAACCTGCACTTCTCACAGAAATTGACATTTAAGCAAATTCCAATTCTATGAATATATTCCCTTTTCTACTTAAAGACGCAAATATATTGATAGCAAGTTTACGATGAATGATTTTGACAGAATTATTCCAGGGGATTAATAATTATATGCGTGTGTGTGTGTGTGTGTGTGTGTGCGTGTGTGCATGTGTGCGTGTGTGTGTGTAAGGTTTCAGATGCTGCTGGCTCAATGAAAACGTCAGTGGTGTCTCAGAGCAGCCCCTTCAAGCAGGAGATGCTGTCCTCCAGTGAGTGCTACATCCTTGACAACGGCGCTGACGGCAAAATCTTTGTGTGGAAAGGTAGGCAATGTGATCCACTTTGTTTTTGTCATTAATTGCATGTGTCCAGATTTTTAAAACCCTATTCCAGTTCATATTTTGGTTCTTTTCCAGCTCTGTATATACTTAAAGAGATAGGTTGATAAAAAAAACCAAATGCCCTTAATCCTTATGTCGCATGCAATTTGAATTTTTTAATCAGATTATTTATTAGAGGCTACTGTGGACTAGAATTGGTCTGACCCTGTTTGACCAGTCCCTTTTACCGACTGAAATCAAGGGCCAAAAAACTAGAACCAGATCTGATTCTCTTCATTTGACCCTCAGGTGCAACCGCCAGTGCAGGAGAACGCAAGGCAGCCATGAAAGCAGCAGAGCAGTTTATCAAAGAGAGAAACTATCCCAAATCCACCCAGGTAATCATCTAATCATCTCTCATCCTAAATCCACGTAAAAAAAAATTGTATTTGTAACTTTTTAGTACATCCATCATTTATCAGCCCAAGGTTTTTGAGATACTTTTGTTGTAAAATAAAATGTTAAACCTCTAAAGTGAAACCAGCAGAACAGAATGAGATTAAAATGCAGAATCATATTCTGAATGACTAAAATAGAGCTGAGGAAAATGTAGATTGCTTTCTTGATAAATATACAGGTCTGTGAGTAAAAGAGTTATAATTTGAATATACTCCAAAATCTCCAAATGTTACTCATGTAACAAAAACTGCGACTGCTCACCTCTGGAAAAAAAATCAAGCCATAATGATTTATTTGCCCTGTTTGTAATTAGATCCAGGTGATGCCGGCTGGAGGAGAAACCACGTTGTTTAAGCAGTTCTTCAGTAACTGGAGGGATAAGGACCAGGCGACAGGGCCTGGGAGAGCTTACACCATTGGTCGCATCGCCCAGGTGGAGCAAATCCCCTTCAATGCCTCCAGCCTTCACTCCAACAAGGCCATGGCTGCACAACATGGCATGGTGGATGATGGGACAGGCAAAGTGCAGGTGAGATTAGCAGCACATTAAAGTGATGTGACCAGGAATCACTTATTCTTTGGATATCAGGTGCATTTTTTATTTGGTGCTTTGTGCCAACTGTAGATAACAAGCTAATGTAAGATTAAATTCACTAAGCATTTTGCACTGTATGCCTAAAACATCATACACCTTCCTCAGTGTTATCTCAGATAGACTTGCTTGCATGGTTTCTGATACTTTATGACATAATATTATATGAAATATAGCCAAAAACAGTAATACCAGCCATATTGAAACCTGAATACGGTCCACATATTTATCCATTTTATAGACAACAGTGTGGTAAGAAATGTCAGTGCTAATATACCACAGACTAGGAGAGATTTCTAATTGAATACAACTGATTTAAAGCATCAGCTGCTCATTATTGGCTTCTCAGGTTGAATCAAGTGTGTTAAATCAGGAAAAGACAGCATTATGTAATTGTTTCTACTAGGATTTAGTCCCCTGTAACTACAAAAGCACATGTTGTTAACAAACTCACATTATTATCTTTTGCATTAGAGTATAGTGGCCTCTTACGCATGAACACACCACAGCACAGCACAGCACAACACACAATGTGAACTTCTTTCTCTGCATTTAACCCAGTCACCAAGTGAAGCAGTGGGCTGCCACTAGTATCTTGCTCAAGGGTACCTCAGTGTTGTCACTGGCAGTCCTGGGATTCTAACCTACTGATTGCAGTGGCAACTCCCTAACCACCAGGCCACCAGCTGCCCCAGCAAAAAAGCCCTAGAATTAGGTTTTGTTATGATTAAGGATAAGTTTGAGTTTGTTTGGACCCGGAATAAGTTTTCCTATTGTTAGGATGTTAGGTTTAGTTTTAGGAAAAGTGATTTTATTGATGGATGATAAGAATAAATCAATTTTTAATCCTTGTTTACAGGTGTGGCGTGTTGAGGGTGGGGATAAGGTTCCTGTGGACCCCTCCCTTTACGGGCAGTTCTATGGAGGAGACTGTTACCTGATCCTCTACAGCTATCACCAAGGAGGCAGAGAGCAGCACATCATCTACACTTGGTGAGAGACTTCAAACATAAGTCACACCACTTCATGTATGCCCGAACTAACAGCACTGACTGTTTGATATTATTGATTGATGGCTGCAGGCAAGGCCTGAAGTGCACTCAGGATGAGTTGGCGGCCTCAGCCTTTTTAACAGTTAAACTGGACGACTCCATGGGAGGATCCCCTGTCCAGGTTGGCCACATTTATTCAAAACCAATGAAAGGTTGCACGTTTCTCTTTCCTTTCCTTGAGACTTTTTTGGGTATTATTTAGGGCTGTAACGGTACCTGTATTCATACGGAACCGTCATAGTACATGGGTCACAGTTCGGTACATGATGTATTTCGGAGAATACACGGTACGACGGAGAAGACGTGATTGAAGTAATACTGAATCACAGAGGGACCAAAAAGCGCAAGCAAATCATAAACCTGGGTTGTAGTGTTGTGCAATAGTGCCACCTACTGGCGTAACACTTCTGCTGCCATACACATACATGAAAATATAAGCAAGAGTGTATAAACGAAAATAAACGAAAACAAACCAAGCCTCATTCTTTAGAACTGTTGCTTAACTTTGCTGTATCGTGAGCCGTACCGAACCGTTACCCCAAAACCGAGAAACCGTGATGTCTGTGTACCGTTACACCCGTAGTGGATAGGGTTTTATTAATAGCCTCAGATAAAAGCCTTTATGTTCACATGCATGCAAAACATCTGTGATCTACAAATAATGCTCTAGATGTCTGTCAGGGAGTTGCAGCCTGTGCAGTTTGCTCTTCCAGAAGCAGCCACCAGTGGACTGATGTGTGACGTCTGTGCCAGCTGATGCGTCTGTCAAACAACACAAGAATGCTCTCAGCCTGACACTATAGAGTGTGTGTGTGTGTGTGTGTGTGTGTGTGTGTGCACCTTGGCTCTGAATTATTTATCATATTTTTACACGCCTCAGAGCTCTTGTTGGTCTGGGCCTGTCCCTGTCGGCTGCTTGTCACTGTGGAGCTTTTTTGGATGGGAGGGTTTTGCAATATAAAAAAATACTCCATCTAAATATAGCACAATGGTGCAGAGGTGCTTTCGGGTATTCTTATTGATCCAAACTCGCAGAGGACGCAGCATGTTTCAGTGAAACCTACCAGCAGCGATGTCAGCACGGCCTATTTCTGAATTATGCATTGTCAGCAAAAAAGGGACAACAAATCGATCAAAAATGTCTTCAGACTGTAGCATGCATGTAAATATACTTCGTCTTGTAGATAATACAGCTCCGGAAAAAGATAAGAGACTGCAAAAATGTTGTTTTTCAGGTTTTATCATTTATATTATCAAACTGAACAGCTTTGCCTTGGTTTTTAGGAACTGCTGACAATATTTCTCCTCATTTCTGAATAAAACAATGTTCTTTAAAGTACATTTTTAAAGGAAACGGCAAAACATCAAAATAAGAGAAATGATGAACTTGAATAATTCAAAGTAATCTCTAGTTCTCTCTTAAACTAAATGGCAATAAATAACTTTGAGGAACTTCTAGTAGTGTTTCACCTCCAACTGGTCTCAGTGTGAGAGGAGAGAGTCGATTACAGCAGTGTTTTATACTTTTCCTCATTAAATAAGATTCAGCTGATCAGTAATCAGTCCCTCATAAAGCAGAATGAGGTGTTTGTGTAGGAATTTAACAGTCGACTATGCAGGTGCGTATCTCACACCATCATTGTCGCTGCTTAGCCCCAATAATGGGTTTCGCCTCTTTAGGAAGCCCAGTCTCTGTACTGTCCCGCACCGCTGGGCTCCCATCGTTAGTTCATGCCTGGGAGAACTGCGGCTGTGGAGCTGATAAAGCGTGTTTGAAGTATTTCTGTGAGTCTGTGCCCAGGGTGATGTGTTTTTACACACACACACACACGCTGTGATGTGTTCCTCCTCCCCATAGCGTCTGTTCTTGGCCCGGAGTCATTCTGTCCCTCTTCCAGAATTCAGCATGAAATCTGTTCCCAGGTTCTGGTGTTTTCAGCTTGTTTTGCGTGTCTGGTTGAGGATGCTAGGCCTACAAATACCTTCATTCTAATTAAATGTTGTGAGACAGGTCTGCAGAAAAATCCCCATTCAAGTTCAAGTTTGTTAAAAGATGTATTCATTTATTTAAAAAAAAATGCTGCACACAGTTGTTTCAGCTAATTACACCATTTAGAAAAAATGCTTGAGGGATTTGCAATCATTTGAATGTAAGACAAGTCGATACTAACCATGTGACCTCTCACACACATATAGAAATCTAATAAATAAATGAGCCCTGTAAAGCTTCAAACTGGATTTATGGGTTAGTTGTGTAACTGGGATGAGCTAAGAATTGTTTGTCTGGCTCTGAAGCAGCTCGATGGGTTCAGACATGGTCCTGTGGGCAGACGATGGGTCAGTACCAGTTTGTTCCTGTTGCAGTGCAGTGCTGGAGGGCTGTGTGTGTGTGTGTGTGAGGTCAGGGCTTTTGTGAATGAGTCCTTGTTCTCGGACTGGCTGGCCAGTGGCACTGGGAAGTTATGGACCCACACCGATGGGCACACAGACAGATGACAAAAGCATAAATCTGTCGTTCAGTCCGTTATATAAACATGGAGTGACCCCACTCACTGAAGCAGTGGCTCACAAAAGTGGCCATTTTGTAAATATGAGCTCTGTGTGTGGCTTTTTTGATCATTTTAGTAAAGCGGGCCCCTATAGTCTCGCGTGAACTTCTTTCTCTGCATTTGACCAAATCACCAATACCCCTTTTCCACTACACTGGTGCTGGTGCCATTTACACTGAACAGGAGCTCAACGGGAGCCTCATGAGATAACGTGACAGGCCACGCCCACTAAACAGAAACAAACATGGCCGAACACAGTTTTCTGCTTGCTGGTTATTCTCCAAACTTTGAGGATTTATTTCAGTCCAAATGCAGCTTATTCAGCGGGTTTTTACCGTTGAAAGAGATCGACAACGATTAAGTAAAAGACTCCGCCCACCGCTCGTGGCGTCGCGGGTTCTCGCCACGACACCAGCAGCGTTTAGGCGCCGGTTCGGTGCTTGTTTTAGGGATCGATATTTTTTATTTAGGGACAAAAAAAATGTTAAGGACAATTTTTTTCAGTGGAAAAACACAATTTTTTTCTGTGGGAACTGGCAGTGCAGTGGAAAAGGGGTATAAGGGAAGCAGGGGGCTGCCACCAACAAGGAGCACCCAGGGGACAGAGTGTGGGTATGGTACCTTGTTCCAGGGAACCTCAGTGTCACCAGCAGTCCAGGGATACGAACCCACAACCTTCTGATCTCAGGGCGAAGCTCCCCAGCTATTTTCACAGTTATTGTTGAAGTTCAGTGCACTGTTCCCTCTGTGGGTCTGACCTGGATCACCTGTCGTATTCATAAGTGCTAGACTGAGATATTTGTGTTTTCTGTTTGATTTCTAGGCCGCTGTTTCTGTAGCAGGTCTCTGTGTGTTGTGTGTTTAAGCATGCACTTGTTTGTGTTTGTAAATGTGTGTCCCTGTGTTTGTGTTTGTAGTGTGTGGGACGCTCTGACTGATAACTACATGCCGTCTTCTGTGTCCAGCTGGGACGGCCCCAACTCAGAGACGCTGAACGGCAACCTCTCGGACGACGAGGTAATGCCCCGAGCCATGATCTGTTATAGCAGAGTCCTTTTAAAGGACTCACCATCCTTCATACTTTGTCACTTATGTCATTTGTGTCATTTTATTTATCAAAATATTAATGTTATAATTCATTGTTCAATTTTCCAACTCGTTCAGGATGTTACTGTACCTTTTAAGACTCATCTCTGTCCAAAAAAACCCCTCCAAAATAAAACCTTTACCAGTGAAGATTTTGATGTATGTGATTTGGACCATTGGTTTTGGTCCAGTCAGTATAAAATGCTCATATCATGAAGTGTACCGTGTAAAAGACACCATGTAAATCAGCTGAGAAATAAATAGATACAAAAATGTGTCTTTCCGGACAGCAACCATGTAAAAGATCCTTTGAGTGTAAAATGCTGCTGTTTTATGCCTCATTCAGTCCAGACTGAAACACTCCTTATGACTTCAGTATGAGTGGAAGAGCCTGAGCTGATGCAGGGTAGATATTTGAGTAGGGTATAAATAATGGGTATATATTTCATATTTGGTTAGTGCTGATATATGTGAGCTCTTTGGCATTAAGGCTACGTTTTAAAAATGTAACCATAATCCATAACCTGCTCCTTTTAATCTGGAGAATCTGGTTTTGATTGATTCAGACTATTTGTAATAACATCAGCAATATTACAACAGCCCGAATCGCTCTCTCTCTTCTCTTTCGTTCCGTCTCTCTCTCTTGCTCTCTCTCTCTCTCTTCTCTTACATTCTGTCTCTCTGTCTCCCCCCCCCTCCTCTCCTTCTCTCTCGCTCTCTCTTTCATTCTCTCTCTCTTTCTCTCTCTCTCCCTCTCTCTCTCTCTCTCCTCTTTCGTTCCGTCTCTCTCTC
>JBBPDB010000108.1:7295829-7306438 GCA_037974465.1 Brachypetersius altus
GCTGTGTTCGTAGCTGCCCCCTGCTTCACTTGGTGAATGGGTTAAATGCAGAGGAAGTATTTCGTGCTGTTCACGCTCTGTGGTGTGGTGTGTTCACGTATGACCAGATTTTCACTTTCAAATGTAGCAATAGTGATAATACAAATTGTGTGTAAATGAAGATTCTGATAATAAATAAATAATTTAAAACCTTGTCACTTATGCATGATTTGTGCTGTCAGTTTAATGAGTGGAAGATTCTGCAGGCTGTGAAAGGTTGATGGTCAGCTTTGGAGGCTCTTAGAGGACTTATTAAAAGCATTAATGGCCCTGGGGAACACGCTGTTCCTCAGACTGGATGTGCATAATCTCAAATAGTGTGCCAGATGGTAGTTGGACCATCATATGTTCGCATGCATGACTCTGTTTTTTGCAAATTCTGATTGCTTTCTTGATACAGCACCATTTAGAAATATCTTCTAAGGCTCACAACTGAGCCCTAATAACCCTCTGGCCATTGGTGACAAAGCTTTCCAGCAATCTGAGTATCGAGTACAGAGAACTGATCATTTATACCTGCTGGAATCTACAACTGTACTTCAGTGACATTGCATGCAAGGATATGAATACAAAAATATTTAAATAAATAACCAAAGGACTCAAAGTATCGATGTAAAACTGAGAAAAACATTGCAATTCAACCAGTAATTGTGAGATTGCTGTCTCTCCACTATTTACTGTTTGTCAAGTACACCATTGAATCCCAAAAACTCCACCAAATGTCAGTCAAGACAGATTAAATTATCAGATTTTTTTCTCTCTTTACTCAGGTGGAGCCCACTGCTGTGAATCTGAACACCAATGATGTGTTTGTGCTGAAAAGCCCTGACTCCTTGTACCTGTGGAGGGGAGTTGGGGCGACAGAGGAGGAGCTGGCTGCTGCCAAATATGTCTGCAGCTTCTTGGGAGGCAGTATCACTGAAGTGGCTGAGGGGAAGGAGCCAGGTGGGTGACTGCACACAGTGTGTATTTTCCCACAGCAGCAGACAATGGGTGTGGGCTTAATCTATGTAGAAGTGAAACTCACAACAGAGAAGACTTCCTTCTTTTCTCTATTAAAGATAAAGCGATATGAGTCAATGTCTTCAATACCGTTTTGTTTTTATGTAGAGTTTATGCTGAGCCCCTGAAAGGATTTGCCACAAATGTATGTCAAAAGACAGAATGTGTGTTTCTCCTTCCTTTCCTTTAGACTTTCTGGATATTAATGCTGTTTAAATGGTGTTCTCAGTTTGCTTCATTTTGAAGAAGAGCGTTAAAATTTCTGCATGCACACCGGAAGCTTTAGCGTTTAGTGTCAGGACCACATTGGGCTTGGTTTACATTTACAGCATTTAGCAGACACTTTTATCCAAAACGACTTCCATTCCCTAACTACAGGGGGCAGTCTCCCTGGAGCAACTTGGGTTAAAGGTCTTGCTCGGGAACCCAGTGGTGGTGCTGAAGGTATGATTCGAACCCATGACCTCTTGGTCTATTGGCAAGTATCCTACCCACTACGCCAGCACCACCCCTGGTTGGGTTAACCTGCGCATCGCCTTGTTGGTCACCTAGAGTTACTGGTTGCAGTTACTGGAGGAACTAAAAAAGGATCCGTCAAGCCGACAGCAGATAACATTTCTTTGAAAAGTATGCTTTTACGTTTCACATTTGAAAATAATAACCAAAAACACAAACATTTTGATGTGCTATATTCAGTACAGCTGTCAGTAGAGCTTCTAGACAGTAAGGACTTCAGTCTGTCGATTTCGAGACATCTCTCAGCTCAGGTGAAATGAAACTTCTGCTCTGAGCTCTTAGAAACGTCCACCACCTTGCTACTGTTAATTAAAGCACTATGTCACTATGAACTGTCTATTACTCAGAAAACCATACGGGACAGGTGACAGTTGGTCTGCCAGTTTAAATCAAACAAGCCTTTCTTCTGTAATTTACTTCTGCATTCGAGGTGTGTCAGAAATGTTATATTTACAAGGTGAGCGCACATTTACTCCATGCAGTTCATTTCTTCAGAAGTCCTTCACTGGCTGAATTAGATACATAAGGTTAGGTGGGGGTGGCATGTTAGGAGCAGACAGGTTAACAAACTGGTGGCCGAAAAGACATCAGTGGTCACATACTGTACTGAAGTTGTAATATCCTTCTCTCCTTCTCTCAGCGGCGTTCTGGTCTGCTCTTGGTGGAAAGAGGGAGTATCAGACGTCCAGCAGTCTTCAGAAGACAGTTAAACCTCCTCGCCTGTTTGGCTGCTCCAACAAAACCGGACGCCTCATAGTAAGTACCATAGTTGACTCAAAGCGATAGACAATTTTGCATTTACCTCAGATCTAGTTTTGCCAAAAAAACAAAACAAAAAAGCTATATATATTTATATATATTTTATACTTATAAACTATATTTAGCCATGAGATATTCTTATTCATCTGACTACATTTGAAGCAAAGTTGCTTAAACCTTTTTAACATGGTGTCTGTCTTTCTCCCTCGCTTTCAGGCCGAGGAAGTGCCAGGAGACTTCACTCAGTCTGATTTAGCCACTGACGATGTCATGCTTCTGGATACCTGGAATCAGGTACATCAGCACATTCCATCTGATCAACCCTCCTCAGTCTCTGCGGCCTCACCGCCCGCCTGGAGCTGTTTTGTCATTAAAGCTCCTTGTGTGTGAAAGTGCCAGCATTTTACTGTGCCTTCTTTCTCCTCTCCGCTCAGATCTTTCTCTGGATTGGCAATGAGGCCAACGAGGTGGAGAAGAGCGGAGCTGCTAAAATAGGTACTGTGTTAGGAGGCTGCTACTTTTTACTCACCCCAAACATACACAAGTCAAAATCTACCACTGAGGTGAAAACAGTAAACAATCTAATGAGAATAGACAAAAAAATAATTTTGCAATCTATAGATTCCTTTTATAACAAATATGGGCAGAGGATTATGTTTGTTCTTGAGCTGCATTGCTAATTTTGCCAAATGAAACAGAACACACGCTGAAAAACAGATTGTCCCCAAATGATTATTTGCCCTTATTGTTAAAAAAAATGAAAAATGCCTGTAGTGATGGACAAAACTACCAGTCAGGCCCGCAGTTTGTCCTTTACTAATTGGTGTGGCATTAGACAATACAGGATCTCTTCATTAGCAAATATCAGACAATATGACGTGGGAGGAATTTGTGAACATTTGATTTTTCACCAAGTTATTCCTTTAAGAGAACCACATCTGTCTCAAATTCACATAAATCCTGCATTCCTTTCCAGCCAAAGATTATGTGGAGTCTGATCCAGCCGGTCGGCGTGGCACCCCAGTCACTACCATCAAGCAGGGCTTTGAGCCACCAACCTTCACGGGATGGTTCCAGGCATGGGATCCCAAAATGTGGGACACAGATCCTCTGGAACGGATCCGCGCTCGTTTCTAAACCCACACACACACATGCAAAACATATGCACACACACACACACACACACACACACACTGATGCCCACACCCCCTCATGCATGGCTTCCAGAAAACACCCAAGTGCTCCTTTATGCCATAGGTTGAGTGTGGTACTGCCTGACAGGGCTATAGATGGACAGTATAAGCCAATACTGTGCAATAGCCAGTGTATGCACTGTGTTTCAATATAGATAACATGTTGGGAAAATAAATGTATTGCTTTGCCTTACTTTTTATATCCAACAGCTTTTATATACATCGTTACACACAAATACGTAAACTGTTTTTTTTTTTACCGAAACCAAATGCAGGAACTTACATGATGCGTGCCCTCAGTTATCTGACATGTGAATGTGACCTTCATAGTGATGGGCATTGGGATCCAAGTGTTCACAAAGATTTTTAAAATGTTTGTCTTTAAATCCAACACATCTGGAGGCGGTGTACTCAGAATGTCAATGAAGTTCTGCTGACCTGTTCTTAGAGAAATGCAAAATGATCACACATGTATTTCAGATACTGAAGTATTAGAAGTGTGCTGGTTCATAATAAAACATGCTTTTTTGAAACCAAATCTCACATTGTCATTCTTTGACCACATACTTCGTTGGTATCGGCAATACAAACAATGATTTTTAATATTTTGTGACAAAAGCAGACATACCCACAATGATAAACAAAACTGCAGATAAATATAAACCTCTAAAGATCTCTAATAAGAAGAGCACAGCAGAAGATGTAAGTGAGTGTTAAGTGTCCATTTGTTATATGTGAACACACCACAGTACAGCACATAGTGTGAACAGCACAACATGGTTTGCTGCAATTAAACCAGTTCATCCTAGTGAATCAGTGGGCAGTAGAGGACACAGTGCCAAGGGAGCAGTGTGTGGGGACGCTCAGGTGAACCTCAGTGGTGCCACTGGCAGTCCTGGGATTCAAACCCACTGCCTTTAGATTGCCAGGGCAACTCCTTAATCACCAGGCCACCTGCCACCCCATGCGTTTGTCTCATTTCATGTTGATGAACGATAAAGCAACTGTAATCTTTTGTCGCGTCATATTTATACCCTGGTTAAACAGGACATTCTGGTTGACAGCATAAGACAAGAACATTAAATGTAAATGAGGATGTGCTTCAATTACTTTTTGTTTATAATAATGTTGAGGTTTCAATAACGTGGTTTTGTTTAAGTAAAAACGTCACCAGATGTGTTATCGATTTATCTAGTATCTAACTGATGATCTCATACTTATGCATATTATAATGCTAACCCATTTATCAGTCTTATTTTATTAGTGGGGCTAAGCCTACAACCCATGTCTGCTCCACGTGAATGGATATTACTAATCATGTAGTAATACTCACACACACACAAACACACACACACACACACGGGCCATTCTGCTGAGTCTATGCACAGTGGATTACTGAGCAAACCTCTCCAGCACCCCTTCTCTCTGCTTCATTCTAACTTTTACCCCTCAGGGAAAAACATCTCCAGCGCCGCCACCATGAGCCAGAAAGTCGTCCTCATCACTGGCTGCTCGTCTGGCATCGGTCTGGCCATCGCCGTTCTTCTGGCCAAAGATGAGAAGAAGAGGTTTATGGGTAAGGCTGGTTTGTGGCATTACACTGAAAGAACCCTCTACATTGAAAGAAACTAACAAACTCACTTTACTGGATTCAAATGTATACATTTCCTCCTCAAATACTTTACATTCACCCAATTACTGACAGTAACCAAAAGCCAGAATGTAGCTTGTTTAATCTGTGTGGAAACTATTAACACACTTAAATAAGTTCACTGTGTCACTTTTGTGGTGTAGGTAAGTGGACAAAAAGTTTTCCTGCTTTAACGCTTCAGCTCATGAAGGCCTGAGAGTTCTTTTTTATGCAACAAAGTTATGTAGATATGAAATGAGAGAAATGGCAGTCTACTTCCAGGTTAAGGGGTTCATTATAAGATCGGTTTATTAATAAAAAGTTACTCTGAAAACATTAAAATGCATAAGGCCGGACAACTTCAGGATCAGGACACCACTGACTTGAGCAACGTTAGAGTTACGTTTTAGGGATGCTTGTGTATTTGTGTATTTATTTAGGTTTTTAAAATGCATAATTGAATTTCTCTGCAGAATGTGCAACAACGTGCTACTCTGCATCAGTTATCAGCCTAACTGCTTACTGCCTGCTGCGCTGCTGGAAAAACTTTACACACAGTAACGGCTTTTTGGTTAAAGCTCGGTTAGGACTGAAATGTTCTGTATGTGGATCAGATTTCATCTTGCAACAGACATTTCTGGTCCACTGAAACAGCATGAATCAGGACAATGTGCAGTAACTACAGAATCCACACTACAGCAGAACTCAGCAGTGCTCTTTGGGTTTGTAGGCCAGGATATATTATTTCCACATGAATGAAATGTATCACATCAACACACTGATGTCTTGTAGTTTGCCAATTATGGTACATTTTTATGGAAGTTTTTACTGCTTTTACTGAATCCAGCAATCTACAGGGAGATGCTCAGTCTAACATGTCTGTTTTAAATGGCAGTCTACGCCACTATGAGGAACCTGTCTAAACAGGGGAGCCTAGCGGAGGCAGCAGGGCGCACTCTGGGCCAGACGCTGGAAATAAGACAATTGGATGTGTGTGATGAGAAATCAATCAAAGACTGTGTGGACGGCCTGCCTAACCGCAAAGTGGACATTCTCAGTAAGAATTTACTCCTGTATCGACTACTTTATGTGTTTTATATATCTCATACAAGAAGCTACACAATTATATACTGTTTAGCTTCTTGTATGAGACATGCAGAACAACTTTAAGCAGCACATGCTCATTTTTACATACTACAAGGTATCTCTTACAGTGTTCTCATTTTTCATTTATACTTATACATCCACTCTGTATATACTTATATACATATACGCACTGTGTACATGCATACAACTTGCCCAAGCCTACATCTAGTCTTACATTTGAATGTGCAATTTAGTCTCACTTACAGTTTACACACATATATGTATATTTTTGGCAATACATACTTATATTCCTAGATTTTATACTGTATATATGAACATTTTATTTTATACTATACTGTGACATACATACATTTTATTCTATTGTATTTTATTCTATTCTATTGTTTTTCTTAATTTTGCTGCGCTTAACTTTGTCCACTTTCTGCCGTTACAAGCAAATTTCTTGTGGGACTAATAAAAGTTTATCTTATCTTACTGGGACAGTATGTCACTCTTTTAACTATGTATCTTCCTGTCAGTTATAGAATAATGTGTAGCAGTTACTGAATCATACATCATAATGAATCTGAATTATTAAGTTCAGGTTCAAGTGAGTAAATTGGGTTTAAACAGTAAAACATTCTTTACAATCTTCTGTCTAAAAAGGATCTGCTTGCATTTTTGCTGTATATCAGTCAAGGGAACCATGAGTAATATATATATATATATATATATGCATGAGTAAGACCAACACAATTACCAAACAGAGCAATAAAAATGTAAGAAGAATTTGCTTTTCTGTTCGTGGTTTGAAGTCTCCCTCTCTCAGTCAGTAATGCAGGGTTGGGCTTGGTTGGTCCCATCGAGTGCCAGTCCATCGAGGAGATGAAGTCCATCATGGACACAAACTTCTTCGGCCTTGTACGTCTCCTGAAGGAGGTCCTGCCAGACATGAAGAGACAGAAGAGAGGCCACATCGTGGTCATCAGCAGTGTCTTGGGGATTCAAGGTACATAACCAGTATCTGTTAAAAATTAAGTTAATTTTCTTTCATTAGTTTGTCAGCATAGTCCAAATTCCTCTTTGGTTTGGGTTCATTGTATTTATCTTATATGGAAAATGTACTGCCAGTGAGAGAGTTAATGAAGTGTGTCTAGTTTTCAGTGTTTTTCCAGTACGAATTTGCAGTGTGTGTGGTTTCACGGGCTGACAGTAATAAAAGTCTTAGTCTAAGCGGTTGCATTTTCAACTGCATTACAGGTATATTGTTCAACGACATCTATGCTGCTTCCAAGTTTGCCATTGAGGGATTCTGTGAAAGTCTAGCAGTGCAAGCTATGAGATTCAAACTGAAGTAAGTAATGCCATTTTACTTGATTGTGGTTATAATGGAGAACAAAAGCTTAACAAAGCAAGTTGTCTCTCAAAAGTAGTGTGTCCAGAGTATGATCCTGAGATTCTGAAGTCCCCATGCTTTTATTTAGACAATTTTCTCTTATCTAATATTTGTAAATTAAAAAAGGCCACTGCTGGCTCCTGACGGGACATAAGAGGTCATTCAGACTGTGCATGCAAATACACACCTGTGTCACACTCGTCTGTGCACGGAACATCTGCAAACTGGAACCGCAATATCCTACCAATGAGGCTCCATATTACATAACTGCAGCTGACTGGAGCAGCCATGAGTTGCTTTTATTTACACAGGATTTCTGGGGGTTTATCTTCAGACTTGGCTCATAGATTTGAACATACTTGCAGATTGATGTCACATTTCCTCAGAGATACAGAGTGTTTGAATTGCTTTTCTCTTGGCCTTGATGCACTGCCAAAGGCTGTGGAGTGACTGAAGTATCGATGTGTTCCACTAGGAAAGTTAGTTTAATCCTCTAATTTATGATTTTCCATCAATTGGTGTGTCATCATGCAATACTTCTTGTTTTCTTTAAAGCATAAGTCTCATCGAACCAGGACCGGTCATCACAGATTTTGAGCATAAAGTGTACGAAGAGGGCATGAAGACGGACCTCTCAAAAGCAGACGAAGTGACTAAAGATATGTTCATCAACATCTACATGAGGCATTGGACCCAGATATATGAAAGCCTCGGGCAGACACCTGAGGTTATTGCAGAGGTACAAAATACTGTAAAGACCCCAATGGTGCTTGCCATGGTCCACACACAAATGTGCTCCTTATCATTGACTATTATTAGGTTGATCAAACTTTGCAGAACAGACAAAAATCCAACTCAACATAACGAGAAATGTATAATTATAATTACATTCATTATTATTAATTATTCTTACATTTTATTTATACCTATAATGTAATACTGGGAAGGTGAAGGCACATTTGAGTTTGTAATTTCAGTCAGGTGTAACAACACTATTTAACTTGGTTGCAAGGCATTTTAAACAGGAAACTTAATGTTACGTAGCACTTCTAAACAAAGTACCTCACAGTTTCTCATTAACTTGGGTGTTACTTTCTGTAAAGCTTGTGACAGCTGATATGAAGGACTTTTTTCTGTATAATTTTCTGTATAATATTTACCATAGAGGTTCAGAAAGATTATTACAGTATAGACAGTGCGGATGTCTTCAGCCTGACACCTAATCGCATTTTCCATCACCAGCACACGCTCAAAATCATCACGATGGACAACCCACCTTTCCGCCACCAGACCAACACTCTGTACACGCCAGTGACCACCCTCAAGTACGCTGATCCCAACGGTGACCTCCCCATTGACACCTTCTACAAGGCGGTGTTTGAGCACGATAAGATTTTTAGCGCCAGCCTCAACTTCCTCAAGCTCCTTCGCTGGAGGAGCCGCAAGAGCTTCAGCAGTCTAGACAAAGACAAGTCTTAACGGCTGCGCCCGAAGTCCACAAATACCAAAGCCTCTTTCCCCACATTCCTCTTTTTATCTTCAGCACACAGTGTTTGTCTATAAAAGTCACAAAAGCTATTATTTGGAATCGATTACTATCCACTATAAGCTGAATTTATTTCTACTTTGCTTGAGTGAAACTTTGACTAAAGCTTAATGCAACTAAATTTCTTAATTGCGCTTTTCTTGCATGGAAATTTAACTGGAAGCCTCGATGCACAGTTGTATGCAACAGTATAGGCACCCCTGGTCACATTTCAAATTCTGTTGAATTTCTACATGAAAAAAAGTGACACATTTTATATTTTATTTCCCCCCCCAAATATATTAAATATTAAATATATATTATATATTAAATATAATATCAGCTTATACATAGAAGGTATGCAATAAAACTTGCATATTATTTAATAAAAGTTTGTCCTGTGTAGAACATGTGTGATATTATTTTCACAAAACATGTACAAACTTATGCATAAGTGTTTGTATTATAGTATTATATCTCACGTGATAGCTTCAACACACCCTGGGTCTCAGACATGTGCCCCTTACAGTCTGCCTTTAAGCCTCTTAAAGTATAATATGTCCTATCCGGTCTCACAGGACAAAATAATAGCATTGGAAGAACTGGGTGTGAGCTTCTGCAGGTGTGCGATAGAGCATGAGACTGGCACAACATAAATACAGTAATTAGTTATTTAATGTGTGTCAGTAATTTCCAGAAAGCACAGCATTACTTGTAGATACCATCAAAAACCCCATTATCACGCCACACAGAATTTCACAAATCCATCCAATGGCTGGTTGGCATCTAGGAGAAACTGGAACAAAACCTGTGTTCCTCCTAACCAGCTTTTGTTTGCATTTGTTCCGATGTTAATGTGTGCTTTTGCTGACAGAAAGGCATTTACTGCACAGATAAATGGCTTTAAACAAGTTGTATAGGGGCCTAAACGTTTAGCACAGAACTGTATATTAAGACAGCAAATACTGTATAATAAATCCACATCTCAGATGAGAATAAATAAAAATAGATTTTATTCATTGACATGCAAATGAGTTCCCAGCAGAAGAACTTTTATTTAGAAAATATAATTGACCATTAGTTCACATCATATTTTTAGTAACTAGCTCTGTGTTCAGAATGGCTTATCTTTTCTTCACAGAGAAACACATTTTTGGTTCACTATGTAGGCCAGTTCATTACAGTCCTGTCCATGGCCTGTTATTGGTGAGCCTTCTTGAACAGAGAATCAAATACTAGTCTGCTGCATGGAGAACAGCAGTGTTATCAGTATGGGTGTAACGGTACACAGATGTCACGGTTCAGTACGTACCTCGGTTTTGGGGTCACGGTTCGGTACGGTTCATGATACAGCAAAGTTAAGCAACAAAATTATAAAGAGTGAGTTTGGTTTGTTTTAGTTTATTTTAAATAAACAGCAGTGTATTAACCAGTAAACACACACTCTTGCTTATATTTTCATG
>JBBPDB010000108.1:7306538-7324196 GCA_037974465.1 Brachypetersius altus
AAATGTCGTTGTGTTTTCTGAAATGTCGTTGTGTTTTCTGAAATGTCGTTGTGTTTTGACCTTCAGGGCCACCGTAAGAATGTCCTTTACTGTTCAGATACATGGCTTTTCGCACAAAGTTTGCACAAGAGCCTAATACTTTTTTAAGTGACCATTCTGTCAGACATGAATGCAACACAGCATAAAATCCTTGCTCTGCAGAGTGTGGGGACAGTACCTTCCTCAAGAACACCTCAGAGGTGTCACTAGCAGTCTTGGGATTTGAACGCAGACTGAATGCCCTAACCACTAAGCCACCTACTGACCACCTTTTGCACACTACTGTAATTGTGTAAAATGTATTTGTATGCACTAACATTACCCTTCCCTAAGTCCAAGGGTCCTAGCCTAAACCTAGCAAAACAGCTTCCTCCGCCAAACTTTACTGTTGCCACTAAGAATTCTGATAGATCTGATTCTTCAGCCATCTGCAAACCCAGCCCTTGGATTCAGTACGTACTGCTGAAAGAAGTGCATAGTAAACGCAACCTCGGGCATAGTACCTCTACAGCCTCACCCGTGTCCTTTCGTCTGCATGACATTTGACACACCACCAAAACTGTTTGGCTTTTAGTATGTAAGTGTGGTTCTTAACAATCAATGACAGCTATACATGGAGGAGGCATCAAGAAATAATTTAGAAATGATGTACCTATTTATTCTTTTATCTCAGAATAAATATTTCACAAGCCTCAGGGGGAGCAGTAAATTTATCACACACTTACTTCCAGGTGAAGGCAAACTTAATGGTTCAGCATACCAGGACATTTTGGAAGGTGCCATGCTTCTAACTTTGCGGACACAGTTTTGGGAAGAACCTTTTATACTCCAGCATGACTGTGTCACACAAAGCAAGGTCCATAAAGACATGGTTTGATGAGTTCTGTGTGGTTAACTTGACTGGGCCTCACAGATCCTTGACCTGACCTCATAAATGCTACACAGAATGAATACCCACTGAGGAAGAGCAGAAGCTGTTATAACTGCAAAGGGGGCACCAACTCCATATTATAGTCTATGTATTTCAAAGCAACGACATAAAGTGTACATAACACCCATAACAAGTAGGCTACAAAATTGTCTCACACTACTTAGCGCACTTCATCTCATCTCCTCCACTTCATCTTCTCCGATTTCGAGAGAAGAACTTCTCGCGTTCTTTTAGTCGCCGGTGCGCTAGAGGGCGATCATGGTGAAGCGGAGGAGCAAAAAAGGAAAGCGCCGCAGTCGGATATCCTTTAGCCTTCATTGTGGGAGTGAGTCCGGGAGCTGGCCGACCGCGGGGGGGATTAAAAGTCATGGCTGTGGTGAATTAAACACCTGGGAGGCGCTGGATTTGGAGCTCGGAGGACCCGGGGCGCTGCGATGGCCGCGCTGAGAAGGAGCTGCGCTCCTGCAGCACACTGAGCCTCCAGCCTCTCACACACACTGCCTCACACAAAAGCTGGCGAACACGTTTCGTGTGCTTAGACCCTGAACACCCCCTCTCTTTCGTATTTACAGCCTAATTCACACATTCCGTCTCTCTGGCCGCGCGTTTTCAGCTGTGGCCGTGCAGGTTCCTCTGCAGCTCCAGCTGGAAGAGGCCCCCGGCTCCCATTCAGCATCTCTTACTGTCTGGTTCAGGTCGAGCCAGGCTGTGCACGCTGTGCTGTGGGTTCAGGGCCACCTTTTTAGGGTAAGAAAGCCTAAACTCATCATAAAACATCATATATGATGGCCTCCTCATCCGGAAACGATGATGACCTGACCATCCCGAGGGCCGCGATCAATAAGATGATCAAGGAGACCCTCCCCAACGTGCGGGTGGCCAACGACGCCAGGGAGCTGGTGGTGAACTGCTGCACAGAGTTCATCCACCTCATCTCCTCCGAGGCCAACGAGATCTGCAACAAGTCCGAGAAGAAGACCATCTCCCCGGAGCACGTCATAAACGGTAAGGGTCCTGACACCATGCTTAGGGATGCCCAGAGGGGCTTCTGGGACCACAATAGATGGACCAAGGTTCACTATAAGTAGTCTGAACTCGGATTAGCCCAGAGCCACAGCAGGTTTGACCATAGATGAGGCATAGCTGTTCTATCTTAGTGTTCAATTTTTGGATTGTGGATGCAATAACAGACGAGGGGCCAGCAGCTGAAGAGCTGCTTGTTCACAGTGGATGCAACTCCAGCACTCTGTTGAACAGCTGCTGCATTCAGATTAGGTCAGGTTACATGAAGAAGGTGCCTTCCAGTAAAGATGTTTTGTCTTCCCAGAAGGTAGTGGTAAATAACCCTAACCCCATTAGGAGAATCAAATATCACACCCTTTCCTCCCTTCCACTGAAGATGATGTTTTGTCATCCCAGAAGGTTGTGGTAAAAAATCCTGAACCACCTCCTGTTATGAGAACCCATGCACCCCCCTGCCCTACCCTGCAGAAATGTGTTAATTACCTAAACCCGGCTCGATTTGAATTGTTTCTGTAAGTGATTTAAAACTTAGAACGCCACTTTGTCACTTTTTGAAAGCTTGCCTCTGCCAAACAATGACCTGATCCTGACTCGAGGGTAAAGGGTCGACCTGTGCATCATTACCAACTAAGCCTGCACAGTTTAATCTTTCTTAGTGTTCATTACCAATATTTGTTTTTAATTATCTTATACATTGTTCTAATGAAGGCGTTCAAATCAACCAAATTAATAATCTAACAATAAAAATGCTTAACTCTACTGTAAATGGTCTACTTTTGCAGTTGCATTGAAAAGCATGCCTTCCGTGTCAGAATTTCTCTCACAGGTGTTTTGTGGTCTCGTGTTCTTCCTGTGGTAAACGAGTGCATGGGGACTTTTAAGGTTGCAGGGGCTTGCAGTGCTTATGATGCATAAAGTTGTTTTCACAGATGTCATTATTATGCAGGATAACCTGTTGTCTGTATTGTGCAGTCCTAGGTTTTCTTAGACCTGCACCTGAGTTTAGCAGAAAAATAAAGGGACATTTCTGTTTTGTGCAGCTTTTCACCTAAGAAACAGGTTTTAATTTAGAGGATCAGTTAAATGCATTGATGCCTCTGCAGCAGGAGTGTTTCAGCCAGGTCTTTGGTCCTGCCTTAGTTGAATATTTATCTATAAACCTTTCTGGGTTGAGTCCGGTATGTGAAAGCGCACAAAAAGCAGGAATGCATTTCACAGGACCAGGGTTAAAGAACAATTTTGTGCTGCGTGCAGGTCCTTTTAGGCGCTTATATAAATTTGTTTAAGGTGTTAATGTTAAGGTATGTAATCCTTTGTATTTTTTGTAATCTTTGTCTGCAGTCTGGGTTTCATCTGTGGAAAATTAAGGGAAATTCTTTTTATGACCGTTTATCCAGATCGACTCGTCTACAGCCAAAATCATCACTTTGACTCTATAAAGAAGAGTGGAGCTTATGGGGTATTTTCAGTTTAATAAAATCCCACAGCTCAGTGGTGAGCATTACAAAATCATTTTCCTGCAACCGTTGTGAATCTCTATTCCATGTGTTTAGAGTTAACACATGGAAGGAGGATAATACCGCAACTTCTTGATGTAAACAACTTCTGAGTAGCTATTACTGCAAATTTCCCACTTGTGGGACTTATAAAGGTTTATCTTAGCTTTTTTCTTAGTGTGCGCAGGCAAACCAGCATCAAAAAAGTCACTAATGGTTGAATTGCAAGACATGGATTAAGCTTGAACATAGACAGGAATCAGACTTGTAATGGTGAGGCACCAAAAATCCAATTTTGTACAAGACTAAGTTCAATCAATGTTCAGGAAACCAGCTCTAAACTTGTGCGACAGTACAGTTATTCTATTCAGTGATTAATATTCAGAAACACTTAAGGCTTGAAATGCATTGGCAAATCAATGCCTGTGGATATTTACATATATGCAGAAATATGCTTCGGTAGGAAAGAAATGGGCCAGTTGGATGGAATTGGGTGCTTCCTTATTCTTTCAGTGTAATGCATGGCTTAGAGCCCAGGTTGAAAATAAAGTGGCACATTGTCACACACAAACCCACCACAGTGAGAACAATGTGAAATTCTTTCTCTGCATTTAACCCATTTACCAAGTGAAGCAGTGGGCAGCCAGCGACACAGCACCCAGGGAGCAGTGTGTGGGGACGGGACCTTGCTCAAGGGTACCTCAGTGGTGCCACTGGCAGTCCTGGGCTTCAAACCCACAATCTTCTGATCACCGGTCAACTCCCTAACCGCTAGGCCACCAGCCGCCCTCACGGACGGCACTAGAAATGGTATCGTTAAGGTGATACATTTTGTTGTTGTAATAGACAATATGCTTTTCTGAGCTCCTTTTGCGGATCTGGTCACTGAACAACCACAAGTTAGAGTTATTACAGCGGGTCTGTGAGTTAATTGGCTTTAGTGTGGCACAAGTATGTGGTGTTTTAAAAATTCCCGTACCCAGAGTTCAGTAGCACTTTTCAGACCAACGCGATTTGTCACAAATATAATGATGCGTTTTGTGTGCAGTGAAATAGTTTAATATGAGATATATTTCTGTATTGCCCACCCCTGTAGGGCTCTGTCCACCAGTCCATACCCATAAAAGATCAGAATCTGAGTGAATCATGTCAAGGGATGCTGAGAATATGGTGTTCTCTGTAACTGAAGTAACGTAGCTTGCACTCTTTTGGGGGGAAATGTGAAAACTGTTTTGAAAAATCAATTTATGCAGTTATGTTTCATAAACACATTTTTGGGCTACATTGTCTCAGTTTACCTGTCATTGCCAAATGGGCTGTAAAGGATATTTGGTAGGATTCATGCACACTGATGCCTATAACACAAATTGGAGGTTATGTGTAATAACGATATTCAGTAATTTATTTTCTTGATTCTTTTTTGTTTTTAGCACTTGAAAGCCTTGGGTTTGGGTCATACATAGCAGAAGTGAAAGACGTTTTGCAGGAATGTAAAACAGTCGCTCTGAAGCGGAGGAAGGCAAGCTCACGCCTGGAAAACCTCGGCATCCCTGAGGAGGAGCTGCTCCGTCAGCAGCAAGAATTATTTGCCAAGGTAAAGCTCACAAAGGTTGCTTTGTCTGTTGACAGATCAAACTGTGAAAGTGTTATAATTTTTTTGTTTTCCAGACTTGCAGTGCACTTTTGCAGTATTGCAGTTAGGATCAATAGGCCAGTGGGTCTTACCTTTTCTGTGTAACTTGTTTCTGTGTTAAACTGTTTGAGGGTAAAAGAACCAAACAGCCATTGGTTTACTCCCTAGGGGCTCAGAGCTAGATTCTGTAAAGCTGCTTTTGTTTGTAAACAGCGCAATATAAATTAAATTGAGTCGAACTGTATTGATGGAGTGCATTGTGTGTTGCAGTAATTTTCAGGTTCAGTACTGCACATGTTTTGTGCTTTAAATGGTAAATAACTTACTGGATTCAACGTAACAGGTTAGCAGTAAGCATCATCACTTGGGATAAGAAATTAAAACATAAGTATTTAAATCAGTAGAGTATCTGGAACTACACTTGAGAAACATGGTGGTGAGGGCCCTGACAGACCGAAGTTACTGTCTGTAGCAGATTTCATTCTTCTATATCAGTGCAAGCATCAAGGTTTCTTCACTTCAACAATGAGATTACTTTTCAAAACATTATTATGAGATCACATTTACAACAGGTTATTTTATTACTTTTACATAGGTGTTATGGTTACACCATGAAGTTTAATAATAACTGCATTTATTCTGATCTGTTGGGACTGGCAAGAAATAGCCAGTAGTGCCAGTTTTCAGACACCACACAAAATCCAGTTACACAGGAATGATATGTTTTATTTGTAATGAAATCGATTAAACGAAGTGTTCTTTATGCACTGACTCAGAAAAGCATACTGAGATACAGTGAGACGTGACTTTTGAATATTGTAAGAATACTGTGAAACTTTCAGTAAATAGTTAATGAACTATTTGACTATTTGGTGAACTCTTGCTGTTTCACAGCTAAATACTTGCTACTTTTTCTGGTATTAAATGCTTTTACTTTTACACAAATATATAGACTTTTCTTATGGACTTTTCCATTAATGCTGGTGCTTTTAATATTTTGACAAACCAAGATCAACCGCCACCGCCCTCTACCCACCAAAATCAAAAAGGTTGCTTTTTGTTATGACCTACAGTTTGTCAGGGTTCTTCCCAAGTCCACACTTTACACACAAAAATGTATTCAAGCCATAAAACATGAAACATCACAGCTATGATCTGAACTCACACCCTTGAGCTGAAGTGATCATCACAGCTTCAATGTAATTCCCTGTAATGCATGCTTGCTTTTTGAGAGTAAAGCAAAGACCAGAGCTCTTTTTCGATATGTTGTAAATAGGCAATTTCTTAAACAGGTGAGAGTAGAGTGACTGATTTAATAAAAAGATACAGTTGTAGAGTTGGCCACATTTATTTGGATGAGTGCGCAGACAAAAAATAAAATGGCAGTACAGAGGATCCTCGAGATACAATAGTGATGTAACCGGAATTTTGGTGTAAGTTGAAAGACATCCTGGCCTAAGTCACTTACCCTTCCTAACACAGTTGTAAAATCACAGTCTAGAACATAAAAACACCACTAAGCCTCGGTAAAAGGAAAAGGACATTTTTTTAACTTTTACTTGTACTTTTAACAGTCCAAAATGGCGTGGATAAGCGTACTAGATGTCGCCAACTCCCTCACTCATACGCCACATTACTGTGTATTCTGAGTATTATTCCGCCGCACATGACCAAGCTAGTTTGCCCACGTAGTCCGGAAGTATGATGCTAACATCGTACGCCGAAACACACGAGTTTCAATTTTTTTAAGTTTTTATGAGAGCAGAGTAAACTCGAAAGGCATGCAAGACTGTTGAAGCCCGAGGACCCCCTGGGCTAAGAGGTAGTAGTCTAGTGGGTAAAACACTTGCCTGTGGCCTGATAGTCTCGCGTAGCCAGACCTTCAGACTGACGGCTGAAGGTCTGGAATTCATAGCAGCTTTCTTTGGCCAAGGGCCGCCCATAAGGCCGTTTGACCGACATGTCAAACAACCAATCACAGTTAGTTTCATTCAGCGTCACGTTTCGGGTCGTGGAAATGTCCCCACAACTACAGACTGAAAATAAACGCGACACTTAACCCTCAGTTGCTCCAGGGGGGACTGCACCCTGGAGCAACTATTTATTTATTTATTGATTGATTGATTGATTGATTGTCCCATGAGCCCCATGTGTTTAACTTTGTCTGTCTGTCTGTCTGTCTGTCTTGCAGGCTCGGCAGCAACAGGCTGAGTTAGCACAGCAAGAGTGGCTACAGATGCAGCAGGCGGCACAGCAGGCCCAGTTAGCTGCGGCGGCAGCTTCAGCCAGCGCAGCTCAACAGGCTGGATCCTCGCAGGATGAAGATGAAGATGATGACATGTGATCCCACTGACAGATGTTTTCTCTTTATTTCTCTTCTTTTTTTTCCCCCCTTTCTGTCCTTCCTTGGTATAAATTCATATTGACTTTTTAGAAAATATGCTGGGAGGCCTGTCATATTGGCTCCATTAAAATGTCAAAGCTAGGTTTAGATTTGTTTTTTTCTTTTTAGTTTTCAAAGACGCGTTTTCAGTTTCCACTCCACCCAACTTTTCCGTGTTTCTTTTTCTTTTTAAAGACGCCATATTGTATGTGCATTGTAATTTTTGGGACATTGAGTCATTATGATGTGTTAGTGGCATGAAATGCATTACGTTAATTGTATTTTCGGTTCAGCACAGGAGAGAGTATTTAAACTGAAGGGCCTCCTGTTTTAGTTGACTTTCAGGTTTCTTGCTCTTATTTGATTTTTTGTAAAATAGTTAAGAGATTCGTGCCCCCTCCCCCCCTTTTTTTTTTTTTTTTTTTTTTTTTCTCCAGCTGTGGTTCCCCCGCGGTCTCTTTTTGTGGATTAGGCAGAGGGGCTGAATCGGGGGAACGACACTTGTAATGTAGGACCTTTCTTTTTGTTTCGTTTTAGTTCAGGTGAGGTTAGGAATACAGTATATGTAGGAAGCAGCTTTTGTCAGGCCTGTGTTCAGAACAGTATTGAAAAAGAAAATGATTACAGAATAATATCTGTCTCTTTAGTACCAAAGATAGAGTTGATACCAGATGCGTCACCAGATCGTCTTAAGAAACCTTCTTGACAGTTTTATTCACAACAGATCGACCTGCTATGGTGCAAACCGTGTCGGCGTATTAATGGCAACTCTCACATTGTAAAATGTTTTGATGTATGAGCAGATTCGTTTTTTTTTTTTTTTTTTTCCTGGTGCAACGTATACTTGCATTGTGAATGCGTGATTAATCTCGTGATGACTGGTATATTTTAGTTGAGGTGCGTGTTCACATGCCTCTGCAGAAGCTGTAAGCTGTATTCTCTAAGCAATAAAAGTTAACATGTTTTATAGTCAGCAATCTCAGAATTTTTTATTTTTTTTTTTTGGTCTAATTATGGTATGGAAATGTGAGCACCTAGCGACTGACAGGTTTGTCAGTATGTAAAAATTACAAATAAAACTGGTTTATGCATAATTACATTGTTTATAAGTTCAAAAAGTGGATATAATTGAATGTATAAAATGGACAGCCATTCTGAGCTGCTTGATTTGAAATGAGTAAGTGACTGGAAACTAAGAAAATAATCACATGAAACTGTCATAAATGACTGTGGCTCAGATGTTTTGTGATCTAAGTAGTGAGAATAAGGTTTTTGTATAATGGCAGAAAGTTCCATGGAGAATATCAGGAATGAAACAGAACCCAAATGTTTTTTGTTTTTTTTAAATTATTATTTACTGCTGTTTTATTATTAACATGAATTAAAAACAGAAGACACATGGAAGTTCACTGGTGGATTAGCGCTGTAAATAAATGACAACTCTTGACGTTTTATCAATTTTTCTCAAATTTTTGTTGGAATGACCATTTTAAAATGATTTAAAGCCAATGGTAGACAAAACAAAACTGAAATTGAATAAAGTAGACTTTAACATGGAGTCACTGACAAAAATCAGCAGATTTCATGCACTGCACAAAAATTATGAACCTTTTTTCCCTTTATCACTTTGTCGCTCTCTGTTCATATCTATATATTTCTATTTTCTGTTGATCCTATTATTTCTCTTATTGTCTCTCTCTGCTATTATCTCTCAATTCATCATCTATTCCCTTCTTTACTCCATTCTCCCTTAATGTCTTTATTTATTTGCATATGTTTCTCTATTTTTAGTGTATCATACTATATTTCTTACTCGTTCTCTCTGTCTCTGCTATTGTCTTTCTGTCCTTCATCTCCCTTTGTTTACCCCTTTCTCCCATTAAATATTTTCGTTTTTATTCCTTTTTTCGTCTTTATTCCTTTGTATCGCGCTTTCTCTGCCCCTCCAGCAGGGGGCGTCTGTGCTGTAAAAAAAAAAAACTTGAAAAAAAAAACAACCTGCAGATCCCAGTCAGTCCTCCAGCGATCCCGGCATTCCTTGTACTAGGGCTGAGCACCGAAAGGTCGCTGTTGCTGTTTAGTCTCTTCTAACTCGGAATAAAACAAAAATACTGGTGTTTTTTCCCCAGTTTTAATAACATTATAGCCTCTTTCGCTGCTGTTCGAGTGGTCATAAACAGCAAAACAACAACGGCAGCAGGATCAAGCGTAGGATCGACTGTACGGAGTTCTGATCTCCAGGTGAGACACACAGGACTGAAATTCAGATCAGATTCACATTTCTGATAGTTTTACACTGTGAAAGGGGTAAATCGTGCTGTTTGTGGTTTGAAGTGGTGTAAAAACTGCTCTGTGTTGATACTGCTGCTGTCTTGGGCTTGTCATTTCTCCTTTTATATACCTTTCTGTCTTTTTCTCTATTGATTTGCTTTTTTATTTGTATATATCTTCTTCGCAGTTTTTCTCTCTCCTACTCTCTCTTTCTCAGTCTCTGTGTCTCTGTCTCAGTTTCCTTTTCTCTCTTCCTCCTCTGTCTCTGTCTTTCTCTCCTATTCTGTGTCTCTCTCTCTCCTTTTCGGTCTGTCTCTGTTTTCGTCTCCTATTCTGTCTCTCTCTCTCTCTCTCTTTCTGTCTGTCTTATTCTCTGCCTGTCTCTTTCTCTTTCGGCCTTGCTTTCTCTTTCTCCTGCTCTCTTTGAGCTCGTTAAAGGGAGGGTGTTTGTTTTTGTTTTCCTGATAAAATGTTAGAGAAGCAGATCTTTTAAATTTCACTTTTTCTTTTTGTTTACTTTTTGTGTTATTTTTGTCATGTTTTAGACTCTCTGCAGTGGACCTGAAGCTCTTTGGGTGTGTTGTTTGTCTGAATGTTTGAGTTTAACAAGGCAGTTACTGAATAACACGGAGAGACAGGAGACTAAATCATACATCTCTCTCTCTCTCTCTCTCTCTCTCTCTCTCTCTCTCTCATACTCATACTCATACTCATACTCATACTCATACACACACACACACACACACACACACACACAGTACAGTCTCTGCCTCTCACAACCGTTATTACAACCATCATCACCATGCTTATGGTGTTTGTTTACTGAAAGCCCTGAAGCTTCAAACTATTCTGTTGGTCTATTTGTCCTTTTCCCTTTTAGATAGCTCTTTATGTTTTCTCTTTTTTTGTTGTTTTATTTATTTGTTTTTATTTCATTTTGTCACTGTCTGTCTTTCTCTCTCCTACTCTCTGTGTGTCTCTCTTTCCTTCTCTCTGTCTCTTTCCTTCTCTCTGTCTCTCTCTCTCTCCTTCTTTGTGTCTCTCTCTCCTACTCTTTGTCTCTCGCTCTCTCTGTCCTACTCTGTCTCTCTCGCTCTTTCTCTCTCTCTCTCTCCTACTCTCTGTCTCTCTCGCTCTCTCTCTCCTACTCTCTGTCTCTCTTGCTCTCTCTCTCTCTCCTACTCTGTCTCTCTCACCTACTTTCTTGTCTGTCTCTCCTTCTCTCTCTCTCTGAATGTTTGAAAGTTTATGAGCACAAAATTCTCGTCTAACCTCAAATGTGCTCATGTCTATTCAAAGTCATAACAATAGAGAGTTCAAATAAACAAACATGATTTTTGGTCACATATTGGTCAAAAGGTTTCTGAGGATCCACTGCCAGGCAGATATTGTATAAACCCAGAAAACCCAAAACCACTGTCACCTGAGCTAGACTGCCTAAATGAAACTCAGCAAGACGTATAATGTTCCGAGTGATTGAAAAGAACCCCAGAACAACATCTGTAGCCTCCTGCACTGGCTATTATCAGTGTTTGTGGGTTCACCATCAGGCAAACACTGGACAGAAATATTAATGGCTTGAACAAATATGTTTGATGAAAACACTGTATTCCAGCACACTAATCTTATCCCAGCGCTGAAACACAGTGGTTGCATGTTAAGTTTATTTAACATGTGCTTTACCAATATACACTAAACTAAAAAATAATTTAATTATAGAAGAAATAAAGAAGTCGAAGTAGAAGCACTGATGCTTAAATAGTGAATAATCTGAGACTGTTTTGCTGCCACTGAGGACTGGCTACTATGAATTGTAAATATGAAATGGATCTGCAGATTTGACTCAAAAATGTTGGGTCGTCTTTCCAGGAACTGAAGCTCATCGTGCGTCGGGTCTTAGACCCAGACACCCGCAGTAAACACACCCTTCCTGTAGAAATGTGGCAGAACCTGAAGCATGGAGTTCATGCAGGAAAGCTCATCACCGCTACTATGTTGAAGCAGTTCTGTAAACTGTCCGTCTGTGAGACTGATCAACATTAAAGTCAGTGCTGCTCAACAACAGTTAATGAAAGCAGAGATTCATGTACTGCTCCTATCACAGATATTTAATGTTGATTTACTTTGTCTTAATTACTATAAATTTGTTTGTGATGTCATTTTATTGGGCTTTCTTCATGACGAGATCTGATCCAGGGTGAAGAATATTGGATGCCAAGCAACATAAAGGCCCTAAGTATGTAAACATTTAAAACAGATCTGGGACATAGTTGTAACTCACTGGACCACCAGAACCCCTCTCGATAACACAACCACACACACTGTTCTGCCTATGGAAGAGGCTGCTGCTGAGCTGCCACCACTTAATGGTAGCCTATTTTGTATAGTGCCGGTTTGGTTAACCTCCATCCTACCTTGTTATTCACCTTGTAACAGTGCACTGTTTTTCAACATGCATGGTTTATGATGGAGAAGATACAGGAGGATTGTTATTATTAACTGCCTCTTCTTGTAAACACTGACTGTGTTGTGCAAAATTGGGCTTTTCTTTTTGATAGAACAGAGATATGAAGAGCAGTACAGGTTTTTAACAATGAGCTGATTTGCATATTACTCTGCACTAATCCACAAATTAAAATTGATGTAATCAGATACCAGACCACTGAGTTTACATATATTTGGTTAAAGTCTGATCAGGCAAGCATGAAGTGACCAGGTTTAAACTGGGTCTGAGTGTTCTGCTGTTGCACTATTGGGCCACCTCTGCAGCTGTTTGTTGAGTGATGCATACTTGTCTTGAAATTGTAAAGAAAAAGTAGTACAAGGACTGAAACAGTAGGGGTGTTGAAATGAATCACATAATCGATGTATCGCGAAGCAGACATTGATGCAGTGGCAGAACATAATAGATTAGCTTTATAACAATGACATTGCTTGATTTTCCGGTGGCGGCTTTAAGAATCCACTTAAAAAATGGTCCCGGGAGTGACGTGGCTGCCTGATCTGAGTACAGTGCTTCTCTGGGTAGCGGTAGCTCTCAACTCACTGTCGTTACTCACGCGCGCCAGCCAAAAATGTGTAAAGGTGTTGTGTTTTGTGACATCAAGGGGACGTTAAATTTAAAAATGGTACTATATGAGTGTATACTAATATATACAGTGTCAAACACAGTTATTTCAGAAAAGAGAGGCAAGGTTAGTTTTCCACGTTATGGGCCCTGTATCTAACTTTACTAGTTTTGTTGACTGTTTATTTCCTCAGTGTATTACCTTAGTTTTCCAAGTTTCTATAGAAAGTTATAGGGCTGGGCGATTAATCGGAAAGTAATCGAAATCGACATTCAGAACCTATAATCGATCAAATTTTCCAGGTTTTTTTTCGATTACTTTGCCTTTAAAAACACTACAGTGTGTGGAGTCACGTGACCCCGTTACGTTACATTTACGCTGACTTGTCGAGCATGGAGAGCTTAAACACTGAGACAACTGAGCAACTTGTCAGTGAACTATGAGGACAAAAAATTAATAAATAAATAAAATAATCATTCATTAATTGTAATCGAGTTAAAATGTTCAATTAATCGAGATTTAGATTTTAGGCCAAAATACCCAGCCCTAGAATGTTATCATATTAAAAGTTTGTGGATGTAAAATTGGTGTGATATATTTAACATGGTTTTTGCACTGTTAGCCATGAGGGTGTTCTTATTCCCCGAATTCACTGATGACCTCATCATTATCAACTGATAAAATGCTCTAAAGAGATGAGACGATTCGGTTGGGTGCTAGGAACCCAAATTCATGTCCCAACATTTTTCAGCATTTGCACAGTTATCGTATGTTAATACTCTATAAATGATCTAGCAAAGGTACTAACCGTATCTCATCACTTCTTTGTGCATTGCAAAGATGAGGCGAGTGAAAAACATTGCGCCAGCCCTGTCAAAATGATTTAGAAATATGTCCTGCTTTGATTTCACTACGAAACAGCCAGCTTCTAGCAGAGCAGAGCAGGGAGTTTTTGCTTCAAAGGACGAAATTGTTTACCACTTGATGTCCTAGAAAGCATGAAAATTGTGATTTGTGGCCTGAATAGGCCTCTCAGTGTTTCTTCATGCCAGTGGTTGGATGGACATTTTTCTCGGCCCCATCACTTCCACGAAGTGTTAATGTGTACGCATGCTTTTTAAATCTTTAATGGCTGCTTGTGTTCGATCTGTTTTTTGCCCTCACTGGTTAGATCTGACGGGTCATGAACATCAGGCAGAATGTTGACTGTTAATCCGTATTTGTCAGCAAAACCTTTTTTTCTTTCTTATAACATGCAGGACTTTCCGTTTGTGTTGTTTGGCTTGGTTTGTTTGAACATTACATTTTTAAAACGCTCATATGCTGTTGTTTTTGCAATATTTTTATATATAGTATACTGTCTGTATATACGATGGCAAAGGACAGCCAAATATAGATTATGTATGTGAAATGTGAAAAACACAGAAAAGTCACGGATAAATGTATACTTTTATAAATATACTGTACTTGTTCACATTGTGGTAACAAGTAAAGTAACAAAATGGCAAAAATGAGTGAAAACATGCTTCTAAAAGTCCAAAATGGTGTTACTCCCTCACTCATATGCCTTGTTACTGTGTATTCTGCATATTCTTTTGGCGTGCACATTCAAACTAGTTATGGTAGTGAGCAGTTACTAAACTACTTAGTAACAGCTCATGTTGTTTTGTTTTTTTTACCCCGACTTTTAAATCACCCGTCTAATACTGTGGAGGTTCTCCTCTCGCTGCCTAAACAGCTCTGTCCCATCGAGGCTCCACAAGACCTCTGCAGATGAATTGGCACTGTTCACCATGCCATTATTTATTAATTTTTTAATAGTTTTCAAAGTTGATAGCCTTATTTAAGTCTCACGTTTCTGTGTATTTTATCCATTATACCTTGTCAAACCATAACGAAAGTTTCTGAAACATTTGTGATTTGTCACTTTTAGTCATGAAAATGCCTTCAAGTATTGAGACATCATGAACGATTTTGCCAATTTGTGGCTCCTGTTACATTAACTTGTATCTGAATTGTGCTTCCGTCTTCTGAGGTTTTCAGTTCAATTCCTTCAGAGAACTCTGATGAACTGGTACACTATCAACTCGGACGTATCTGAGAAGAGAACGGGAGTTAGCTAATGAATGTGGTTTTACCAGTGGAACTTAGTTTCACATGCACATGCGGCAGATGGCCATTCTGAATTCCTCTGCTTTGACAAATGAACCACAAACGACAGATTACAGAATGATGGACTTGTTTATTGTGAATGCAGCATTCTTTACAATTTTTGTAAGGAATGTTTTGCCATTAATTGTGAATGAGTGTTAGATTGAAACTCCCCATATTGCTGTAGTACTACATATATCAGTGTCTCCTCCTTTTTTGGCTGTAAGCATATGGTGTTAAGCATAAATCTCTATTTGATTAGATTAGGCTTCTTTAGGAAACTACTCGGTGCGACTTACAATGCATTCAGTCATTCAGCCAGGCAGACATTCATTCAGACAGACATACACTACTTTAAGTGACAGTCAATAGCTAAGTATTTAATACATATTTTGTTATAGTTCATTAGGCTTCTCCATAATTGTGCTATTGTAGTGTTTTAGCCCAGTTTGATTGTATTTTGGTTTCTCCAAAGGTGCTGTTTGTGAAGAAATGTTCAGAATGACCTTTTTTTTATGTAGAATATTTACAGAATAAGTTGTATTTTATTCTGAAAAAACAGTTTTGCATTGCTGGCTAATGTGTTTAACGCAGTGAGAATACGAGCCACTGAATGTTCAGGTATTTCGTTACTTCTGAATACCACTAAAGCACAGAATGAAAACATCGGAAAATATTACAATGGCTACAGGATTCTCTTTTGATCATTTTCCCTGGTGTGAATAGAGCAAATGCCTTGTAGACAGATGTTCTGTCTACTTTTTGAGGCGTAGGCAGTGATTTGGTTTTGTTTTGGGTTTCACGATTTCATTATATTTTGGAATTTGACTGAAATTGTGACTGTATTTAGTTGTGGTAGAACCTACGAAGACATTAGAGGTGGAGGGGTGTGGTGTATGTCATGAATGTCCTGGAGTGAATTGTTGCTGGTTAGTAGCAGACTTGGGTGCTGCGACATTACGTATCACTATTAATGAATGTCCAGCCTCAATAGTGCAGTGTTGCTTTTTGCATTGCAGTATCACAATGTCACGATTTGTTTAAGTACTTCGTTCTCCAGTTTACGTTAGATGTCTGACAGTCTCTATTTACTTCATTTGGATAGAGTAAAGCGTATTTCTGTAGTAAACGTGAATTTAATCTGTGTTGCTCCACTTGGTTTTGTACGTTTGTCTACTTTAGTGACACTGAAAATAAATGATTGTGTCCTCTTCAGTGACAGTTTGTCACATGACACTTTATTCTCTGTATTCTATTCAGTTGGGGAAACTTAAAAGAGTGGATATCAATTTAAAAACAAACACCAATTATTTGTATTTGTTATATTTAAAAATATATATTTTTTAAATTCAGAGTAGTTAGAATTTTTAACAGCTTAACCCCCCCCCCCCCATGCTGGCCCGCCCTGTATATTTAGGGCCCGTACCACACCCTGGGTGCTCTGGAGAAAGTTTGAATTATTTTAAAAGTAGCTTCTGCTTCAGACCTGGGCTCTGAATAGATTTGGGGAAGGAATGAATAAAATATAACTAGTGAAGTGACCTTAGTCTGTTAATGTTAGCTGGCCAGCTAGTGGGTGGTGTGACTGTTGTGTTAATCAGTCGGAGTAGTTTTAAAGCTTTATGCATAGTTAAAATTAAATATTACTAGCCTATATTATTAGATTAAGTTTCACATGTAAAGAAGTTTTAATTCCAACTAAACATCGTGTGATAAAAGCTTACAGATTTGAACTGTGTGCAGTTTATTTAAAGAAGAGCTTTTTGCAGATGTCAAGCGTCAAACTTCTTATAGTAACATTCAAGCATTAATAACCAAAGATTAATTCAAATTCAAATAACTGTAAAGCCTGGTGTTTCAATGTCCAGCATGTTCTAAATGTAGTTTAGTTACGCCCTGTGTTTTCATAGTTGATTAAAAATTAGTCCACATTTGGTACACGTTTCTATTATTTTCCCACTTCTCTCGCCTTCTGTTTCCGAAGTCTATATAACACAAAGTATAGGTCCTGCTTTGTGATTTGGGTGGGCCCTAGTTTTGTAGGCTAGTCTAAATGAAGGATTGTATGCGAGTGCTTTTTGGTAGCGGTTTGTCTTAATAACGGTGCCAGACTCCAGCATAATTACTTTGTTTGTGAGCTCTGTTTGACCAGGCTGTTCGTCTGCTGAGCAGAGTGTGAGGCTGAATGTGCAGCAACGTGTGTGTTTCACAGCTCCTCTGAGATGTGACACAGAGCAGCTCAACATGTTATTAAACATATTTAAACCAGAGTGATTCATGAACGCCAAGTGATTCGGGTATGATTACGTACAAAGAACCCTGACTCACATAAACGGCAGCGCAACAAGAGGGATTTGGACGTTAGCTAGACTGCTGGAAAAATGAAATCACTGCCACACAGACACAGACTCATACACACGTGTGCACACGCACACTGTCAGTTTTATCAGCTTTACTTGCCGTTGCTCCACCTGCACTTTGTAGCTTGCAGCCACGGACTGTAGTTCAGCTGTTTCCATGCATCATGAGTTAGCCCCCTTTACCCCATTCATCAAAGGTCAGGACCAGCACAAGTGTTATGTGGAGGATCGTTCTCAGTATAGCTCTCACACTGATCGGTCAGTGTGTGTGTGTGTGTGTGTGTGTGTGTGTGTGTGTGTGTG
>JBBPDB010000108.1:7359639-7381740 GCA_037974465.1 Brachypetersius altus
TAAATAAGAAATAAGTAAGCATTAGGAAAGAGACATAGTTAGTCGCCAAAGTGCTCCTTGAAAAGGTGGGTCTTCAGTTTATGTGGGTTTTGTAGTGTTTTTCATGCTGAATTCAAATCAGTGTTTAGTTTTTCCTGCAGTTTTTGTGATGATGCTAGTTATTTATTGCATGATAGTTGGTATAATTAGCATATAATAATCATATGCTGAGTGTTTTTGAAGAAACCGTGGTAGCCAACTGACAATGATCATTATATCTATGCCACAGTGTGGCCTATCTGACTTCACACTGAAAATATTGGAACAGTTACTTGATCGGTGCAATAAAAACCGCACTCATAATTCAAAAAGTTGATGAGACTGAAAAACTGGTTTAGAAATGTGTGTTGTGGTTTCTGATGATTAAATTTTTTTGTTGACCTGTGTTATAATAATGGTTGTGTTGTACCTGTAAGAGAAAATGACTGGCAGACAATGGATGAAATCTCAGTAGAGTGCACCAAACAGGCCATTAAAAGAATAAGACATGCAGCATTTAAACTCTGTTTCAGCTAGAAGAGAAAACAACAGCAGAGCTACTGGTTTGAGAGACAGGCCCGAGCAGCTGGCTGTGGCCATGCCAATCCATCACCCACTGCCTAAGAGGATGTTCCTGGGGGGTTAATCCAGACGAGAGGATTGAGGCGCTGTTTGACCTCTCGTGGAGAACGGACGGGTGGACGGCAGCCAATTTGCTAGTAGCTGTCTCCAAACCTCACAGTAAACACAGCAATGAGTTTCACTCGCTACTGTCTCAGCCCACTTCACTGTGGGAGCCCTGCTCTCTGCCGCAACACCAGACGGGCATCCTGGAGTCGTTTGTTTAAAACTTTTTCAAAGCTCTGGAACGCTCATGCATGGACAATTACCATTTTATGACCAAGAGGAGCTGATGCTGTTTCAGTTCTCGAACACTGCAGGACACTAACATTACTACATACAGTGCAGTTCGAATCAATGCCCTCATCACCAGCAGAACGGTTATCACTGAAAAAATGGTGATTTTAATGCACCCTATGGATCCAGAAATATCCATCTTTGGTTAAACAAATCTCCCTGAGAGAGTCAAAAGTCTGAGTGGTTCAGCTTCAAACTACCCAGGGATGGTCTCTCAGGTGACTAAAGCCCAAACACATAGTGAACAAATTAGCTGCTATGACTACTAGCCCAGACAAGACCTCTGAATCTGGTTGATATCAGTTGTTTGGTTGCTTACTGAGGCAAAATACAATGCAACAGAACTTAAAAAACCTGCTGAAAGAGACCAACAAGATACAACAAAAATTATTTCCCCACTGTACCAAAAAGTTTCTGATTTGGTTCCTATAACAGATATAATGGTTAGCTTCTCCATCATGTTCAGTGTTTTTCCACCTCCTCAGAGAAGCCAGTTCCACTGCCCAGCAGCCCAATGCTTGGGGGCTTTATATCTCTGTAGCTGACCTTCGGCAACAAGATGGTGGAGACCTTAGGCCCGTGTGTGGCAGCTCCAGAGCATCCACTTCTACTGGCAATGCAACTGAGATTATACATGTTGTGTGTGATGTATATGTATCAACAACCATCAACAACCATTCCCACAGGAAAAACAGTTTCCACAGAAATTCCTGTAGTTTATGTATTCCGTCCCAATTAAATATCACGTAAAATGTAAATATACAGTCCCAATTAGATACTTCAAACAAAGCCTGCCAGTAAAACTGTCAAATTTATGTCTGGAGACTATGAATAATTGCATCACAACCTTGCACAAACCGGATGTTTGCTGATTTGAATCGCTCAACATGGCACTTAAGAGTATTTAATGACTGTATAACAGAGGATTAAAGTCTCTCCACCCTCAGTCACTGCATTCTGGAGCAGGGCTCTCAACTTGAAGCTGCTGCAGGGGGTCTCTTGTCTCCCCATCTGTTATCATACAGACAGCTCCACATATATCGACACCCTTGGAAAATATGGGTGGGATGGGTAAAAAGGCTTTTTTTGGTTCGTTACGCCAGTCTCTCATCAAATATGGAAAAAAGTTACCTTTTCTGAAAAGAATTTTAGTCAAAGAACACAAAACAAGTATGTTCATGATAACATATACTGTTCTCTGTGACTTCCCGGAGTATAAATATTTTCACTGGAGTACAAATATAAGATGACACAGACCCAGAAAACCTAAAAGTAACTTTTTCTACCAATTTAGCTCCTCTTGTCTTTGATATTCTATTAGCCAGGTGGTTTTAAACACACCAATTAGCTCAATCTCATTCAAACCACCTACCTAACACTGTGTAGCTCCCTTTGTGTTGCTAAAACATTTGCCTAAGCTTGAGACTTCACATGACCTTTGAAAGTGTGCTGTGGTATCTCGTACCAGATAAGACACTAGATGCAGATCCTGTTTGTGAGGTGAGGCCTGCATGGACTGGACTAATCTGTCCAGCACATCCCAAAGATGCTTGACCAGACTGAGCTCTGGAGAATTTGGAGGCCAAATCAGCAACTATGTCATTTTCTTTAAACTATTCCTTAACATTTGTCATAGTGTGACAAGGATTATCCTGCTACTATCCTGTTCCCACATACTTGGTCTTTAACAATGTTTTATGTGTCAACGCAACATTCACATGAAGGCCAGTCTTCCAGTAGAAATAATTTGCTAGCAGGCTCCCACAGCCTCTGCTGTCTTGCCTTCTTCCTAAAGCGCATCCTTTTACCACCTGTTCCTCAGGTAAGTGACAAACACACATACACAGACACCCACATGATGCAAAAGAAAATTAGATTAATTAGACCAGGCCACCTTCTCCCATCACTCCGTGGCCATTCCTGATGTTCACATGTCAAGCACTTTTGGAGGTGGACAGGGGTCAGCATGGGAACTCTGACCAGTCAGCAGCTCCACAGTTCCATATGCAGCAAACTGTGAAGGACTGCAGCTTTGGAGATGCTATATAAAGTTATGTGCGTGTGTGTGTGTGTGTGTGTGTGTGTGTGTGTGTGTGTGTGTAATTCTGAAGCTTCTGATGCACAGTTCTTGTGCTGATGTTGCTTCCAGAGACTGTATGGTAAGTGATGCAACAAAAGACAGGTATTTTTTTACAAATATGTTTCAGCACTTGGCAGCTCTGCTCTGTGAGTTTGCGTGTTCTGTTGCTTTGTGGCTGAGCTGTTGTTTTTCCTAAATACTTGCTATGTAGCATTTTATGACAGTGCCACATTTAAAGTGAACCCAGTCTACTGTCTACTGTGGCAACAGCATGGCTAAGTGTTTTTAGCAATTTATGCAAACTATTAGCATCTCAGTAACTCAGAGAAGTGTCTTCATACTATTGGCAATATAGTGTGTCTGTTGTACATTTAGATTCCTTAAGCTCTGTTACTACCAAAACCTCCCAGTCAGTTTAACAGATCAAATTTACTTGGCTTTACATGGATTGTTATTGATCTCTGCAACTGTGATGGTGGAAGTCAACTGACCTTCAATAACTACTTCATCAAATGTTCAAAGTATACGGCCCAAAAGAGAAATGTCATCAAGTTCATTCTGGATTTAATTATCATTCTCATTTGACGCCAAATCTACTGCCCATCCGTCAGTAGCTTTATTTATTATTTTATAATCCCCTCATTTGGCCTTGCATGGCTAATGACTAGACTAATTCACAGCCTGGATTTATTGCAGCGCAGTGAGCAAATCCTTATGCATACACACCACTGAGAGATCAAATAACAGTCCAGTGTATTAAAGAAGTAAGGGTGACTGGCGCACAACCTGCTGCCGCTTCTCAAACTCAAGCTTAATGGGAGACTTGATGCAGTTGCAGGTGTCGTGGTAGGTCTGCTTCAGGGCCAGCTCCATCAGGTGTTTGTGGTATGCTCCTGCCATGTTCCCACAGATGAAAATGATGATATTGGCCAGAATCTGAGAAAAAAAAATGAAAACACCAAAATTAGGCCTCAGGAGAAGTTAATCCACGAATATAACATCTACTATGACATCTGCAACACGCTCATTATATTTCAAAAAGTTAATTAAATCTAAATTAATCAAGTCACTCAATAATATTATGGGTTTTTTTTAAGTTTCTATTATTTATTCTATGATTAAAATGAGCTTTAATTTACTTATTGGTATGATGCTATGATTTAGTTTGCATGATTTCTTTTTCTCCCACAGATAATGGCCTCTTGTTCTTTATTCTTGTCAGGTATTGGCACACTGAGACTGCTGAAACGCTACTGAAATCTTTAGGGTTTTCTGCTTTTCTTATTAATGTGATTGTGATTTTCAGATCCTCCACTAAAACAGTATGGAGATCAAAGACCACATACTAGTCACAGAAACACCCATTCGGCTTGATAGCTCCACGGTGAAACTGTTTTTGGCTCCTGAACCGTAAGCCTTAAAGACAAAATTCTTTCGTCATTTTGCTTGTTCAAGGAAACCAACCAAACTGCAATTGGAACCACTGAGCTTGTACCAAAAAAGTTTTGCAAACTTTGGAAAAAAAACCTATAACCAACTAGTCAAAGCACTTTCAAGCACTTACAGAACATTAATGGTTTTGGCAGAACAATAATGAACAAAAACAACAGAATATGTATAAACATATTTCACATCAAACTGTTTTACAGCCATTGCTTGATCACTGGTGGCCTAGTGGTTAGGGCATTCGCCCTGTGATCAGAAAGTCCGCGTTCGATTCCCAAGACCGCTAGGCACCGCTGAGGTACCCTGAGCAAGGTACTGTCCCCACGCACTGCTCCCCGGGCGCCGTGTTCATGGCTGCCCCCCCATTCACTTGGTGAATGGGTTAAATGCAGAGGATAAATTTCGTGCTGTGTGCAGTGGTGTGTTCACGTATGACAGAATTTTCACATTAGCTGACATTTTGCTGTCTGCCCTTGTATGGGACATGTTGAGGATAATTCAGTAATTCCAATAATCAAGCCAATCAAAGTTATTTGGGCATTTTGTTTTTTAATAGTGCATTTACGGCATTTATCAGACGCTTTTATCCAAAGCGACTTCCATTTCCTAACCACAGTGGGCAGTCTCTCCCTGGAGCAACTCTGGGTTAAGGGTCTTGCTCAGGAACCCAATGGTGATGCTGAAGGTAGGATTCGAACCCAAGACCTTTTGGTCCGGAGGCAAGTATCCTACCCACTGAGCTACCTCCACCCACTGCATACATATAGGCATTCTATAACACTGGGATTAAAGATCTGTTATGCTGATATTAATCTATTTTTTTTATAATTCAAAATTTGAAGTATGCCTGATTTAAACTAGTCTGAAGAACTATTAGCCTGTTGGGCTGTGTTTTGCTTAGGCACTTTGTTTTTTATATTTCTGTGTCTTCATCCTCCTACCTTGGTATTATCGTGCATATAGATGACATCTGACTTTAAAGCAACTTTGGGCAAGAGAGAGGCAATAGAAATGAACTTTTGTTGACTCACAGCCCCTCATCCAGAAGCCAGATCCAAATAATCGACCTATAAAATATAATCGACCTATAAAATGTAATAATCGACCTATAAAATGTAATAATCGACCTATAAAATGTAATAATCGACCTATAAAATGGCTGCTTCATGTTCCTTCCAGCTGAGCAACAATGTAAGCATTGCACTGGAATGTGTGCTGTTGCTTTGTCTAGTATTTGCCTCACCACCGCTCCTGATATTTTTGGCTACCATAGTTGAAACCTACTGTCTATATCTGAATCTATTTCTTGAATGGTCTTGCACATTGCCCATTACTGAAACAGTATGTGTTCTTTTACGATCCAGCAGAAGCCTCTATCTAAAATATAAACATATCTGCAGCTACTACTAATAATAACAATAGGTGGGAAACATATCAGAACAAATCATTTTTGCCAGTCAATCAGCACGACCACTTCATATTTCCAAGTGAACTTTATTCCGCCTCATTGATCCGTACAGCGGGATCACGTGTACTTCGTGCCTTCCAAGTCAAAATAAGTTTGCTGGATGTTATTCATAGACCACTGTTCACACACACCAGAATATTTTTTTCAATTTGCTATCTAAAGCCCAGAGTCTCCAAGGACGACTATTTCTAACCAGAGAATGACAATCCAATCAAGTGCTCAGCTGGAGGAGAGTGTGAGGCTATTGCAGTCAGTGTAAGCAGCCCTCAAATACCCAGCCACTCTCTGCCCTGTCGCCTTTCTTCACTCTTTCATGCTCCTTCGTTCAATTACCGTCCCGCAACTGAAAGGCTGTATGCCTGATTCCCTTCTGTCTTGTGTCTAAGCCCTTTCCCCTATCCCTTACTTTCAGCCACACATTTGAGCACGACTGCTAGCAGAATGCAGAGCATCAAAGACTCCTCTGTTTTTTCTTCTGGGCTGTTTTTTTTTAATTACTCCCAGTCATTCACTTCATATTCCCGGTCCCCAGGACAGAGTGTCAGATTCAGATTGGCAGCTCAACTCAGAGCCATGAAATCTTAAAAAAACAGTCTGATGTGGTTAGAAGGGAACTGATTAGTGAAGGGAAAGTGCAACAATAGCAGGCATCTTGCTGTGACTGACGGATGACTCAAACACGCACAGCATTCACATATTGATTCACCATCATGGGTTTTGTGACTAAAGTACCCAGGCCTCACCTGCCAGCGTTTTACTGTCAATAAGCCACCTTCAGCTGTAACTAAACCTGATTACTTTACTTGGCAGTAATTAGTCAGCAATTTGCTTTGGTAAGATCTAATGATAATGCATCTTTTCTTCATCCTACTGGTTTATCAGAGACTGTCAATCAAATGCCTTCTTGTCATAGAGTACTAATCTTTCCAACAAATTATTTTGGAATCTGTTAAAGGCTATATATCATTTTTAAACTGTTTTGTTCATTTGTATTTTTGGCCTTGCAGAAGTTGTCTGTATTGGTGAAAAAAATCTAAGTCTTTATGTTCTGCACTTGGACGCTGTGCGTCACGAAGAACTTCCACACAACTAAACATGGTTATTATAACGCAGTTCAGCTGTAAGCAAAACAGTTCATTTCAGACAGCCAGAAAATTCCAAAGTCTTCTCCTGTCATGGTGGGATGTACGTAAGGGAAGGGGAGGACGCTAGGGCAGTACAGGTAAAAGGTTTAATACAAAACACAGAACACAGAACACAGGATACAGCAAACGAAAACAAAACCCTCACTGCATCACACAGCAAAAACAAACATGAACAGAAATACAAACGGCTAGGCTCGTGCTTCTAGGAAAATGAAAAAACAAACCAAGGAAAACCTCCCTTGCATACAAGCAAAGGGAACAACGAGATAAATACGTTTCCAGCATTAGCAACACGCAGCATGAACTCAGGACAGGGATGAAGTGCGAGCCTGCAAAAGAAACACAAGAACAGACCGTATAAATATCGTGAACAAACCAGGGCAGAAACCAGAACAACATGCAACACCAAAGAAAGACAAATACAGACTCACAGGACAGGGGTCAGGTTGGGCTTTAAATACTGAACCTAAATGGGAAACAGGTGAAACTCATAATGATGGGACGTGATACAAATAAAGCATGACGACTCGAAAGGGAGGAAGGGAGGAACGGAGGTGGATTGGGATACGGGAGAGCTGGGAACAGGGACAGACACGGAGACAGGAACGAAAGTAGAAAGAGAACAGAATACTGGGGACGTGAGAAAAGAACGAAACTATAACGAAAAACTAATACTCGGGAGACTGGGAACGGATTCTACGGGGGGAGGGCGAGGCGACCGTGACATCTCCGGAAAAAAACTACAAGCTTATTCTCGAAGCAGATCATTCAAAAGATCATTAACTGCACATTTGGAACAAGGCGTTTTGCTGGAACTCCCATTCAACATGCCTTAAAAATGATCAAGCTGCTCAGCCTACTACACACCAACAAACAGACTTTTGTGTCATAGTAAGTCTGTGTATCAGGTTCAGTCATGTGTTTAGTTAAGATTTGATGTTGTACATACACTGAACAAAAATCTAAACACATTTTTTCCTCCCATTTTTCATGAGCTGAACTCAAAGATATGAAACATTTTCTACATACACAAAAGACCCATTACTCTCTAATATTGTTCTCAAATCTGTCTAAATCTGGGTTAGTGAGCACTTCTCCTTTACAGAGAGAATCCACCCCACCTCACAGGTGTATCATATCAAGGTGCTGATTAGACAACATGAACATTGCACAGGTGTGCCTTAGACTGCCCACAATAAAAGGCCAAACAGTTAAGTTTGGATTTGCTGGTAATAAAGACTCCAGACGCTGACTAGTCTATGCAGAAAAAAATGAAATGCAATACTTCCATTCCAACATGTTTGTTTTTTTTTAAGAATTTACTTAAACAAAAAAAAAAAAATAACAATTTTAAATCTTAAATAAATGTATACATAATTTACATTATAGTAAGTTCTTAGCCAGAAAAAAATGCAAAAAGAATAATCTATAACAGCAGTACAGAAAATGAAGAAACTGCCCAGTGATTTTTTGCCCTCTTCTCTGTGGCTCTGGGTGAAGAGTTTTTGGAAAAACACCATTTATTGCAGTTCAGTCAATAAATGCGATATGTATATTTTTTCGCGATATGGATATTGTGCATGTTGATATCACGATGGCGGTAAATTTGCGATATATTGTGCAGCCCTAGTTGTTTATTTCCTTTATTGCCTAGCAGTCTTAAATGCAGCATAATGTCAGCCTAATAACATTACATTTATTAAAATTAATTACATGTTAAATTGAATTACTTTAACATCTCCCTTTCCTAAGGGGATATAACTCATGTCCATCATCTTTTAAAGAGAGAACATTTGTACAGCATTCCCTTTCTTAGTCAGAGAAAATATCAAATACATCTCCCTTTATGGTGTTGATGTTATAACTTCAGGTGTTTACCTTTAGTAACGGACTTGCCGCTTGGTTGGGAAGTGGTATTCATGCGTAGAGAGGTACATGGCATTCCTGTCGTTTCTGCCGCGCTTCTTCGAAAGGTGTTTCAGCAGTATGCTGGTGTTTCCTGTTTTACAGACACTGCTAGTAGCATTGTTGTCATCTTTCTTCATAAAATGAAGCCACACTTTGACCTCTCCTGCTTTGGGGCAGCTTGTGGCACAGAAAATGAGTGAAAAGGGTGAAATTAATGTCCAAAGAATCAAAAGCACACAATTTGGATTTAAAAAATAGCAACAATAACCCCAGATGCCACAGTGAAAGAAAAACAACTTAATGGATTGGTAGATTCTTTTATGATTGATGGAGAAGTGAATGCGCTTAACTGACTTTAAATGAACTACATTGGGTTTATATTGATGTCCATTTTATACACAGCTTTCATCCCATGCTTCGGTCCTTCAGTTACGGCGTGTCAGAGGGTTGATGTTGGTGCACAGTGCATTGCTGCATATTTTTGCATGTTAGTATCCTGTTGAAGCCTGAATTTTGTTTGTACTTTTTATCTAAATATGGGATGGTTTAAACGGTTTACACAATATGTAGAGGTGAGGTGTTTCCTTCCATTACTTGTTAAGTTTATTAGATTCTTAGCTCCAATATCAAAAACAAACATTAGGCACCAAACATGAATTGGCCAAGTGCCTACATTTGGGGTATTGGGGAAAATTTGGTTTGCCACCAAACTGTTCCCTTATCTGTGCATCAGTGTAGGTATAAAGTACAACTTGATATGCAAAGTGCTCAGATGTTGTTGAGTAGCTTAAAGCCTGGACTGCATTGAGTGTGATTGTGTGAACACTTAGCTGTTGTCTGCTCTCTGGGTCAAGTATGCATCTTGGCGTTCAGCTTCAGGTGATATAAGGAGGTCAATGATCATTTCACATTTACCCAAATGAAGCCCTGCCAACTTTGCACCACACACAGAGCCCCTATCCATCTCCACTTTGAGAGGAATAGCAAAACAAAGCCTACCTTTGTGCGCATTTCATCCTGGACTTCCCATACTATCTCCTCACAAGGGTAAAGACGTCATGCTCTCATGATGAAGATGTGCAGTTCTAAGCACCGCCATGTGACTCATGAGCTTTCATCTTTTCAAAGACACAACTAGAAATAACAAGACAGGAAAGTGAACAAAGGGGTCTAGAGGCCACTGGCTGCTTTTAGGAAGAGCGAGTGATTTAACAAGAACGTCTCTCTTTGGTCTGTCAGCGGAGGGGCTGACAGCATGGATAAAACAGAATGTCACTGAGCAGAGTAGAGAGGTCAGCTTGGAAGTACAGATGTGCAAAAAGTACACTGGATGCCAAAGTGAACTCCTTTGTTGCTTTGGAGTGTGACAGCAGTGGGAGGTCATGTGTGTAGCTAATGGTCTTGACTGTATTTAACTGTGTGACATTTTGGGTTTATAATGTAGAAGTTAAAGGAGTAGGATAATACTACTGTCCTCCATGCAGCAGAAAGTTCAATTCACAGTACGGACAAGCGCTTCATACTGCGCCAGTGATAATTCTCCCAATGTCATATTTGCCTATATTTATAGCACAATTAAATTGTGGCTCTGGAGAATGCATTTGCAAAATGTATAAATGTTAAGGTTAAAGCACAGATTTAGACAAAATTACACTGGATATCAAAAAACTGTTGTGTTTTTTAAACATTACTGATGATATTAAACAATGCCAGAAACCCCAAACGTGAAAACAAATTCCTTTCAGATGCAGGTTTCGGATGAAAACTGTGTGATGTATAAACAATTCCTGCAATAAGTTTTATGTTAAAACATGAATGCATTTATTAGTAATTAGTAATGTCTGTGTGTTTGCCTAACCATTGCCAGACTTCTCATTAAGGCAGCGTAGTATTTATAGTTACCCTCCAACTATGATCATTTTGCACAGTACAGTATGCTTATTTATATTTTATATTATTTATATATTTAACTTCCATACACTTGTTGTAAGGTTACTATTGACTTCAGAGCACCCCTGTTCCATTCCGACCGCACCTAATGAACTTCAGCAGCTTTGCGTGCAAGTCGTATTTGTTGTCCAGCAGCTTCAAAGCAAATAGACTTCATACACTGGGTTTTTGCATGCCTGCCTCCACCATTCATTCTCTTTCTCTCTCTTTCTCTCTCTCTCTCTCTCTTTCTCTCTCTTTGTGTGCTTGGACTCTGGGTATTAATAGAAACAGATGACTTGTTGTCTCATTGATGTTACATCTGGCCGTTGTTGAGCGTGCTCCAGACGGACCGGCCGCTCCACTCTCATGCCGCCCGGCTTCCTGTCCCACCATGCCTCGCCTGGCCTCAGCCGCCCTTCCGGAAAGCAAACATCCCGCCTCCTCACTCAGCTGCCTCGCCATCCTTTCTGTCCCTCCACCCGCACCCTTTTTTTTTCTTTCTTTCTCTGGCCGCTTTGCAGATGTGCTGCAGCAGCGGGAGAAGCTTCGGCACTTCAAACGCAAAGCTAAACTCTCTGATCTCACTCACCTGGCCTAGAGTGAGAGTGAAGTGGCAGAGTGTGTGTATAGGCCACTTAGAAGAATGTGCAGAGTCTAAGCTCTGATGTCTGCCAGTTCAGCTGCTGACTCTGGGGAGATCAAACACACTTGGCCCATGGTTCTCCACTTACTCATGCGATTAATGACTGTAACTGGCAACTGATGAGGCCGACAAAGGCACAGCAGGGGACAGAAATAAAGAGATCTTTTACATATCCAAAAGAATCCAGACACCTGCTTGGTCAACGTTTCTTCTAAAAGCTAAGCTATTAACATAGTTGTCTCTCCCCCCTTTAATTCTGCAACAGCCCATAACTTCTAGGTGGCCTTTTCGCTAGGATTTGGAACGGTGCTGCTGCACTTAGATTCCATTCATTGACATCCATATTATCCCAGAGGTGTTCAGTAGAGCATCATCATAGCATCTCATTAAATACCTCATACATTTTCATCACTCATCCAAGATTTCCAGAGTTTTACATTTACAGCATTTGGCAGATGCTCTTTTCCAGAACGATGTATATGGGTGCTTTGTAGGCTACAAAATGTTCCTCACACCAATAAACCTAGACTTACATGATGAGCCAGCGAAGATTCAACTAGAGATGAAGTTAATACTCCACCAGGAGCCTTTCAGAAGACATGGAATAAGATTTTTTCTTGGTTATGTTTTATAGTTGCTAGTCTGAGTGCTCAGTGAAGAGGTAGATTTGTTAGTTGTCCTTTTAACACAGCAAGAGAGCCTGCAGTTCTAATAGTCAAGTGAAGTTCATGCCACCACTTTGGTGCCTAAACCGAGAAAAGCCGTTGTGCAAGTCAAGCCGGCCTGTGCTTTCTCCTCAAAGATGTCCGTGTGGCCCATGGTCTGATCAGTGCTGATAGGTAAAGTGGAGCTGGACCTTTTTTGTCTTTGTAGGTAAAGCAAGCAGCCTCAGGAAGTCAGTGGACGGTTGGCAGTAGTGAAGTGGGATGTGAGAATTTTGGTGTTTTGATGAGCAGATGTGCTGCTGGATTCTGAATCAGCTGTAAATGTCTGAAGCAATAGACCAGTCATGAGATGATAATGGACTTAGCTGGTGAGAATTGGACAAATTCTTCTGATGTTATAGAGAAGGTATCTGCAAGATAGGTTATTAATGTGAGATGACAATGAGGGACCCTTATCAAATGTGATACAAAAATTGAGCAGTTCTAAAAGTGATCAAGTCTTGGGGTTGCATCCCCTGAGATGTGCCGGATCTCTGGTTTGCTGGGATTTAGCTTTTGGGTGCTGTCATACAGGGGGAAATGGCATTCAGATATGCAGCGATCACTGCAGAGATCTGTGAGTCACCAGGAGAAGAGGAAGTAAAGGGAAAAGAGGAGAGGGCCCAAAATTGAGCCCCGAGGAGCAACAGTGGTAAGACACGGTTCGGCGCAGACATTGATTTTTATCTTCTTGACTTTATAACTGCGACCCTCAAGGTAGGATGCAGTCCATTGCTGTGCAGAGCTAAAGATTCAGAATGTGTTGAGTGAAGCTGGGATGATCAAAAGCTTCAGAAAAATCTAGAAGATCTGAGTCACTTCACCTCATCCCAAGTGTTTATCACCTCAGAAGTGTTTTAAATAGAGCTTCAGTCCCCCAGTGTTTCACCCCAAAAGGAAAAAATAGAGACAACCCGGACAACTACATTATTGAGTATAGTGGGAATGTGGCTGGAAAAAAAGCATACGTTCAGCATACTTGGAGAGACTGCGCAAGAGCTTGTGCTTGCCTGTCTCTGTGCCTACATGCACAGCAAAAAGAAGAAACATTTGCATGTAGAACATAAAGACAGTGACATTGCCCAACATGTAATCCCCTCCTCCTCTGCTCCAGCTATTAACCTCCCGGATTTGTGTGAGAAATGGAGGGATGTGGCCATGCGTTTATGTCTCCTCTCTCTCCCACGGTGTCTCACTTTCTTGCTCCGGCTGGTCACATGAGCGAGACGAGCAGGCTGTGACTCAGCGGCTGATCACGCTAACTGCAGACAGCGAATAAAGCAGCTTCTGCCCAGCCCCTCTACCTGACGCCTTTGGGCAGTTTGTACATCAATTTGTCAACTTTATTTGGACTGTCTCCAGTACTTATCACCCAGTTACTCATAGAGTTCTCGATTTGTATGATTTGCATGACGTCTGTCTGGCTGCTTCCCTCTAGTTCTTCTATTTTATTTTTTTTCCGTTCAAGATGTAAATGTAACTGACTGGATTGAGTGCCATGTTGCCAAAAGCATAGAAAAGAGCAGTTTTAAGTGTTTGTAGTTACGCATATTTAGAGACAACAAACAAGCACAAGTTACTGCAATGTTACTGAATTATTAGCTAATGGTGGAATTAAGGGCAATGACAATAAGGGTTTTGTAGTAGCTGTGATAATCAGAATCTCTCTGACTCATGTTTGTGTCCCCCAACCTTCCTTTGCTACACTCCTGCTCTATCCCACCCCCACCTCTCCCAAAACACCCTGTTCCTGTGTGAGAGAGGCCGTCTCGTCTCCTCCCCACGGCTCTACACACTCTGTCTCTGATAACATCAGGTTGTGCGAGATTAACTCTCATGAGGGTGCACTTAAACTCACCCTGTTCACCTCACGCTCACGGGCCGTGCCGTTTTCAGGCTGCCCTATCTCTCGTCAGGCAAGCTGCAGTGTGTCAGCCTGCTGATAGCACAGTCTTCATTGTCCTCCCAACACATCACATGTCCTGAACAACCCCATTGTGCTTTCACACCACAAGGCGCAGTTTTTCGGTCCTGCCAACCTTGTTGCTAAGCAGTTTGCTGGTGTGGGTGAGGAAACCATAACCGCTTGTTTATCAGCAGACAGAGGAGAGAGGATTTGGGGATAGGGGAGCAGGGAGCAGATAAAAGATGTTCTCATAAAAGTAAAAGACAATTCTTGAAGCTCATGTTCCCACCCTGTTATTAAATTACACCCAGCTAAATTTCCTGCCATAGCTTATTACCATGGTATGTTGGGAATTTAAAGTCTGCTCAAAGTGATCCAGGTCTTATTTGGGTGATCATACTCACAGTAGGGCTGTGAGAGTTTCGAGGTCCCAATGATGATGAAAAAAGATTCATATCAATGATGTTTTTCAGTGCAATAGTCTTTAGTTTCATATTACATTAAAATGATTCATGCAGCATATAATGTCTGGCATGATAGATTTGTAAGTTCCTTAAAGAAAATCACTCATCTAAGGACAGGATGTAACAGAAAACAGAAAAGTATTAGAAATATGCCTCAGAGACATGTATGAAATACATAATACAGTTACAATTCAAGGTGAATCCTTTTGGAATACTAACCCATACTATTTAAAATGTACAATATTTAAAAGAAGCACCTTCACCTGGCACAGGGTGGATTGCAAACCAATAGACTCTACAGAAGAACTCAACAAGTGACGTATTTGTAAACACCGAAGTTCCTGCTAAAGCCTGAGTACACTGATAAATATTTGCAGTCTGCTCAGTAGTAGGCATGATCACAAGTGATGAGCGGATTTAACTAATATAGATATAGCTTTTATGCAGGTCTTACAGTGCATTTACCAAAATGCCCCACTTTCACTGGGGAATTGCAAGTCTCTCATATAATTCTTATGTCAGATTAACCCTACAAGAAGGCAAGAGGGACATTCGAACTTGGAGTGATGACACTGGCAAAAGTGCAACTAACTGAATACTATTTAACGAATTAATCAAATTAGAAGTTGCAGCAGTAAATCTCAGTCCTGCTCTCCTAGGAGTTTTTCAGTGGACTGGGCAGCTGCTGTGATATAGTGAGACAGAGCCATCTGACCCCTGTATGTCCAGCCGCTACTGGCTCGAATGTTGGAAACTCAGCTGTGTACATACTGCTCTGTGTGTCTTGTTAAGCCCAGTGCTTCCTGGCACAGGCGATGAATATGTTTAGTGTGACTATGAATGGTGCAGTGTGGTGTGTAGACATTAAGTCTGAAAATGTCTGCATAAAGGTCAGTTTTGAATAATAGTATTGAACTAAATGTGGACATATACAACAGCTTTACTTGCCATGCTTCAGGACTGAGCTTCATGCATTTTTTTTATTGCATGTTTGCAGAGTTGGGAGTCAAAGGTCTGTTCCAGGTGTATCTGCAGGCATGGTGGTCCGTGTTGCTTTTCCTGCACAGGAATGCTGTTATTCCTGGAATGAAACATCAGAGGTGGCACCGGGACGTCAGTCTGTTCCTGGATGAAAGCCAGTTTTGGAGAGATGGGGAAACGTGCAGGATCAGGGCACTTAAAGCTTGCAGGCACTCTGATGGGTGGCCTGTGTTTGGTGGGGTATTAAGGATACTAGAGCTGCGCAATATGGTCTGAAAATAAAATCGACGATTTTTTTCACAATAAATACGCTCCCTTCCTCAAATGGTTGAAAACAAGTTTTAACTTTTTTTTTTTACTTTAGGGTTAAAGTGCAATCTGACATTTACTTCGGATCTAAAACTTGAATCCTGGCTTTTCCACAGTACATATGGGCACCATATATTTTGCAATATTTATCACAACAGCGTTTGTTATCGCCTTCCACCATTCCCCATTGTTATCATATTGCACTAGGGCATTAACAGAAAAGTCGACTTGTCGATTCCACAAGCACAAGTCGACGCCCCACGAGTTAATTCGACTAGTTGTGGGGGGGGTTTTTTGTGTGCGCTTGTGTACACAATGCAATCTCTGCCTCTGATTGGCTGACGCTGACACACGTTCCTTGACTTAACCAATTATTATATTCCCTTCATAAAAAGGGCGGTACCATTGGTGCATAGAGGGGAATACGGACACACATCACATGTGTGGAGAATGTAGTGATGGAAAGTGCGTCTCTTTTCTCAGAGCCGGCTCTTGTGGCACGACTCCCAAAGACTCCCCGGTTCTTTCAGTTCCCAAACGGCTCTTAGTTTATCATCTGTAGCCTCATATTTTAGCGAATATGAAAGCGTTGTGTGTTTTTGTGAGAAGCCTTAAAATGACCTAATTTATATTAGAAAAGCAGGCATGCATACTTTTGTTTAATATTTTAATATTCAAACTTTTAATTTTAATTTAACGCTGCAAACAAATCCACAGAACAGAAACAGAACCAAACTCAGTAGCCAAACAGTATGTCCAGCTGCCCTGTGGGATGGACAGTTCTGATGTGTCTGTGCAGGTTTGTGGTGGAACCTTCTCTTACTGTTATTTTCATTTTACAGTGAAGGCTCTCCTGCTATTCCCAGTATCTTTAAACTGCAGCCAGATTCTGCATCGTTTACAGGGGTCAGTCATATTTACGTGTTTTTGCGACGCACTTGCACTCTCCTCCTCACCGCTGACTACTCTCTCACTCACTGACAGAGGGGACGGACAAAAGTTCTGCCGTGAGCAGAGCTGAGAGTGAGAGCTGAGCAGCAAAAAGAAAAAAAAAAAGTAGAGCCGACTCTCACTCACTGGGAGTGTATGGTCCCTTAACCTTAGTATAGCTACTGGAATGGTACAGGTGGTTCAGTACACGCAGTTTTACACAGAATACACGGCAGCCTCTGTGCAAAGATTAATGAACGTTCCCGCTGAAAAAGTTAGCAAGTTAGCAACATGCCATGCTAAACTTGGGTCAAGCTGATCTACCTGCAAATGTTCGAGCTCCCTAATTTTATAATCAAGTTCCCAAAATCCTAGGCGTTTATTTTGGGGAAAGGTTGTGCGTAAATGCTGATGTATTATTATTGCATTTTAAACACTCTATCGTTTCTGGCAAATGACATACTTTGCACTTTTTCTCGTCTATTAGTTCCACTAAAAATAACAATCAATATTGCTTTGTCACAGCAATACTACTATACAGTGTTAATGACATCACCCACTGCCATGAGGTGGTCTGGCTTCTACCCTTAGGTGGTCCTCTTCATCTTCTCTTTTTCTGAGCTTGTTTATGAGCCTTAGCCTTAGTCATACGTGTGAAGCATTTTTTTTCTTTCCGTTTCCTTTTTTCTTCAAAGAGCTGCTGCAATCTCCATAAAGAGATGAAAAAGATTGTCTTTTCTGGCTTCTCGCTTTCAATCTTGTTTATCAGAAATCTTCACCATTGTCTGCTGCGCTCGTGTGACCCCTGCACCCGGCTTATGTGGCTGATTCATGTTGAAGGTTGAAGTCAAGGATAAGAGGCATGTAAGCAGGCGGCGCCGGTTCAGTGGACTCGAGTGCCCGAAACTCGGAGCTGTCTTTAAAGCTGTAATTACAGCAGAGAGAGACTCGAGTGCCTGCTGCCGTCATGCTGTGTCGTCTGAGGACACTGGACGCCTGCCTCGATTCGGCAGGTTTCCTGTGTCTACTGTAGCTCTAGGATATGCAGCAGCTAGATGCTTCAATGCTGCTTAAAGAGCTCCGCCTGTATCTCACTATAGTGTGACTTAAGTGACTGCACTGAACCGTGTACACATGAATAGACCAAAGTGCTGCTCTGAAAGAGGAACAGAGCGATGTCGTTTCATAGGGAAAGGGGAAGGACTACTGTTCCTATTCTTTGTCATTTCGTTCCTAGTGCATTGCATTTCACTGATTGAAAATACAGGTGAAGTAGGCATGCATGCAGTTACCAGTTACAACCTGTATGTTCGTGATAGTACAAGCTGTGTGTGCAGCTGAACACCTGTGTCACCTTTAAATCAGCTGAGCTCACTAATTAGGTTGCAGTGCTTTTGGACAAATGTTTGCACATACATACCGTATCTTAATTTATGTGTAAATGTGCTTTAAATATGTGTGTAAAATATTAGTTCATGCCATCAGCTCTTCTATCCAGTAGTGCTTTGACACTGGTTAGCTCAGATTTTGGCTGTCGTGGTGTGTGGTGAGTTTCCTGCTCTTACTAACTCCCCCTTCATCCTGTTCCCCCTCTATTTTTACACTCAAACACATCTTTTAATCATTTAATACTATCCAGGGCTGGAGAAGAAAGGGATATAGCTTCCTGTAGAGAGGGGAGAGGAGTGAGTGAGCGACCGAGTGAGTGAGTGGGTTAATGAAACGGATGTGGGCATCTGGCAGGTTCTCTGAGCGCGCCGGCTCTGGCAGTTACTCATGCTGTCACGCCGCTTCCGTCTCGGTACATGTGAGCGTCCAGCCGGTCGTGTGGAAGGGAAATGGAGACGGACTGACCTTGGAGGGGGTCGGAGGGGCCTCTGACTGCGTGTGCGGAAGAGAGTGGGTTTTTAATGTTGCCGTTTTGGCAGCTCACTGTAAGAATTCAATGTAATAAAAAAAAATCAAACAATTTGATGCAATTATTGTTACACTGCACTAGGACTGGGTATTGAGAACCATATATTATTAAGTACATAAGTAAAATGTAAAGTGACCATTTTGTCATACGTGAACACACCACAGCACATAGTGTGAACAGCAGGGAATTCTTTCTGTGTTTAACCCATTCACCAAGTGAAGCAGCGGGCAGCCAGGAACACAGTGTTTAGCGACGGTACCTACCTCAAACGTGCCACTAGCAGTCTTGGGATTCGAACCAACGACTTTCTAATTGCATGGGCAAACTCCCTAACCACTAGGCCACCAGCTACCCAGTAAGTATGTATTAACTGGTGCTTGTCCTGACAGATCAGTATTGAAAATTTGATAAACTCCTTTTTTTCAACGGTAATACATTCCAACGTAGCATTTTTAAGTGGCTGATGCTAGACTGGATTAGTGGGAGGGATGCATCACATCACAACCAGACAACCAGAGAGTTAGTAATTAGGGCTGCACAATATATCGCAAATTTACCGTCATCGTGATGTGCAATATACATATCGCAAAAAAATTATACATATCGCATTTATTGACTAAACTGCAATAAATGGTGTTTTTCCAAAGCTCTTCACCCAGTGCCACAGAGTTTCTTTATTTTCTGTGCTGCTGTAATAGATTATTCCTTTTGCTATTTTTTCTGGCTAAGAACTTACTAACATTTGGATTACGCTTATCTAAGATTTAAAAAAAAATTCAACAATGCTCAATTGTTCAAATGTTTTATGGGAGGCATTAAATGCTCTGTTTAAGTAAATTCTTAAAAAAAAACATGGAATGGAAATATTGCTTTTCATTTTTTTCTGCATAGACTAGTCAGTGTCTGGAGTCTATATTAGCAGCAAATCCAGAGCAGAAAAACATTAACACTATAAAGGCCAAGTTTTTACTTACTTATCGCATGTGATATCGCCATCACAACACTCAACAACGTTATCGCATGTTTGACTCATATCGTGCAGCCCTAGTAGTAATAAAGCGAATGTCACATCTTTTCTTTAGATGTCTATTTTTTGCACCGTAATGGAGAGTAGTATTATTATGAATGTAAGAAATATTGCAAGAAATATTTACACAGTAGTAGATTATAGAAATAATACACAGAGATTTGTAATGCTTGCACTGTGCTACTTTATGGCTGCTCTGTGATGCCCTGTGTTAGACCTTTATGCTTATTTTGACTGCTCTATGCAGGCCTTATGGCTTCCTTGTAGCTGCCATGTGTTTACCTCATGCTGGCCTATGGCAGAGTGTCTCTCTTGTCTTAACTATTGCAGCTGATCAGGAAAAAAAACAAAATTCATGCTTTTATTATTTCCTGAATGCATGTGTTGGTACATGTGTTTTGACTTAGCACGCTCAGTTTTAATTTCAGCACAAAGTCCTTTGTCTGGCCATTATCACCTTTATTTTGTCTGCATTCGTCACAGTGAGGTGTCAATGAGAGCAATGGGCTTTTTTTTTTTTGTTCCCTGAACTGGTTACACAATCTGGTAAACATGTACTGTCCGTGTTTGATGAGCTAAATATAATCCTTTATTCACTGTAATGACCTTGATGTCATCTGTTATCTCTGAAGGATGCTGTGTAAAGTTTGCGTTGCCAGCTCTCCAGTAAATCAGACTTAATGCCGTCATTGTGTTCATTGCTAGTTCCGTGTCATTTTCCTCCTTCAAATTCAGTTCTGAAGAAATCATTTTCCCTGTGCTTATGCTGAAAAAAGGAAATAACTAAAGTGGAACTAAACTTCTTTTACATTCGCATGAAACATTATTTTCCTTTTCCTGATTAGTTAGAATCCAAAAGAGTGCTTTGTTTGCAGGTTTTTCTTGCTCTCAACAATGTCTTGCAGAAATGCATCAGGACTACACATGGGATACACATTGCAAGCATATGCATTATTTAATTAATGATCTGACATGGTTAAATATTAAAGGCTTGCATTGTTTTGACCCCAAAAAAATTAAGTTTTGCATCAAAACACCCTTTGAAAAGCACTCTTGGTTGGAGGGCTCAAATACATTTGCAACCCTTTGCGGAAGGCTGAAGGATGGTATTGCCATAATAGTTAACAGTGTTTTGTGCCGCCCTTATCCATCTGCAGTGCATGCTTTTCCAGTACACACCCCAATAGACTTTGTGTGTGTGTGTGTGTGTGAAATGTGATGGGGCCCCTCTTAACCCCTCTGAGAGTGTGTATCCGGTGTTACAGATCCAGATTAATCAGACAGGAGGATTTATGAGGCCATCCAATCAGCTTTATCTTCATTCCCCCACTGCTCCGTGCTCTTTTAGCTGCCTGTTCGTTTCAGGGCGTTCCTTTCTGCAGAGATAGGAGCTTGGTGCCAGAAAGAAAAAAGAAAAGGAGGGCAGGGGCTACTAGTGCTTTTCCTCTGAGCCCCTGATAACACAGCGCCTTGGTTCTCGGGATGTGGGATAACGGCATGTTTTGTGCTTCAGAAGCATGTTTGAATGTCTTGTGGGAGTTTCGGTGCCTTACAACACTCCTTATGATACTGGAAGATACTGAATTAACACTTCTTTCAGCTTTGTGTGAATCACACCAGGCACTCTGTTATGTCATTTGTTCTCAAAACCCTGTATTGCAGAGGACAACAATACACACTACAGAGCCTCTAAGAAATCAGTTAATGTTGTACTCTGTGCTCTGATCGTCTTGATCAATAGGTTTCCAGATTATGGGTGCAAAAATGAATGAATAAATGAATGAAATCCGTAAAAATTGATTTTTATAATCAGTGAGTTTCAATGAGTCATTGAGTTGCCATTTTACACATGGCAGAGCTGTCCAGGGTTTCTCCACATCCCAATACCACTCTGCACTGTCTCTTATTTTCACTTTCTTTTAAAATCGTTTTACTTTCACCTAATCCTGTGGGCCGCTGTTTCTCCTTCATGTTGGTGTAGTTCTGCAAGGACTGTTGAAGATTCAGTACTGAAAAGTGTTTCTCTGCTTGATTGGCCATGTGTATGTGTTGGTTTTTGCACATTTTCAGGATGAAAATGTCTAGATTTTGTAAAAAGAACCTATAGCATCTATCCTGAACACTGTGGTTTATTGTTTAAATCTGAAAGCACAAAGACATTTCTTTCTTTTCGGTTCTTTAGAGTTACGTTTCTGTATAATGAAAATGAACCAAAACACAGTGTGCATGTGCACGTGTGTGTGTGTGTGTGTGTGTGTGTGTGTGTGTGTGTGTGTGTGTGTGTGTGTGTGTGTGTGTGTGTGT
>JBBPDB010000108.1:7390264-7403896 GCA_037974465.1 Brachypetersius altus
TTGTTTCCTTAAATGAAAGGAAAGGTTTGGTGAAAAGTTTTCAGCCCTCTATACACGCTAATTCCTTCCTACAGCCCTTGGAGCTAAGGCTAATGACATCCCTGTTTCACAGAGTAGTTCTCGCCCCCTACAGTGTAATTCGGCTAGGTATACATCCACGCTAAAATATCAAGGTGAAAGTCATAGCTTGCGTAGTATAGACCCAGCTCCCAGCCCAACTTTGTGAATACTTAACGGTGATGTTTTTTTTATTGCCCGATAAGAGTCACATTAACGCAGCACGATAACGGCCCACCGCTAGTAAAACGTTATTTTCAATGGATTAATATAAAAAAAGGCACATTTTGTCAGAAATGTTACAGCAGTAGTGATGGGAACCAGACATCTGAAGCATTTTATGCCCATTACAGAGAGCTTTTAAAGGGTTATAGAATGTAAATATGCAGCCTCATGCATGATGCGTTGTTTTATGGTAGATTAGGGATAAGGTTTTAACCTGAAACATTTCATTCATTCTTGGAACGGAGGTATTTTGATTTTAAGGCAAAATTGTTTGTTACCAAATTTAACACTGTTTAATCATTATCAGCCTTACATATAAAACCTCCACGACATAAATTAACTGATGGTTTTAGATTCTATTCTATGCCAGCAGCTTCACTCCTGATTCAGATTCTGATGGGATGAAACAGGGCTCACACATGCACACACTCTGCTCTTAACACACACTGTTTTTAATTGTTGCAGTAAAATAATCTGTTGTGTAGTTTAACATTTCCAAAGTATCATAAATTATTTATATGTATTATTACATTTTCTCCAAACATTTTCTTGTTTGGCATTTGGAATCAAGTGTGGTCAATAGTGTATAAAACAACAGTGACGTCCACATTTTAAACTGACACACTCCCACAAATACAGTAACGGGGGAAAAAATAATGCAGCCTCTTATTTTCTTCCCATGGCTGTAGGTTAACTGTTGCTTTTAGATAGTGAATACATTGTCTATGTTTGCTTTGTAGGCATTTGGAGCCCTGGTTTCTCCCCTGTAAGGAGATCCAAGTCAATAAGTATCTCTTGTTTGATGTGACCCATTTCACATCAAACAATCCTGATTAATCACTCATCTGAATGAATTATTATAACATTTTGAAAAGAGCAGTGGAATTCCACTTGAACACATACAGTATATGGACAAATGCGTAGGGACACACCTTTGAATTATTGTGTTTCAATACCCACTGCCACAGGTGTATTAAAATAAAGCAGACCAAGATATTTTGGACAACAATATGCTTCCAAGTTTGTAGACACAGTCTGGAGAAGAGCCTTTTCTATTCCAGCATGACTGTGACCCAGTGCATAAAGCGAGCTCCATAAAGACACAGATAAGTTCGGCATGGAAGAAATTGACTGGCCCAAACTGAGCCCTGACCTCAACCCCATCCAATACGTTTGGGATGAACCGGAACAGAGATTTTGAGCCAGGCCTTCTTGTTGAACATCAGTGTCTGACCTTATAAATGCTCTATAACTGCCAGAGGGACCAACTCCTTATTAAAGTCCATGTTTTTGAGCGCAATGTCATTGTTTGAGGACAGTTTCTCCATACTTTTGTCCATATAGTGTAGGTCATAACAGAACATATTGCATTTACAATTCAGTGTTCATAAGTTCACTGTAAAATATCCATTTGTACAATATTTGCAGCTGTCAAATGGCCATTAACTCCTGCTGTAAAGAATCGGCCCGGGTGGTCTGTGTGTGTGCAGTATAGGTGTTCATACAGCACTGACAGCATTGCTGGATGTGCAAAACACTTCATACACACACACACACACACACACACACACATTAAAAGAGCAATCACCAGGTGTTCAAGCCATTTGAGCCTTACTGGGTCAGGTAAATATTTCCACATGCACTAGATTCTCAGAGATGGGTTTTGTTTATGCCTCCAGGTCAGCTCAGCTCAGCTCTTATGCAATGCTCAGACTTGCTCTTACTACCGCAATCAGGTCAGGGCATATTTGTTGGCCCACATTGATGTAATCAGCACTGGCTCTGGCCAGTGAGTGATGGGCAAGGCTTTGTGGTCTCGCTCCCTTTGCTGATCACGTTACTCGTCTGCTTGGAGGGAAAAGCTCAGGCATAACACCCCCCAGTAATCCGGTAAGCAGGTTCCATCCGATATCCCACCTATTTTTCTTTATTTTGCTCTGCTTGATGCGTTGTGAGGTGTAGGCAGGTCGCAGGAAGGCCTTTTGTCGGTCTGCAGGCATAAGTGGCTGTTAATGGTGGGCTGGGTACTTAATGTGTCCCTGAGAACCCAGCTAAGCTTTTTGTCTAGTGTTGCCATCCTCCTGGGACAAATAAAAGCACACATCCTCTCTGGAAAGCAGGGAACTATGAGTTTTGTGTCCTCTTGCCTTCTTTTAAAATTGGAATATTTTCATGGTTGCTTTTAAACTAAATAATAGAAAACACTTACAGAGCTTTTGTTAATGTAGAACGGCTATTTGCATCTGTATTGGATGCATTTCCCATTCATGTGTTTTCCCGTTCATGTTTGATGCATTACCTTTCTGAAAAGCACACATTAAAAGAACATGTTTTGCCCTAAAAGTGGTTTAAACGCCTGAAGCATGCTGTGTGAGCTTTGGTGTTCGTATTGCTGTAACACTGTCACAAATTTTAAGCAAACCTGTTTAATCTTTAACGTATTATGGAAACCGACTAAGAAAATGTGGACAGCAAAGTTGAATCTTCAAATTTTGAATATGCAAGAAACAATCTCTGCTTTATTATGCAAATGGCCGCTTAGACATTTCTGACCGTAACCTGCCCTCCATGGTCTCATGGTTTGACCTGCAGAGTTGTGGTCAGTCCTCCCTGTACCATTTACATACCTCAGGCCATGGGAACAGCCGGTGTGACGCTTGCTCTGAAAGTCGCGGTCCACAAACTGTCTGAGTCGGAGGTTCCTGGCTGCTAAATAAGTGAACGTAAATGCACACGCTCTGGAGCAGAGCTGGGGAAATAAAGCATTGCTCTGTCCAAAACTCAAACCACCCCCTCCTTTTCTCAGGATTGCATTCCTGCCGTCTGCAGGGCGACAGGAACGGCTGGCCTGGCGCGGGAAACTCCTCGGTGCACACCACGAGGTAGATAATGTAGGCAGTGTTGTGCTCCGGTGCCGACCTGGTACAGAAATACTCCCTGCTCCCAGAGACACCAAGAATAGATCTCTTCTTTTCACATTGTCCTAAAACCCCACATCAAGTCTAGGGCTTTTTGAGCTTCAGTTGGGCCCAAAGTTTCAGTCTGTACCTGAACATAGCCTGAATATGTGGAGAATGACTCGACCCTGAGCAGCACATTTAACAAAATACTGTGATTATAGGCTGATTATAGTCGAAAGCAAGTCGATCTTAACATGATTGTATTAGGCCTATACCTGGTCACCCCCGTCTAGAAACCAAATAACACTCCACATTCCGAATGGTAGTGCCAATGACAGTTATCAGGTTGCTGAAATTTTAATAAATCAACATCCTATAGGATAGCCACCGTTAAATTAAAGGCCTTTGAACAACATCCCGAGAAATTTGAATCTGAATTGTGCATTCGTGCATTTTTCTTTCGCTGCCTTCTTGGACATTGGTGCACCTCAATGGCAGCAATATGAGTCCCTCTGGTGTGTCAGAACCTGTTTATAGTTTTAAAGGTGGGACAAAAGCTAATGCAACCACACAGTACAGACCAAAATCCATTAAATGTGTTGTGTGCAGCAGTTTAAACACTACATGTGTGAGGACATGTTTTAAAAATAAGTTATTGCACAGTTTATTTGTATTTATATGCTGAGTTTGAGAAATGGGATGTTATAATTATATTGATGTGTTTCCATAACTGTTGCACAGGCCACATTCGATTGCTTTAATTCAGCAAGTAAACGGTAATTGTGCATTAAAATATACAGGAGTGTTCTCCACCGAGGATGTGTACTCATTTCCATGTAGAAAATCAACAAAACGATGTGATCAGGGATGTCCACACTTTTGCATACAGCTGTAGTATGAGAAAGTGAATCCTTTAAATTGAATAATTTCTGCTCCATTAGGCTTTAACTGATCTCCCCTGCATCAAACCCACTGGAAGATCCAGCTCTTCCTGAGCCGAGTTAGAGCTTAGGTTTCACGCAGGGGTCAGTGGTGACAATACAGTCAAGTACCCTTGGTGTCCCTTTTGAAAGAGATTATTGTTCTTTTAGGTCAACTGGCACTGACCTTTAGCATCACTTGTGCTTTTTTTTAAGTGGCCACTTGCACTGATTTACAGTGGGGGTCATGGCTGGCTAGAGGATGGAATATATCCATGCCAACCATTTTCCTCCCCGCTCTGACAGGAACATCAGGTCTATTTAGTGTTATTTTTAGCCGCAGGCTGAAGGCCTGAATGGCCTTGACTCATGCCATCAGCTTTTCTTTCAATGCTTTGTGCCCTGTTTTACGCACAGCAAGCAGTCAGCCATACGCGTCCCGCCGCTAGCGAGCCTATGGCTCACTCTCCCTCTCAGAGCCGTGGCTATTTTTGGCTCAGTGAGGGCCCTTGTTACCTCCTGTGTTGTGTAAAGACACAAGCCCCCGGAGGCCTGGTCGTCAGGCATAGCGCAGCTGCTGTAGGAACCGGAACAGAGTTCTCCTGTTGTCAGAGTACATGAGTACATCTATTTTTGGTTGGGCTTGGAAACCCAGGGTGTGGGCTGTTTTCTCTGGATTTGGAGTCTGACTGTTGGCAAAACAAAGCCCGATGAGCGCTGGGCTACACTGTCGACCCCCATCTCCCTACAATGTGCTTATAGTACAAAACATTTTGCTAACGGTGCATGTTTTATATCAGACAACGGAATGGCAACATGACAAAACATGTTTGCATACACACAGTAATTGGGACACTTTGTTCCTAACACACTTTGTTCTATATCATGTTGATGTTGGCTAATCCCTTTCTTAGTTTTTTTGAGTGATAATGACAACAGCGAGACAATATCAGCTTTTTGAAAACTTTCACAATAATAAATAATGCTCACTAGATGTCATTACACTGTTAAAGATAATGCTGTGTTCTGTTTGGTTTTAAATGTGCATCGCACAGCAGGCTAGGTGCAGATATTTTATAGGTCATTTGTGCTTTTTACTGTTCTTTGAATGACCTGCATTATGCAGGAGAAACCTGTAATGCATTTCACTCTAATGGCCCTGTTAATGTTGTAAGAAGTTGTTAACACATGGTCTTGTATTACAGCGCTCTGTAACGATATAACGACCTTTTTTAGACCTATTCTTAACTAGGGTAGCCAGGCATGGTGTCTTTTTAAGAGCAGAATTGACTCAAGGGAAAAAAACTGCATTCAAGGGGGAAAAAAGCTGTCTGAAGGCCAGCATTGAGACGGCATAGCCCCTACACTACTGATATCAATTTTATAAATGTTTATTCCAACCAGCATCAGTTTTAACGGCCACAAAACACTGTTTATTTCAAAATGGACAAAAATATAACGGACACTTGATGGAATTGTGCTATGTTTATGGACATTTGTCACATTGCCACTTAGCCTTATGAATGCAATTCAGAGATTATACTGCTGCAGTACAAAAATCTGAAAGTAAGCTTAAGTCTGACCTGCAAGTGCACCCATGATGTGCAGCACTATCGCTTCCTCTAATGTTACGTCAGTGTTTCTGTCCCAGCCCTGCGTCATGCACAGCGTGACCAAGGACAGTGCAACCTCAGTTGAGTTACCCTGACCTACAGGATGGTGCCAAGAACTCCACACACTTTAGGAAGCACATGAAAGCTGAAAGATTATCACGCTAAATTATTTTATTCAATTCCTTAAAAGTTGTACAAAAATGTACGTTTCAACATAAATACAAGTCATTAAATTAACACATTTAACACAGACAGTGACAAACACTTCCATAAAAAGTTAAACTTTTATAAAGTTAACACCCGCCCCTCCAAAACTAGTAGACTCTTCTATTTCCCTTTTAAATAGTTAAAATAATTAAAGTCAATAAAAACATAAATTAAATTCCTCTCCAAAATCCCAATGTCTTTTCCAGAACGGTTGCTGAGAACTTCAGCAGGCCCATGCTGAGTTGTGCTCAGGCCAGTCCAAACCGGCCTGGTCGGGTACACTCCATTCTTTCAGTTTCACACGGTTCCTCTCCTGCGGACTGAGTGCCAACAAGCACTCACATGATTCAGTTTCCGGTACAGTCCTTTTGTTTCCCGGGTGAAGGCAGGCGCTGTCATTCCCTGGCAGCGTCGCTTACATGCTGCTGAGTCATGCTCCCTGTTCTCGGCCCCTGGTGCTCGCCCCTCCGAGCTGACAGAAAATCCACGCTCCTCGTCTTTGGATTCGCATTATATTCCCATGTTCCTTAGACGCTGTGTTGATTCCTCAGTTCCGTCATCCTCCTTGTGAAGGCGTAAAAGTTATCCAGGGGCATTTAGCCGAGGCAGAACGCAAATACAGTGCAGTAGCTTGTGCAATGGGTGGCGTGGCATGTCCTGCTTTGCCTCATCGTTCAGGGAGGTTGATCACTGGCACCCACTGGTCCAAACACCGGCTGTCCTTGCAGAAACGATTCAGCTTGGTGAGGGCTGGGTCTTTGCATGCAGATGACTGTGGTTTCTGCAACATCAAAAGCACACAAAACACAAGTTAATTTACTATAAATAAGTTACTAATACATTATGCATGGAGGGTTATTTTTGTCTTGAGTACAACCAGGGGAGCCACACGTAACTAGTAAAGTTGGCCCCACAGCAAGCCTGCAAGGGAGTGACTTATCTGCCGCTTGCTAAGCGGTTTTCACAAGATCCCGTTCTAATTTGCAAAAGGTGGTCACTTCACAGAGCTTTTCTACCAGGAAACGCTGTTTGCACAAGTGGCCCCACAGGAAGTGCTGTGAAGTCTGCCAAAGGCCGCCACAGCGGCTCACTAACTGGAGTCAGATCACTGTGTGCGGCTGCCAATTTACTGCAGCTCCAGACTGACTGGAATTCCACATCACAGACAGTTGAGCAGATCAGGGAACTTAACTACTACAGCCCAGCCCTCTTCAAAGGCTGGGCGGCTCACTGAGTCTTTTTGGCAGTGCAAAAAGGTATGCAGTGACACAAATTTCCAAAGAAGAATCCGCTCAGCAGGCCGGCTGTGACAAACCTGCATAACACACGAGAGCCCACACCCAGCATCTCAGATGTTTAATGGGTGTTGGACCCAGTGAACGAAGCATGTGTGAGATGGCTCAGAGAAACCATGCAGAGCCGTTCTTTGCATCCCAATGATTAATGTTTGATAGATTTGAGCTCCCCTGTGGCTACTGCAGAATGGATGACTAATGCGACACGTACGGTGACTAATACACAGTGCAGGTCCATCGGCTCTCCTCCAGGTTTCACCCCTTCCAGGATCTCAGCCAGGCGCCTCATGTTGTTCACACGCAAGATATTGATCTCGTTCTCGCAGCAGAAAGCTTGGATCAGGGTGAAATGGATCTGAAGGGCCACGTCTTGGACATCGTCCTCGTCTGTGGCCAACAGACACAAGACCACATTGTCTGGATCTCTGAAGAACAAACAGTGTGGGAACACAACTGTTAAGGACAATCAACAAAAGGTATGGGAAATGAAGTATGCATTATCAAATTAATGCATTAGCAAATGCATGTCAGGGACTACAGTAAAATGATTTGTCCACTTACACATTTAGTGACTTTGCAGCCTCATAGACCCCCACAGTGATGCAGCCCTGGGGCAGGGCTGCAGTCAGGACCTCTTCCAGAGCCTTGACCACGGAGGCCATCCTGCAGGACAGGACAATTTACAGTTTGTAACAGTTTGAATGAATTAAAAGCATCATGCATTCGTTGTATGCATGAGTGAAAGAGGTCATTAGTTAAGAAAAGTGAAGAGGAAGGTGGAGAAACTGTTGACTGTTCCTCGTACTGGAAACTAAAAAAGCTGAGGTCTGCTAGACCTACATTCACTACATTTCCGTCATTTTCTAAGTTCCTCCTGGCCGTTAGAGTATCTAATTCGACTATGAAGCGAGCAGACATTGCTAAAGTGCTTCTTATATTTCTAGATAAATAAATGAAGGTATTTACCTTTCTGAGGCGTTTTCCCCACTGAGTTCCTCCAAAGTCATCCTGCACATCAGGCTGCAGCTCCTCAGACTGACTCAACTCGGCTCGTACACTCGAAGACTGAACGAGAGGAGGGGCTACACCTACTACTTGATTAGCATAGGAGGTATCTATTGGGCTAAACCGAGTACCTATTTGCATACGCGATTCTTATTGGCTCACTGAGACAATGATTTCAAAGAACTCTAAAGCTCTGCATGTGGCTGCAGTGGGCAATAACCAACTCTATTGATCAATTATATGATCATAAATGTTAAAATGTTAAGATGACATTGATTATCATATCGTAACATGAAATGTGTAGTAAAATATACACTTTACCTTTTTGAATGGCTGGGAACACTACACCAAACCTGCAAAACTATAGATCAAATATTTGAAAGATCACATTGATTTAGTAAAAATATCATATCGTAACTTGTAATAAACATGTAGTAAAATACAGAACTTACACTTACATTACTCCACGGTAGTGAGACGACTAAAGCCTCTCAATTCACAGATTATGAGACTAGAGCGACCCCGTGTGGCTGATTTAAGGAATTAACTAAAGTGTGATTCAGTTGATCGTGCAGTGAATAAAAGGTAAATAGTGTAAGTAGTGATTATTAGTCAGACACTAAATAAAAGCCCATTACATTCGGTACTGTATCTAACCCCTGTGGTCCCGAATTATGCAACTTTTTTTTTTATTATACAGGCCCACATTATTCATATTATCCCGTAACAACACACTGTCTTAAAATTAATGTGAATACCGAATACCTACACCCACCTAATACCTATTTATTTAAATTTTTATACCTAAATGTAATGTACATTATATTTCTCTATATATTTCTATCCCATGTTCACATAAAAAAACCAAACGATTGTTTAGATTTGGTTCAAATCATTTTTCCACAATGTTAATGAATACACGTAGTTGTGCTATAAATGTAGTCTGCTACATACATACAAAATAACCATATCTCAGAATTTTATTGTATGGTATTTACTGGATCCATTTACTGGATTTACCAAAACGTAAAAAGACCAAGTCTCATATATATACACACACGTGTTTATGTGTGTGTGTGTGTGTGTGTGTGTGTGTGTGTGTAAAAAATGCTTGCCCTTCCTAAAATGGAGAATTTGTTGCTCCGTTTCAAGGTGTTTCCTGTAAAAGTTCCTGGCGAGAATCACTCCAGAATCTATGGTTCCGCACAACGTGGCAGGACCGCTTCACCACCAATGGAGCGAGAGATGGAAAGAGAGAGAGAGAGAGAGAGAGAGAGAGAGAGAGAGAGAGAGAGAGCGAGCGAGAGAGAGAGTGAGTACCACACCTCTATTTTTCCTGCACTCTCAGTGATGGAACCTGTAAGTTACGCTCTTTAGTTCATTACAGAAGGGGCAGGTTGTGTCTGTTTGTTTACAGTCTGTTTCAGTTGTTAGTAAATGTAATAAAAGTAGTAAAAAATGGAGTAAAAGTCTCCAGCTGTTTTTCCAGCTGCACACAGCTGTTCTTCCCACTCAGCTGGTGGAAGGTCAGAAAGCACAAATCTGGACTCGAGTTGGTCGTGTCTTACACAGCCTGCTTTTACCTTTTAATGCTAGATATACGACTGCAGAGAGGAAGCATTAGAGAGAAACCTGCAGGTCTGAAATCTGATTTTTTGAAAACGTTTTACTCGTTAATTCTGTAAATAAGGCTGCAGGGTGGAAGCAGAAGGCAGAGATTTGTGAAATGTGTGTGGTGTACTCCAGCTCTTGTTGTGGGGCTAGACTGAGTGCTGTCAGAAGGTTTAGTGTTGGCTGTCAGTGTGTTTAGTGTTTGCTGTGATTGAAGGTAATGATGTGGCAGAGTGCACTTTGAGACAGGAAATACAAACAGTGTTTGCTTAACTGTGATTGTGGACTCTTGGCTTTTGCTCCCTCACAGTTCTCCTGACAGCTTCACCTGCAGCCTGGTGAAGATTAGAGACTTCTGGTTCTTAAACTGCTGTTTTTTTAGAGCAGTTTGGACTTTTCTCAGCTTACACGCTCAAGAAGGACAATCTCTGCAGCAGGTTTGTGCGATTTGACCATTTCCTGCTCTTTTTTACTGCGGGGTCCGGGTGATGCGTTACACCAGTCTGACATCAACACCATCAGCCTAATACTAAGTAATATATTGACAATAGAACAATGATAATATATTTTATTCACATGGAAACATTGTACTCATTTGAATAAGCCATATTTGTTTTGTTTTACAATGGGTTATTTCTGTAACTGTTTTTAATCTAGTTTTAGATCCTGTGAAAAGTTCCTCCTTTCCCATGAAGTATTTTGGCTTTGTCCTTTTAATGCAGTTTCTTAATTTCATTAATATAAATACATGAAAAATGTGTTCCCCACACCCAGTAACTCAAGAAGAATCTAAACAAAGTGTTTAGACTTCTGTCTAGTCAATAAACAACCAGTGTTATCAGAAATAACTGATAAGGCATGACTCAGATTTCTGACATGGAGGAATATAGTCTCTCTCATTCTCATCCTAGCGTTGAGTGAGAAGTGAAATACATTTACGCAGAGCGTGGTGCTGCATTTATCATGAAACAGCAGCAGACATAACATTGATATTAATATTTATAAGGGCCTATTTCAATAAGCATCAGATGTCATAAAGACTGCTTTGGTCAGTGTCACTTCAGAAAGTGTCATGTAAGACTAAAAGTGTGATGTAAATGCTTTTATAAATGTTTTAAAATGTTTGTCTGTTGTAATGGAAGGCTTGTATAGGGTTCTTATAGACGTATGAGTGTTCCTTACAGTGTAACAAGGTTCTAAAATAAACAATTTTGGATTATTTTTATTGGTCAAATTTATCTTGTTCTTTTGACAGAGAGCAAAGGGCAACTGTCATCTTTGCAAAATTATGTAAAAAAGACTTTGTTTTAACAGGGATAGCCAAGTGTACTTTACATGATTTTACATTTACGGCATTTAGCTGACGCTCTTATCCAGAGCGACGTACATCAGTAGGGTTTTAAAATTTTAATTTTATATACAGTGATGGAAAAAAAAAAAAGAGACCACATCATTTTTTTCTGGTTATTGCTTTTGTGATAACAAATGAGAAAATGTATAAATAATACATAGAAATAATTTATTACACCTTAGAAATGTTAAACTACACAACATTCCATTATTTTACAATTGCAACCATTAAAACAGTGATGTTAAAAGCAGAGAGCAGAGTGTGTGCGTGTGAAACTGAATCAGGAGTGAAGCTGCTGAAATACAGCACATAGAAAAGCTGCTCTACAAACACTACTGCATTTACACAACACTTATGAAAGCATTTCTTGTTTTTTATAGATGTCACACCACAATAGTTCACAAGAGGACAGCAAACTGTGGATTTTATCCCACAATGTACGAACAGTGAACAGAAAAAAGGGGACAGTAGTCTCTCTTTTTTTTCAATGGCTAGATATGTATATAGGTATGTGTATCTCTGTGGAGAATGTGTGTACTGTACTGAGATACATATACATTGTCATGGGGAAGGAGGCGCAGGTACAGATTTCCAAATTTTATTCAAGAACACAAGAAGGCACGAGGGCCAAAAACACAAAGGAAACCTAAGAAGCTTTAGACTAAACGGCTGTAACGTCTAGACATAGACAACAGACAAATACGGAGTAAACCCTAGACATGAATGATGGACTTAAGACAGTGGACCGACCCTGGGTTACAACCACGGGAATCTTAAATACAAACCGGACTAAGACAAGAACTAATCAGAACAGACAGTCATTTAAATTAAACAGTAGACAGCTGTAACTCACTAACATGAGACTAGATACAGTCAATTTCAAAACAAGAGTCATACATACATGCATACAACAGAAAAGGGTAGACTCTAACCCCTGACGGAGGGACGTATGTGTGTTTGTGTGTGTGTGTGTGTGTGTGTGTGTGTGCGTGCGTGTGTGTGTGTGCGTGCGTGCGTGTGTGTGTGTGTGTGTGTGTGTGTGTGTGTGTGTGTGTGTGTGTGTGTGTTATTGTTGCTGTTTGATTTCCTTTCTGTCAGCTCAGCATTCATTATGTCCCTTTACAAACCAAACGAACGATATTAATTTCTCAGAAAAACATTGCAGCTTTCTATTGGTTATTTGATTAGTGACGGCCTCATAATAGGCTATCCAAACAGAAAAGAAACGTGTGTTGGAAAGTTTCTTGTGCATTTGATGTCATTTCTCTCATGTATGTCTCTCACCTGTTTATTTAGGACTGTGGGTCTCTAGTATGAGCAGCTGACTTTAGCAAATGATGGATCCAAGAAGTCATGGTTGGTACGGTCCTGGCCCAAAATACCCCCCATCAGGCCAGCCGTCACGCCCCAGAGACAGAAATGACCCCTATTATAGAGGACATCACCCTGCACAAGGCCATTACCCTCCTGCGGACCCCAGGGAAAGAGAGAGAGAAAGACAGTGGTACTCTTCAGACCCCCGTTACAGACAGTATTTGACCAGTCCACCCCCACCACCAGAGTTTATCCCAGGCTACAGCAGCACCCCACAATCCAGCCAAGGCTATGCACCAAACCATGTGCGTCCACACTCTAGGTAAGTGCAGAAGTGGGTGTTTCATTAAAAAAACGTTTTAGTTTATAGAATATAAAGTACATTCACTGACCACTTTATATTCTATAAACTGGCTACTACTGGGTGGTAGTATCCTAGTGGGTAAAAGACTTGCCTGTGAACCCAATTACTACAAAGGCAAGGGTTCAAACCCACCCTTTCTACCACTGTGTCCTTGAGCAAGACACTTAACCCTCAGTCCCTGTAACTAATGATTGCAAGTCGCTCTGGATGAGAGTGTCTGCCTAATTGCTAAAGTGTAATGTATTTGTAATGTATTCAAATAAATCTGTGTATAACTGGAGCTCTCTTGAGCACATAAATAATATATTAAACACGTGATTTTGAATTGAATCAAATCTTGACCTCAGCATTGGAAGTCATATTGAACCTGACAACATGCCCATAACTCTCATGTAATCTGTTTAGACAGGCATATGATTACCCTCCCCAGAGCTACTGGGACTACAGGGACGATTATGGGTATTACGACCAGAGCTACAGAGACTACAGGGGCCATTATGGATACCAAGGTATTTACATAATTATATCATTGTGTGGTCCAGGTTAGCAGTGGATGACTGTTGAGTTTCTTAGTAAAAATAGATAAATAAATGAAATATAGCAAAATGTTGTTTTTTTTTTGCGAGTTTTTTTTGCATTTGAGTGTATCATAATATTTATTTTTTTAGTTTTATTAGCAAATTAGAATAGTAAAAGCTGTTTTTCAGGTAAGAAACAGTTGTGGAATTCTTAAGCACTGATGTACGTCGCTCTGGATAAGAGCGTCTGCT
>JBBPDB010000108.1:7411950-7434086 GCA_037974465.1 Brachypetersius altus
GCTGGGCCGAGAATAGTCCATCATCCAAAAATGTGTATTGTGTCCTGTACCACTGATGAAAGACTGACGACCAACACAAACTGATTCAGTGTACAATCATTCATCGTTCAGTCTGAAGATTGCAGCACTGAACTGTAGTGCCTAATCCTGTTCATGGAGATGACAACCACCCCTAGGTCCAACCCTAACATACCTTATCCAGGAGATGAAAGCCTTCAGGAATGTTACAGCCAAGTGTGTTGGATCAAAACTCCCCCAGGTGGTAGATCTCCAGGTCTAGAACTGGGCATACCTGTCTAAGAAGAAGTAACACAAGAATGGACAGGAGAAATGAAGTGCAGATATAAGTAAATGTTATATTTGAAATTTGGGTTTCCAGAATTAAGTGGGTTTCATTGAAAAACAGGTTCAGACCTATTTATTTCAAAGCTGTTACAACAAGCCACCAGACTGTTTAAAGATTTGTGATCCAGGCTATTAAAGTCATGGTGGGGTTGGTGAAGAAAACTCTGTGTGTACTGCGCTCAGCAGTGTGGCTCTGCATATTTTCCACTCACTAAGACCTACTGAAGTATATGTCGAGACTTGCTTTACCTACAGGAGCCACATTCTTTCTCTTCATTGCACTAACTATTCACGTCATACCTTTGTTCTTTGCTTTGCTGTGTCCAGCAGATCTCTTAAGTCTTATCCCTTTGAAAAGGCTGTTCTGTTGAAAAGGTTTTTAAGCTTTGATGTTAGCATATCAAGCGTAAAGACAGGAAGCCACATCTAAGATAATAGACGGTTAGTAAGTAGTAGAATCGCATCTGAATTCTGTTACTTGCCGGTACTCAAAGAAGCCTCATCATGCAATGAAATTGGAAACAGAACATGAGTTCCAATGTGTTTTATGGGACCTTAACAAAGAGGGGTTTAGCCTACAACTGTCTTCTAACTCTTTATTAACAAGTCTGCAGTTAAATGACATTATGGCGATTACAATATATGAAGGTGGGACATTCTGGTTCAACTCAACAATTTTTGGTATTGTCCATGTTCAGCCATCTCAGAATTGAACCATTTTGTGGCTTTTTGTATATAAACGTTGGTATAGCTGTAACATAACTCAGATATCTAACTTATTTAATTGTGATTCAGCTTCCTGTTTGTTTGACTGTTTTTTTCCTTCTGCCTTTTCTCATGTTCTCTGATTATTTTATGAATAAATATGAATAACTGAGTAAATCACAAATAAGTACAATATCTGAAACATGTTACTATTATAGCTATACCAATATTTTTTACTGTTTGTAATTTGAGCTAAGCTTATATATCGTTAGAGTCAGAATTTGGAGGCAAAATAACCATTTATATGCCATAAAGGGAACCCAGAACCTTCCAATTATGTAATGAAAGTGACAATATTTTTGATACCAAGCGCAATTGTAGGGTATGGAGTAATGAATACATGCAAAAATAAAAAAAAAAAGTCTGGTGAGCGTATTTACAATCCTGACAGAGATACTTGCTAAGATTTTTTAAAAGTCTTAAGTTGGATACATGCTATAAGCTAAATAAACACATTAAGAATCTTTTGGCGAAATACGTCTAGCTGTTACTGCCGCAAAGTTACAGGGTTGAGGAAAAATCTAATACATTTCAAGCCAGTGTAACTATATGAGCTAGGTCAAAGAAATTTAGGATTTTTGATACTAGCCCAGGGGCAAACAAATGCTACAAAATGATCCAATTCTGAGATGTTTAAGCCAAAATGTCCCAGCTATGCTAAAAGACCCAATCAAAACAATATAAATAATAACAAACAGGACCAGCATCTATATATTGCTGTCCTTTTTGTGAATTCCATATTATTTTATTAATTACTGTGACTGAATGATGAAAGAGGAACTCTCTCAAGGACATGCTGAAGGACAGTCAAAGGACATTCGTGCTTGAACAAAATGTGCTGAATTGAAAACGAAAATGTCTCAGTGTGGAAACAAACATAAGCGTGTGTCATAAACCTCTGTAGAACTCATCGCCTCTCTCTTACTAAACTACTAATAAAAGCTCATGCAATCAAAAGCCTTCATAAAAAATCTTGAAAGAGATGCACACCACAACTAGCCAGACTTTAAGTCAGATTTGGGAATGTGTCTTTAGAGGCCTGTCTGAAAGTTGTCCCACTGTTTACACAACAGTGCTGGCTCACTATCGTTCCCATCTACTGTGGGACCCAAGGCGTGGGCACAAACCGTCTGTGCAGAAAGGTCAACAAAGCTCGTTAAAAACTGGGCCGAATATTCTGAAATGGCTTTAAACTTTTATCTGAGACTATTGTTGTTTCCCATGTTATGCACTTTGCTTATATCCCTTATCCATTACCAAGTTTGACAGAAATCATGATTTTTACATCGTTTTATTGTTTTTGTTCATCATTGTTCTATAACTACAATACCCAGCATGCATTATACGACCTTTGGTAAATAGTCAATAATAAACAATTGTAGTTTAGTCAAATGTCCCTCCTACCTTCGTGATACATCATCAGAAGGGGGATTTTAAAGAGGAAAGACCAGAGACTATGATGCAAGCAAGCATGAGTCACAATGATTATATTTGTCCTTGTCTCTTTAAATATTTGTGCTCCCTTTAAAAACAAATCTAGATTCACAGAAGATTCTCTAGGAGGATATTTCTCATGTTGCCCTACTGCAATTGTCTTAAAACTTCTCAAAAAATAAAGAAAAATACATAGGATGCCATTCATATATACATCTACACACAGAAAAAATAAAAATAAGTAAGAAATACAAAGGGAAAAGAATAGCAAACTAGAATTTGCTAATAAGGAAAAGGTGATGGTGGACATCAAGATTTGTTTGCGATATCCATCTTTCCTGGGCTGCTAAGTACTCCTTTACCCTCAAAGCCCTACTTTGAATTAATGTTCATTAATGCTTACTTTATTCAGCCATTTACTGACCACTGCAGCTCCCACAATGAGTTGAAGACGTCCACACACACATTTTCAGCTGAAAGGGAACATTCAAATGGCTCTTCCCACTGCCCAAAACGTCCCCACAGTTCAGCACTTACTGGATCCCAGACTGTTTCAGCTGTATTAATGCACTCCCAGGCACACACAGAAGGCCATAACGTGACTGTGGTTAACGCGTTCAGCTCAGTCATGTGAGATGTGACGTCACTCATTATTTCTGTTCTGCAGAAATAATGGCAGAACACAAAGAGCGAGACGCTACCGGCATCTGTTTTCATTTAAGAGGAAGTGAAGTTACAGAACTGCCCTTACCATTAAGTGTCCCCACATGAAGTTTAGAAAGTGTGCCACTAAACATCTAAAATGACATCTCAAGACTTCGTGCTGATTCTTGCTTACAGATGAACACGACTTCTACTCAAAAGATGCTCTAAATGACATCATCCACATTGTCATAAACCAACAACAGAAGCTGCTTTTTCCTGATTGATATTCAAAATGTTGGTACAAAAGCTCCTGAAGCACTGCATTCACTTTCACATTAGTTTGCCGTTTATGCAAATAATACATATTCAAATAATCGTTTGTATACTTAACCTTGAGGCCTTAACCTTGAGGATGGATAGGCCTTATTATCATTATTACAATTAGAATTATGATCATGTATTATTATGGACAATTCCCGTTCCGGTTTCTTTGTGACTTTATTGTCCATTGGCATTTATTCATTTTATTTTTCTACTACCAAAGCTTACACCGTGTGACCCAAGTAAACACACAACACGGGCATTTTTATTTATCCACATGTGATAAACAAAAATAACATGATCTGCTCGACAAGGGGCTGAACTTTAAATTCATAAAATAATGTGCCTATTTAAACAACATGAATCAAATAAAGTGCTGCATCAAAATTTGGAAGCAACTGGCGATTTAGCATGATTCATGTATTATTATGCTTATACACTGCTAGTGCAATTATCTGGCTTGTATTATTTATTACTTATTAAAGTACAACAGATCTATGCCAAAACAATAAAGTGGTTGCTTGTTTTTGGGCGTCCCCTTTCAGTCAGTATCCCGCAGCCCCACCTCTAAACACGCAACACGACTGTGGGTCCACTGATGTGTGTTTTCCTGTTATTTCATAGGCTAATAGGAGGCCATGCACATTTTGTCCCCATCATGTATCCATAGCTACTAGGCTTGCAGATCCTGCAACCATGCTGCTCAAAAGTATTAAGCCATTAAGGGTGCAAAAACAACTAACATGGACAGAAAAAGGGGGAGGCGTGTTAATAACTCCACAGCTGACAATTCGCACGCTGTTACATTAACACCTCATTACACCGAGGATGGCAGACACTGAATCCTTGAAAATGGGAACAAATGAAGTCAGCCATTCATACATGTGTCATCTCAACTGCAATCGGTGAACTCACCTAGTCCCAGCAGTTACAGAGTACAGGGATGAGTGTGAGGACTGAAGTGCATCAAGCAAACTCTCTTTACCTCTGGCGGCCTTGTGTAATGCCTTTAACCAGTTGATTGTGTCAAATACTGTGATGTTGTTCCCACACTTAAGTAATGCAGCACCCACACAGAAGTAGTTACTTTCATGGTCAGCCTTGCTTAACCTCAGTCTGGTTTTTTTTTCCCTCCTTTCTCATTCTCCCTCTCTTAACTAGGTCACAGGCTGTAGAGGGCTTTCTGATTTGCTGGGACTTACACAGCAGTTTTAACTGACTCGTACGGTAACCAATCACAGCTCTTCATGTACACACAAGCTGATTAAATCAGCATTCTGCCCACTATAAACGTCCCAATGGGGAACGCAGATACTCTGAGGTGATTTCTCAAGGTAGTCCTGAGCACAAGCTTCCCGGCATAAGATGAACGTGCTGTTTCTGCTAAAATGCAGAAAATCTCTCACTGAAGTGAACCTTACTTTTGAAGACATGAAAAATATGCTAAACAGGCCGTTTTGAAGTGCAGACTTGTCCACACCAAAGCCAAGAAATACTGACATTTACATTCAGTAATAGATTTATAACCACAGTGACTGCTGGGCAAGTTAAAACCCTGAATGGAACAGACTTGAATCGCAATTTCCTTGCAATTTGTTGGAAATTGGATTAGATTTGACTGATATTTCAATCCAATATTTGATTAACATTGATTGCGTTAAATACTGCTCAATACTTTTAGGATCTGGACCTTGCATTTCTAAAGAAGTTCCTTCATCCCACAGTCCCCTTAAGACTCCCAGTCCCTTTAACAGCAGTCAACTCACAGCCCCCCTAAACTACTCTCCTCATCTCCTTTAAATTTCTCTTGAATACCTCTGTGTTTTGTTTTGTTTTTTTATTATTATACTGCACTGAAAACTGACCTTGTGGTATATGTATATATATAAAATCATTGTTAACTATACTCCAGAGCTGAATGCTTATACGGTGCTGTTCTAAAATGTATTTCATTCATTTTTCTGAATTAAGCACTACATTTCTCTATAAGTTTAATCCGGTTTTACAATTTCTACAATTCGAACTTTATGTAGTAGCATCTGTAGACAAGCACATGAAAAATGTTCAAACAATCTAATCTAAACTAGTCCAGTTAACGGGAATAAAAGTATGCCCAAGTGAAAATATCCGTTACAGCATATCCTTAAATGCTACAATCACATACATAGGAAGCGAACAAGCTGGAACTGGAAACTTTCAGGTGGTGCTGCATTCCGCTGGAGGACAATAAAAAAAACTTTCTGAAATGACTGAAACCTGATCTGATTTTAAATTAGGATGACAACTGAACAATTCGGAATATAGTGACTACCACTGACTACACATAGGCCAGCTAACACTATTTAGACAAGTGTTTGACCACCTATGCTTCCATGATGTGAGGCATCCAGGTGGGTCCAGCCACCCCATGGCTTTGGCACCACTCTCTCGACCACAGATGATGCGCTGTAAGATATTAAACTATAAACATGGCAAATCACATGTGGAGTATGAGGGGGAGTGTTACATGTTAAGAATGTTAAGAAATTGTATACTTACTGCATCACATGACATTACCATCCACTACCAGCACATCTCTTTCTCCAGTGCTCTTCCCGATGACAGAAATGCATCCGGCTTCTCTGGACAGTCCACTGACCACCTGGCTGCGCGACCACCAGACTCCACGTTTCAGTAATTGGTCGGCTGAGATCGACACGCCATGTCTTTCTCTATTGGAAGGACAGGGAGACCTGAAGGCTGGAGACGTGTAAAGGACTAAAAACCAACATGATCCAGCAGCATCCCATCGAGGAACGAGTGAGGATTTGTTCTCGGAGCGATGATCACGTACGACGCAGTCCCACCATCATGTCTTCGTCATTACAGGCTCAGGAAACTAGCGGAAATGAGTAATAAAGATGAAGACAGGGTTATTGTACAGGGAGCTGCTGTGTGTGGTGTGAAGCCCCCCTCTGTCTCCTATCTCTCCGGGTCCCGGACTGCACTGTGCACGGCAGCACCAACCGGTCTGCACCAGTTCTCTCCTCAGCCCTTCATACAGCCCCCAGCTCTCCCAACGTGACATTCACAGCAGAAGATACGCACCTCGGTCCGCTGTGGTCGTTTTCGCCCAGCCATTCATTCAGAAGCTCCACACGACAGGAGGAAGAGAGGAGCTTTTAAAAAACGTCCGTTTAATTCTAATAAACATGAAGAGGGCGAGGGGGCGGGGCTTAAGTTTCTACCAGGAACAAGAGAGCTCACCGGGGCAGGCTGATCTCAGCAGCCTTTCTACAGCTTTTAAATCTTTTATAACGTTTTTACCCTTTACCCAGCCACCACAGTGGCCATTCTGTAAACTCTGCAGAGCCAAAATATCTGTATATAGTAAGAAGAAATGGAAGCAACCCAACAAAAGAGGGATTGCTTCCCAGAGGGAGCCAGAGGATTTACCTGTACTGGGATTAGTAGCCTAATTCACTATGTGGACAAAAGTATCGGGACACTTGTATTTCAGGGTTTGGGATAGGTCCCTTAGTGGCAGTGAAGATCAGTTTAGTCTGTTTCAGCATACCAAGACATTCTAGAAAATGCCATGCTTTCAGCAGTGTTTGGAGAAGGCCGTTTTCTATTTCATCATGACTGCACCCAAATACCCCAAAGCTAAAGACATGGCTGGATGAGTTTGGTGTGGAAAAACATGACTGGCCCGCACAAAGCCCTGACCTAGAAACATCATCCAACACCTCTGGGATGAACTGGAATGGAGATTTTACACTATAGAATGAATGGGCATACAGAAACATTCCTTCAAGCAGAACGGAAGCTGTTATAGCTGCAAATGGGAACCAACACCATATTCAAGTCATGTATTCATGTATTTGAATTCAATGTCATTAATGATCCTGTAGTGTCCCAATACTTTTTTCCAGACAATTTAAATTATTGACAGCCTTGTTTCCAACGAGGTTTACTTCTCTTCATCGTCGTGCCATGTTCGTGTAAAATACCCCTGCTTTGGGCTGGTCAGCCATACGGCTCCAAGAAGATTGACACTTTTTTTTTATAGTGCAACTGCCCTGTTGCCTAAGCTCAAAAATAAGGAAGAAACAGGGTTTGAAAAAGTACATACCATTCAGAATCTTGCATATAATTAGAACAAAAAGAACAAAAAGAATCATTAAATAACCATCTACACTTCAACGTATTTAAACATACAAAAATGTTCAACATATTTGTGGAAAACATGTAAACGTGGGAAAGATGATCACGTCCTTTTGTGAGAACACGTTTACATGCAGGTTTCTCACACTTCACATGGAAAATAATGAGATTTTTTATACAGACGAGTACACCCAGCATTTCTGTAAGTAACAATGTATTTTCATATTGAGGTTTGACAGATTTTTTAAATTTAGACTTTTATATTGTTCTTGTCTCTGTGCATTCTTGCAGTCATTACATAAGCAATTTCCTCCGGATCAATGAAGTTTTCTGATAAAATAGTAAAAGGATAATGTTAAAACATTTCCCAATGTAGATTAGTTTGGATAGTTTAATTTAAAACAATGCACCAAAAAAAAATAAATAAATCCCCCCAAAAAATTGAGATTAGTAACAAATGCACTGAAGGTCTTTAAGAAAATAATGAAAAGGTCATTGTAAATACATTTTAAAAAATCCACTTAATAATCACCCATAGAACACTTAAGCATTCTTACACCTTCAGTAAGATCCTACAAAAACATGAAGCATTTAGCAGGCATGACAGTTCAGAGGTGGTCAGCTCGGAGCAGGTTTTGTGCGGCTGGAGAGACGCAAAAAACAGCAGACAAACAAAGCCCTCAGGCTTATGTTCTGAGGGGGTTTGAGCAATATACAGTCTGACAAGGTGAATCTCACATTCCAGCACCAAATCTGCATGGCCTGCAAAACTCCGGGCTCATAGGGAGACTTCTTGGCATTTGAGTCCTTGTCTGTTCAGTAAGAATGGGCAGGTTTGAGCCAGTTCGAACTAGATGAAATAAAGTGGTCTAGCTGTAGTGTCAGGCCCCAGGGAAATGAGATGTGAGGGTGTCTGTGTTTTCAAAGGCAACACAAAGGAGGCTTGGCAAGAGTGTGGGGAACATCTTTTAGGTACACTATGTGAAGCGAATGTTTAACTCTGACGCCTAGCGCTGCTGTACAGGTTGTAATCTTCAACCCCAGACTTAGATGTGTCGCTTATAAATACTGAAGTTGGCTGTAATTTGAAGAGAACTATAATTCCCTGCAATTCAGCTGGAATCAGAAAACACTTCTTAAATATGAAGCATCTCTATTAGCAATACTGCGGAAAAGAGGCAGGGTTGTAAATTAAGACTGCCGTCACATTTATTACATCTCAACAATGGTTTATTTACATGTGATAAGTGTTGATAAAGTATGTTTGACCAAACCATTTAACAAATGATAAACTTTGAACTCAAGTATGTAAACCTAGATAATAGCCAACACTAAAGGCAAAAAGGATATATCTACAAAATCACAGGCTTCTGTTTAATGTTAGCTGTGCATGGAGTACAACAAACCCTTCCCCCTCCAGCCCCATTTACTGAAGCATGACTAACATTGGCCCATATGTCGGGAAGGCCCACCGCTAAAGCACTTCTCAGCCTGTCTGAAGGTTAAATGGTAGGTCACCTTTCACATTTCAGTGAAAGCAACAACCTCAAGTTCAACCACGCCGTCCATCTGGCCATATTTATCGAGACCCAGTGCCAAGTAGTATAGATTAAAAATGATTTTGTATAATGATGTACATACAGATTTTACAGTCACATGGTTTGGGTGCCCTGGTCCCCTTATGTGTTTTGTAAGTGTATAGAAGTACACATCTTATATAGAGAACACACTTCTGTACATTTTAATCCACAATTACTGTTTATTTGCTGGACTTAATATTGAGGGAAAATATATATTATGTGGCTTTTGCAAAATGCAAATAAATAGAAAAGGCACTGAAATATATTAAGGCTCTTAATATATATTGTTTATTCATTCCATATCTAAATAATTTGCTAAAACTGACCAACAGAAAACAGTTCAACTAGGTTCAAACATTTGCATGCAACTGTATTATGGCATCACTGTTCAATTTTGCATTAATTATGTTTATAAAAAAAAAACGAATGTATCCCTAGTTGTGGAATGCTATGCTATCATAATCTTAAACCCGACAGAGCTCGTTCTGATTTGCCCATTTAACGCGTTCTATCTTAAAATAACACCACAGGAAACACAGTGCTGTAAATGTTAACCAGACAGTAACAATTCCAAAAACTTGCCAGATGTATGTTTGTCCTTAAAAACTACCTGAAGCACCCAGCAAACGTCACACAGTGCAGCTTTTGTTATTTATAGCAGTATCCTTACTGCTACAGCTGTAAAATCAGTAGTCAGTTAGAAATCAGTTTATCATAATCCAGTGTGGGACCTATACTGGTACAGATGATGTATCATTCAGCACTATGTGGAGTCCACTGCAGAGCATTTCAGAGCCATCAGACCTCTAAATAATGCACAGGGTAAAGTTCTTGCCTTAGCTGCACTCACAACTATCACTCACACTCAGAACACATGCAGGGGCAAGAACTGCAAGTAATGAGCTTGTGTCCTTTTATTAGATTTGGCATCTTTCAAAAAAAATAAAAATAAAGGCAGATACAAAAAGAATGCACTCTCAGAAATACCACAAATGGGTGGTAATAAACACCACACTTTTTGCTCACACTATTTTGACACATTTTGCCTCCACAATATGTCTGACATCAGCTTTTGTTCAAATCTGAACACACTAACTATCAGAAAATACAGATGTGAACAGACAGATCATATTCTGTTAACATTGCCTGAGATAAAAAAAGCTAAAGCAAACTGATTTAGCGAGTAATATTTCTTGATATTGAAGCCTGTATGACACTAATGTTGAATTCTTAAACTATCAAACACTGTAGTCATTATTTTCCGTTCCATACTAATGTTTAACTGTCATAAGATAAGATAAACCTTTATTAATCCCAGTAAGAAATTTGCATTGTCAGGGCAGAAAGTGTACAGTACAAAAAGGTAAGATCAGCAAAAATTAAATAACAATACAATAAAAAAAACTATACCAACAGTACAGTATACAAACATGGACATATGAATTGAAAAATATATATGTAAACATAGATATGTATATGTATGTATAGAAGACTAGATTAATTCATTTCCTTATTGTGTGGGAGGAAAACAATGATGCACCATGCAAATAAACACTTTTTTCAGGTCCCAAAAACATACACATTTACGTATACATTATTTGGACAAAAGTACTGGGTCACACATGTGTTTCAGGGTTTGTACTAGGCACCTAACTTCCACTGAAGGGTGATCTTAATGCTTCAGCATACCAAGACATTTGGGACAACACCGTGCCTCCAGCTTTGTTGACACAGTTTGGGGTAGAACCTGTTCTATTCCAGCATGACTGTGCTCCAGCAATGCAAGGTCCATGAAGGCATGGTTGGATGAGTTTAATGTGGAAGAACTTGACTGGCCCACACAAATTCCCACTTCAACCCCATTCAACACCTTTGGCATGAACTGGAAAGGAGGTTGTGAGCCAGGCATCATCATCCAACATCGGTGCCTGACCTCATAAATGCTCTACAGAATGAATGGACAGAAACTTGTGGAAAGCCTTTCAAGAAGAGTGGAAGCTGCTATAACTGCCAATGGGGGACCAACTCCATATTAAAGTCCAGTATTTGAATACAATGTTATTAAAGTCCCTGTTGGTATAATGGTCAGGCATCCCAATACTTTTGTCCATATAGTATAGCTATCTATTCAGTAGGGCTGGGCGATCTGGCCTAAAATCAAAATCTCGATTAATTGAACATTTTAACTCGATTACGATTAATGAACGATTATTTTATTTATTTGGTTTTTTTTTTGCCCTCATAGTTCACTGACAAGTTGCTCAGTTGTCTGTGTTTCACGCAGTAGTGTTTTTAAAGGGAAAGCAATCGAAATAATCGACCTCGAAAAATTTGATCGATTATAGGTTCTGAATGCCGATTTCAATTACTTTTCGATTAATCGCCCAGTCCTACTATTCAGCATATAGCAATTTAGCCACAGTCATTTATACTTGAATTATAAGGGTGTTTCAACCTGCACTAATTTTTCAATGAGCCACAGTACAGGACAGCCAAGCAGAATGGAGCTCATTTAAATAGATCAGTTTTAAAGAAGCAGTAACAAAACAGTTAAATTTGTAGGATTATGTCACACTCGCACAGACCTCAAGTAAATGAAAACTAAATAAATGTAGGCCTTTCATTTCATTTTGTTTTTGTAGTAACCATATTTCAACACCACCCAGAGCTGATGGGACTGCAGACAGCTAAGAATGTTCATGAGCTCATGTTAGCGGCTCATGCCCTGGTTCCAATGACTGTATTAGAGCGATAGCCTTCATAGCTGTGTGTTTATGAGTCAAACGGGTGTGTCGTGGTACAAATATAGCATGTGTCTAGAGACATGGAGACCTCCCAAAAATGGACCAAAACCACAATAATTGGAATTCTCTGCATTTCTTTCTTTTTCCATCATGCCCACGCATACAAATAAATCAACATACATGCATACACATGTGCACAAATGAATTGCATACACTATTTTACACTAAGAAAATTGACCATACCAGAGAGTGAAGTAATGTTGAGACCCAGGTTAGTTCCAAGAAAACCGACCATAGCTGTTATTATTAAAGTTTTCTGAGGAAAGTCAATTGCATGTGGAGAATAGATCGAGAGAACATGCCTTGTATATGAACAACCCACCATCTGCTAAAGTGTAGGACAAAGATGACTGATAGCACATTCTGAATTGATCATTTTTCTGTGTCAAACACCAACAATTATACTGTACCTAAAAAAAAGCATCTTCCTGCTCACCCACCTATTCAGCCTACAGAAGTTTAGCCCAGCCCACTCATGCTGATTGTAAGGAGTATTTCAGTCTGAACTGCTTTTTTGAATGAGATGGAATACAGAGAAGCCAATCAGAACAGAGGTCATTAGCATTTTTAAAGGTGCAGCAACATGATGACAGTTTTGTTCTAAAAAAAAAAAAAAAAACTTAGGATGTAGAGCACGTAGCCTTTTAAAATATATTGCCTTTCATAGAAAGGAATTATTGTAATTCATGCTACGGGAAAGCACTTTATGTTTGGATTGGGCATTTCAGTATTTTAATATCCTTCGTGTCTATTGCAGGACTGCAGGCTTAGCAGTGCTGAGGAAGTTAACGCCACATAAAACCATAAAACAGATGCCGGCAGTCATAATCAGACATGTTCGCACAGATGTCTTCTGCATAATTCTGGGGAAATCTGTCACGAGAGTTAAAAAGAGGTGGCTAGCGCTCTCCAGTGGCATTGCTTCTTAAATCAGCACAGACTTCTTAAGAAAAGCACAGACTGATCACTGAAGGACCATAAGAATTCTAATCATCCACAGAACTCCGTATACCATACGGGAGCCTTCTATACTTTCAATCGCCTCCCCAACCCCTTGGGACCCTCCACTCCCTCAAAAGCTTTCAGGCTGATGTAGTGTGTGTGGTGTGGAGAGGTGTGAGACAGGGTGTTGAGGAGTGAAGAAAGATTTTCAATCACACCAATCATGCACTTGCCACCATCATCCTCTCTTTCTCCCTCACCAACATCATTTCATATAGTGTGCGTGTGTGTGTCAGTAGAAGTGTAAATTTCTGCACACTCCTGCCACACTTGATTCAATTACAGTTCTTCCTAAAATGATTTAGTGCAGTATAAAACTTCATACAACCCCATTTGGCTTAGCAACTCCACACGAGTGACCAGCAGGACGTGGCAATATAGAACAGATGATGTAAAAGAAAGCTACTGAAATGCATTTCAAAATGCATGTGCATTGCGTTTCCTCCCTTTTTATTTTTATATGCATCAGGCTATTTTAAAAATATAACATTCCGAAACAATCACCAAGATGTATCAATGCACCAGATTAATTTTTAATTTAATTATTTAATGAAAGCTTGATCAAAAAAAAAATATATAGCCAAAAGGGATTGTTTATTCATGGGAACATAGAACATATAGAACAGACCATGAAATAATAAAACAATAAATGAAATAGATTTTAATGATGCATGTACTTTTTCCTACACTTTTTTGTTTTTAATATTTACCAGGCTTTTAAAAACGTTTTCAAACCAATGCATCATGATGTAGCAATGCGTTTGTACACACAAACAGTATTACTTTAATAATAATAATAAATAAAAGAAAATTCTGCTCAAAAAGTGCAAGGGTTTCTTATCCCTCCTCTATAAAGTCACATGTCGAAGAAAGTAGCTGTTGCATCTTGGGTCTTCATTTTTAAATCCTCTGACAGGAGTTTTGGACAGGAAAGCTCATGACTGCAGTGCATCCTGTAGTCACTGAATTCGTAACCGTTACTTATGCCTGTGGTGTATTTGTTGACAAATAAACATCGCATTTATTTGAAGCATTTTTCTGCTCTACTATTTAAAATAAGACGCACCACAATAGAGAAACACCAACTTGATTAAACCATCACAGGACTGCTGTCACACACCACTACTGATGCTCCATCGCCCCGGGAGACTGTGTGCAGAAATGTTTCTTCCAGCACAAAAATAGCTGATAGATTTCAGCAGCTGATACTGTCAGTCTTGACCTTCTAAAAGCGTCACAGGACGTGTAAAAAAAAAAAAAAAAAAATCGCATGACACCGGTAATGCACTGGCTTTGACGCACTTGATGTGATGGTTTCTTATCCGATATGACAGGCAAGGTCAGGAAGCAGTGTGTATGAAAAGGGCACCTGCCTGATCATTGTTTGTCTGATGAGAAATGATCCAGCTGGCATGATCACAGCACACAAAGTACAATTACCACACATGTGACTGCAGGGTATGCATACAGAACACACTCACATGAAATGGCACATCACAGAAAGACCCGAAACGGCACGACACCCCTCCCCTATCCAGTACTGATACTGCAAGCTTGAGTATCAGGTTACACGAACATCGATTTGCTATTCTTTTAATGTGAAGCACTTCCACATAGTCTGTATAGTGCAAAGCTCCCTATACGTGCCTTACTACTAGGGGTGTAACGGTACATGGGTCACGGTTTGGTACATGATGTCTTTCGGAGAATACAGAGTACGACGGAGAAGACGTGACTGAAGTAATACGGAATCACAGAGGGACCAAAAAGCGCATGTAAACAATAAACCTGGGTCGTAGTATGGTGCAATAGTGCCACCTACTGGCGTAACACACATACATGAATATATAAGCAAGAGTGTGTTTACTTGTTAATACACAGCTGGTTATTTAAAATAAACGAAAACAAACCAAGCCTTTAGTACTTTTTGTTGCTTAACTTTGCTGTATCGTGAACCCTACCGAACCGTGAGCCCAAAACCGAGGTACGTACCGAACCATGACCTTTCTATACCGTTACACCCCTATTTACTACTTATGGTAATGTTACCATACTCTCAAGTGACATCAAGTCACTTTACATATTGCTGTGCTGCAAATAATTCTAAGATTTCAAGCTAGACTGGATTCATTCCTTCTTCCCCCTTTCAAAACCCAATTCAGCTTCTTCTGGTACTAGTGCCAAACTGGATCACTGCCATCTCTGCGAGGCCGTTTACACTTTGCATCAACGTGCGTTTCTGACAATCAGGTCATACTCTTGGATCTTGACCACACTTAATCAAGAAAAAAGTGGAAATGATGCTTTTCTGAGTACCTTTAAATGTAGAGAGAAGATAAAATAAGACTGGAGTCATCCTGTGATATCTGGCATGATGGGCCAACAAGTGATCAGTAGTTATGGGTGAGAAAACGTCACAAATGTGCTTTTTGTGAAGGAAAGTAAAAAAAACTGGTCACAGGAGGAATGTGTTTAACTGATATGTATAAAGAAATACTGCCAAAGAATGTCCACACAAAATCCAGACAAGAAACCCAAATGAATCAAGGTGTAACCAAACTGCACCTACTGCTGCACCAAGACAAAAGTATAATTTTGATGCAATATTGGGCATCACATGACAGAAAAAAAAAAGACAGTAAATACATGCTGAGGTTAATCAGACTAGTTTTCAGTACATCATGTTTATTCTTTTTGTGTTTACCAGGTCGTTTTGCACAAAAAGGGTAGAACTGCAAGAAACACTTGGGTATAAAATGTACAGCATAATGTTGCTAAGGCATTTAAGGGCGTAAGAAAGTCCAAGTTTAATGCTTCAGGTTTTGTAGGCACAGTTTCTGCTTTTCTATGCTTTCAGGAAAAAAGGAACAGCAGCAACAATGTTCTCTATCTACACAGTAAGCTCATATAAAATAAAGATCACGCTAAATAAAAACAAATGGCACTAAAAACATTCTTTGGATATAGCTGAATAGCCTTGTTTACACTGGCTGAGGTACAGACCAGAGAGAAAAGAGATGAACCCTTTTTTTTAAATCTACAACTGCACAATTTGGTAAACTACAATAACAAAAGAGGCTCTGTAAAATGTCCAATTAAAAAATGCTTACAATAGCTTAAAGTAGCATTTGTGTCTTATTTCTAATAGGAGGTATAATGGGATAAACTCCCCTTCAGCTTGCTAAGACACACACCTGTTCAACATTAGCTGAATTCTCGAACAGTGAAGCCACACAAAAACACAACACAGAGAAAACCTGAGGACACTTAAGTTAAAACGACTCCATCACTGCATCTCGCCTTCATTGTCTTTCTAACCACCAAAGGCCTCATATGAACCAAGCAGGCTACGCTGAATACTACTATTTAAGAATACGATTACAATTCTAATACAGTTTCTGCACTTCGTTTTTAACAAACTTCTGATAAACATGCTATATATGATGCACAAGTTGATGGAATGTTTAAGTTTCCAGTGCAAACTGTATTGTGATCTATATGCACAGCCTCTCAGGACTCCTTTGATAAACCTGATTACACAATGAAACGAGTTACTGGTATGGCTTGAACAACTGAGGCAAATAAAGATGTTTAACACAGAGGCACAGAAAAGACACGGAGGTTTTGGTTTCAGCATGACAACCACTGCATAATAAAGGCCCTTCTTTACCTATACACTCTGATGGCAATCTTAGCATTAGAGTGTCAAGATCTCTGTAGTTTAATTGGCCTGTGCAATGGCAAAATACAGTAGTTTGGCAAGGTGGTGTTGTAGCTGTACACTGTTCAGGAAAAAGGGGTACAAATAATGTGAATGTACCACCAAAAGATACAAAACTGTCCTGGAAGTCCAATCTTGTACCTCGTAGGTACAATACATTCACATACCCAGCGGAAAGGGTTGTATTTGTACCTTTCCATAACTTTTAACAAGGGTGTCAATACAACTGCCAAATCCGTTCCCTAACCAAAGGTACCGAAGTCCCTTTCAAGGCATCTCTACCTGAATGGTACCGTTTTTTTTCCTAGAGTGTACTTGACCTTTAAAACTTTAGCGAGTAATGACTTAGCATAATCAGAAATGTAATACATGCAATGCTATCATGACTGCTTTTGAATATGCATTAACACTGTTCTTTGGGAAGAGAGAGAACGCTACAAAAAAATAAGGTGCATATATAAATAAACAGGCTTTGCAGGATGTCATGAGATCTTTTACAAATCTATTCAATTACCTATATTACTTGAAAGGCATAATACAAGGCTTTAATATACAATGATTATCAAAGTTCTACTCTAAGGAGATCCATTTATCCATTATTAAGATACATATATCCCTTCAAAACATCTAAGCATTTAAAGGCAGGTACTCACCCGTACAGGTCATGATATCGAGCTTAGGGCGGGGCACTCAAGTTCATTTAAAATGCGTTTATAAGAAGGCCTTTTACACAAGGCATTTTACCGAAGCAAAGATACATCACTCAGCTTTCATCTGATCCCTGACGTCTGAAGGCAATGCGTCAAACAGTGCATCCTCTACCACAAGGCCACTGCGCTTCAATGCACTGCAGCAGGCCAGCTCAGCTGGCAGAGCCTCAAAATGATTGCCCTTTAACTCCAAATGCGTCAGCGAAACCAGGAAGGAAATTTTGGGTGAGAGCACAGAAAGCATGTTCCTCCCAAGCTTGAGAGTCTTTAGCTTCTTGCAGAAAAACAGTTCATCTGGGATGTTCTCAAGCTTGTTGCAAGAGACGGAGAAGTACTGAAGGCTCTGGAGAACGCCCACCTCTGGGGGAATGAAGCAGATGTCATTGAAGGACAGATCGAGGTAGCGCAACTTATTGCAGAGAAATAGGTGCGAGGGCAGAATCTCAATCTTGTTGTGACTGAAGTAGAGGCGCTCCAGACTGCCCAGCTTTTTGATGTGCTCAGGGATGTGGGTGATCCTGTTGTGCCACAGCTTGAGGCACGTGAGTTTACGGAGGTGTTGGAAACTGATGATCTCCTCGATGGAGCGCAGATTGTTCTCCTTGAGATCCAGCTCCTGCAGGTGGGTCAGACTGAAGATGGCATGCGGAATTCGTTCCAGGTCACAATGCACCAGCTCCAGCTCTGTGAGATGCACCATTTTCTTGAGGTTGTTCAGCATGACCAACTTGGTGCCATCATTGTGCACGTACAGACGCTGCAGATGGCTGGACACATCCACGACAGACTGGGGGATCTTTGTCAGGTTGCTTTTGAGTGTCAAGATCTTGAGAGTCTTGAGTTCCCTTAAAGAGTCCAGGGTTATGTTCTTTGATGCATCAGGACTTAGAGAGCCAGTCAAATGGAGTTCCTCCAGGTTGCGAAGACTGTACAACCACAGCGGCAGCTCACGGCTGTCATCAAACTTCACGCGTAAAACCTTTAGGTTCTCCTTTAGGTAAGCAAGGGCTGCGGTGTGAATTTTAAGCGAGCACTGGTACAGAGTAAGCTCCTGAAGATCCTCTAGCTGGGAAACAGCAGCAGGGATGGTGATGTTATTAATGATCTCCAGTTTTAAGGACTGCAGCTCAGTTACCTCGAAGACAGTATCTGGTAGCCCCGATAACATAAAGAGCTGAAGCTCCAAACGGTCGTTGGCATTGGTTTGCAATCTCTGGCGCAGTTTGTCTACCGTCCACTCATGGTTCAGATTGAGCTGCTTCAGCTTGTTTTCGCTTACCTCCGAGAGGAACACTGCAAACCTCTTGGAATAGAGTGGGTCATATTGATCGATCATGTGCAACATGAAAGCAAAGTCATTTTTTACATCAGGGATATCATCAATTCCAGTCTCCTGCCGAACATATTCAAAGGAGTACTCCTTCAGGGAACGATAGAAAAGCCAATAGGATGTATAAAGGCATGTTAATCCATACACAAGCACAAAACACAGATAACAGCAGCAGAGCTTAAAGAAGAGGTGGGCCATGGTGTGGTTGCAAGTAAAATTACTGTAGCCTATCAAATTGTCTACGTCTTCCACTTTACATTCCACTTTAACATTAACCCTCCATACCAGCACACTGTTGTACACGAAAATGAGAACAAACTTTAGCACTTTGAGGACAGTCTGACGAACATACATCAGATACAACAGATCCCCCTCCTCCACATGAAGCCGGAACTTCTTGACCTTCTCAAACAGCGCTTTGGCCTGCTCGCCTTCTTTCTTGTCCAGCACACTTGCTGTGGACTTTTCCACCACGATCTTCTCGGGAATAGATCTCAGCGACTGGGTTTTTTCCAGGTTGCCCTCAACGGTGGATGCATCAAGGTTTAATCTGCTGGCACTGTTCTTTTTGTGGTCTTTCTCCTCTGGGTTCTCTCCCGATACCTCAGACAGAGCCCTTGTAGTCCAGGGGGAATCAAAACATTTGCCCAATATGGAAATGAAGTGCTCGATTTTTGAGCTCGAGCCAGGAAACTTGAACCAGAAATTGCTGCACACCATGAACACAATAGTGTGTATGAGCACCAGGTAAGGGAAGTACTTGGCATACCAGTGCAGAGCTTTTTCGTAGCACATTTGGTTTACAAAACTATATTGCTGAAGATCCAAGTTAGTTTTCAGGCCCTTCATCTCAGGCACGGAGGAAACGTGTGTAAAGGGAGGACTCACTGGGTTTGTCTGGTTTGACAAAGGCACCGTATGGTTTGGAGGAGGCGTCCTTAGAGGAAGACATATGATTTTGTCTTGCATGACCTGCAATTGTAAAGGAGAAATATAAATATTTAAAAAGTCTTACTGGGTTTCATTTCAATGTATGTATTTTTATTTATAAATGTATGTATTTTTATTTATATGTATGTATTCTTTTGGTATTTAGACCCATTGTTAGTTAAGCACTGGATATACAGGCAAATGATGACAATAGCAGAAAGGCAATAGTCACCTAAATCATTTTAATAAATACAGCGTCTGTACGCGCACCTCCAAAATCTCTCTCAACCCATTCGAACCGCATCCAGCTTTACATTAAGGCGGTGAAGACTTGTGGATGTTGTTTAGGAAGATTTACTGTTAGTTACAAAAATGAAGCAAACCTCAATGTGTGTAAAAATTCTGCAGCCACTGTGTCTTTTCACAAACCAACTCAGAAACAGGAATGCTGATCAAGAATTGCTATTTGCGAAGCTATAAAAATCATTTTTATAGCTCACAGTAAGTGCTAAACTAGATCCACATGTCTGGATCACCTTAATAAAGCTGTGCTCTGAGAGCAAGACGACTTGGATTTCCAGGGATCTAATAAAGGATACAACATTTGCATGACTATAGAGTTTTAGTATCAGCAGCTTCACAGCTCTAGTTCTAAACAAACAAACAAACAAAAAAAATTAAAGACTCCAAATGACTTGGAGTAATTCCCCCCTAACTATTTCTTTAACTCTTTAAAATACTGTGTGGTGTTCATCTAAGCAAATAAAGGAATATAAGGAGCATTCTGGGAAAAAAAAAAACCTGTGTTTTTATTTGGATACTGTAATACAGCAAAAATGAAAACAGCTGTAAATGAGGTTTGGGGTTAAAACAACATACTAGATAATGAACTTCAATAGGAGTAAAGTTTCTGTAAACAGGATAGGATGGTAAATGTCTATTTCTGTGCTTTGAAATCAGTATGACTCAAGCAGGAAATGAGAGATTATTGTTCCGACTCCTGCAGACTCCAGAGGGAGACATGCTCACTTAAATGTATTTGTGCAAAAATGCTTCATTCAAATGCCAACTTTCTACTTATGAGCAACAGTTAATTCATTACTGTATGAAGGCATTTTACAGGAGATAAATTATCAGGCCACACACTGTCTATCGAAGTCCCACCACGAACACTGAAGGGTCTTTTTTCCCTTTGTGTACAGCCTTGTCTGGTAGTTTAATTACCCTCCGGTTTGCGTGAGAGAGGAGGCCTTGCCTGGGGTTCGTTTCAAACTGAAGGGCAACATCAGCTGGAGGACAGACAAAACCACCCAGCTTGATAGTACAAGAAATCAGAACTGCCAGACAGCGAAGTAAAGCCTCAGAGGAAAGATCAGCATTATTGTAAACAGCTTGCTGCTGTTCTGCATGCATAAGAGCGTCGGCCCTGAAGGACCAATACAATCTCCATTATGCACCCCAGGCTCATTCTCGCTTGAACCAAACCCGACTGTTTGGCATAGCGGCGTGTTTATCTCCTCTCTCGATAACAGGAAAAGAATTAAGTAGTGTGGTAATGACCGACTTCACTGGTTTGCGATTCGTGACGCAAGTAATTCATGAAGATCATGATTTCAGAGCTATTGTTTATAAGCTGTGATGCACTTTAACACTTCACAACACGTCCACACTATAAACGCGCTCCTCCAGGGAGCACGAGGGGATATTCCCACCCAAATGCTTCAGATCCTGTCACTGCTGTTTGTTTAATCTAAAAATAATTAGGATTATTCCACAGGAATTGAGACAGAGTATGCTGTGAGGAACTCCGCCCACCACAGCTGGGGGTTGGGCATGGAAGCCGACTGCAGGAATCGCTCAGGTTTAACTAGGCGGGCAAGGGCCTCGCGGGGAACAGAGGGAGGGGCTGCTCCATGTTTGTGAGGGGCTGCTGGAATTTCGAACCTTTTCTGTAAGCAAATAAGCATTCCACTCTTAAGCATGCTATTGGCTATAGTGGCCCATCTGTACACGGCAGGAGCCGTAACGCACAGTTGTTCATTTTCCATGGCTTATTCATTCATGAAGCTGGGTGGTTCTGTCTGTGGTGGATTAAAAAAAATCCATTAAAAAGATGACTTCCTCTGTAATAACTCTCATTCAATTAAAGTCACTTCATGGCAGGGTTGCATTGAATGGTTTTGTGATCTTGGACTTCAATTACGGCTTAGCAATATGGTTAAAACTATATATCCTGATTATTTTCTGCCATGTGGTTTGGGATGGGGCTGGGGGGGGGCATGTTGAGCAGTGTATCCGGACCCAAAATACGCAAAATTTAGAGCAGCTCTCCACTGCCATTCCTCTGTTAACAGCAAGAAAACAGACTCCAAAACTGCTGTTATTTATTTATTTTTAATGGAG
>JBBPDB010000108.1:7488070-7501320 GCA_037974465.1 Brachypetersius altus
GGTGGTAGGTGGTGTTGCAAAGTGGGGTTGCTGCAGGGGGATGGTGGTGGTGAGAAGGGGCCACTGTCAATTATGCAAATTACACTGCACCCTTTTTTTTGCAGATTACTTCATTCGCCCGCCATTGTTTGCGAGAATTTAATTATTAAATATCGTTATGCTCACGTTTCTGTCATTTTTTTTTTTTTGTAGTAGGGCCTGGTTTCAATTTGGTTTCTCCTCCAGCTGCTCGTCTCCCCAGCCTGTGCCAAAACTCGGCGGCGGCACGGCCAAATAAACTCCCCTCTGTTTAATCATTCTGAAGTTAGTCCCCTGCTCTCATCTGCAGGCTCAAAGCGGCGGTGGCAGAAAGGCCCTGCACGTTCAATTTAATGAGCAGAAATTGAATTCAAGTTTGCTCAGAATTGACTTCAATTAGGGCCTGCCTTAATGATAAATTAATCTTTTTTTTTTCTTTTGTAGGAATTTGTTTTTCAAAGGCCTCCTTTTGGCAGCAACACAGAGGGACTCAATAAAGAATTCCAGTTGAAGCAAGATTCGTGAGATGATAGCAAAATGAAAGCCTTTATAGTTAACACACTCAGATAAAATAGGATGTACCCTAAGCAGACATTCTAATTTCCATTTATTGTAACAGCCGCTGCCATGTTTCCTCAGACGTGGATAAACTGGCAATTTAAATATTGTCGGGCGTGCGAGATAGTGTTAATCCTTTTTAACTAACTCCTAATTGAACATACATTTCAGGGCTTAAAAGTGCGTGAAATCCAAAAGGCTGGGGGAGAGAGATGTGGGGAGAGGTCGCTTTGCTTTGTAACAATTTTGCAGTCCGCCCCAGCGAGTGCAGAAATGTGCCATTGACTCTTTTGATTACTACACCAGCTCGTACAGATGGAGCGCATTATTCCCTGATTGGCACTCAGAGCCCCAGGAGGGAAGGGAGGGAATGAGGGGAGTGTACAGGTTCCATGGCACTATGGAGCCAGGATTCAGGGTTTGTGCTCAGTCGCTCTGGGCACCTCCTCGGCCCTCTCTGGTCACTGTGTGATCCAGACAGATAGGAGGGCAAGACCTCCAGGAAGCCTCCAGGCCTTGAGGTAAAGGAGAAGAAGGAGGACTTGGATAATTCTGGCTTATTATTCACTGACAAAAGTGAATGGTTTAAAGCAGATATGATTAGGTTCACCTTTTTCTTTACCATCTTTACCTGTTTGTTATATTTAGCTTCCTGCTCTTTACCTCTGTCTAAACATTTAAGCTGAATTTTCGAATCACACGAGCAGCAATCAGCTAGAATTGTATGTATTGCATACATTTAAATTTTTTTAAATTATTTAGTCTACATTATCAACCGTATTGTAGTGTGAAATAGAAAATGTAACTCATGAACTTCCAGTAAAGGTGTTGTTGCAATCAAAAGCAAGTGAAATTCACTTACAATGCAACCACTAGCTGGCAATGTGAGTTTAAAGTTACAGCTTAAAGTTACAAAGGGTAATTTATGTTTACGTTTACGGCGTTACGAGCGATGTACATCTGTAGTTTATATCTGTTCTTCATACAGGTAAAGCTAGCACAAGTTACTGCTAGCTAAGTTACACACCTCAACAAATACACAAGTAAGGAAAAAGTGCATACATATATATATATATAGTCACCAGACTTCGCAGATCTGACTGCAAGAGAGAATTCGTTCCACCACTGGGGGGCCAAGACTGAAAAGAGTCTTGATGCATGTCTTCCTCTTCTCTTGAGCAACAGAGGATCAAGACGAGCAGTTCTTGCAGCTCTGAGAGGACATGCTGCTTCTCCTCTTCTGAGCCAAACAATATGACTGGACCTTCATTTATCTAGGCTTGTTACTACATTTGTTACTAATTTGAGAGTTTGTGTATTATCACTTAATCAGTTTGCTTAAGCAACAAACTGAAGCATAATGCCTTCTGCTGCCTCCTTGTCACAGCAGTGCCACCAATGAATAAAGTACATATCTGCCAAATATTTGCAAATATTTTAAATGTACAAAAAAACAGCAGAAGCCATCAAACTCATCCTGTGCTGAACTGCAATCTGTAAGAATGGATCAAATAGATCATTTTAGATCATTATAAAGAATGTTTTTTTGAGGACGGTGACGACTTTATTCCACAATTGTTTACATAATAAAGATGAATTATCGCTATCTAAAATAAACTGAGCAACTCTAATATGTAGATAAACTACAGAGGACCATCAAGACGAAAGTCTGACCCTGGAAGGAACAACAAGGAGACACAAGTCGACTGAGTAGCAGCCATTTATGTGAAATGAAAATGTCACCGCATTAAATCTGTTCTGTGCTACATTAAGGATATGGTGGGTGGGTTAGATGCTCTGAACTTAGTGCACAATATGGAGGCTGCCATGGTAGAGGGGTGTGTTGGGGGGTGGTGTCGGGCCGGCTGGAGGGCAAAGTGTCCTGGGGCGCCCTTTTCCTCCCTCTGATTACTCATTGACATTTCCCCGCCTTGTGGCGCGCTGTTATTTCTGACAAAGCCTCTTGCAGTGGGGGCATGCTCTGGCATGTGTTCCTTCCCCTGCCCCCCCCCCCCCCTTCTCTTCAAGCAGCCTCATCTTTGGCTGCGAGGAACAGCTGCCTGTGCTAACGAGGGCACGGACGGGTGAGACGGGACGGCGGCGGCGGGCTACAAGTGAACAGGAGCACCACTCGGACTCCAGCAGGCCCCGGGACACGCAAACAGTGACTTAATGAGAATGCGTGCCATTACAGTAATTAACACGGCTCAACGTCAAGCCTCTGTCAGCTCTGCAGAAATTCAGAAAGGTCTTGTGCTGTAACAGAGGAACGGGAGCAGTCAAGCGCCAAGTGAGCACTCTTTTCTGGAAAAGTCCGCGTGACGTGGGCCACCCCCTCCGAGCTCTCAGCAGTGGGTTCACTGGAGGAGAATGAGCCGTGGACATTTTCCCATGAAACGGAGACGGGGAAGCGATTATTTATTTGAACATGGTGCTTCGTATGCCTCTAATTATCTGACATGGGGTCAGGCTATTTGTGTTATCGCTGAGTGCAGAGAGTAATGAATTCCATGAATCACAGTTTACGTATATATGTGTATCGGAAACATAAACCTGGACCTAGACCAGGGTTTTCTTGTTTTTGGAGACTGGATGGGTCTCTTACCTACTGTGTTGGGCCACGTGGTGAGTTAGTGCATGTAAAGACAAATTAAGTAGAAAAAACATTGAAGCACAGTTATTGCAGTACATCATTAAATATCCTTCAAGACCACCCCCCCCCACACACACACACACTTGTGTGTTATATACATAACAGTCAGAGCAGTGAGATGTGAGCACATTCTCAGAATTGATGACTCTTCTGCTCTCAGAATGGTTGTGTATTCAGGAGTCTTTTTAATTAGTGCTGAATTATTGAGGCTTACCATTGGACTGGTGCATATGTGTGTGTATGTGTGTGTGTGTGTATGTATGTGTGTGTGTGCGCGTCTGAGTAGGACAAGCTCCAGTAAACTGACTTAGGCTTAGCAGGGTGGCCTGGATACATTTCAATTCTTTTTCTGCATTAGTAAATTAGTATGTGTGACTTATTTCTGTGTACATTATTATTATTATTATTATTATTATTATTAATAATAATATTATTATAGTAGTAGTAGCAGTAGTAGTAGTTGAAGGAGTAGTGTTACACTTGCTATGGTTTTGTGTTTTATATTATCACCATTACTACATTAGCTGTTAGTACTTCACGAGTAATTCCGGGAGAACACCCTGGCCACCTGTGAAACTGTGATATGATGCTATTAAATAGGCAGAATGAAAAGAGCTGTGAGCAAAAAGTGTTCAGGATCTCTTTAATCTAATCATGAAGCCATTTGTGCAGATGTGGATTTGAAATGAGCCTATTAGGATCATGCACTGAAAAGCACTGCACATTCCTGAATTCACAGTTGCTTTCAGTCTCTCTCTCTCTTCTCTCTCTCTCTCTCTCTCTCGCTCTCTCTCTCTCTCTCTTTTCTGCTCCCTCTCTCTTCTCTCTTTCTCTCCTCTCTCTCTCTCTCTCTCTCTCTCTCTTTTGCTCCCTCTCTCTTCTCTCTCTCTCTCTCTATCCAAACGAGGATCTGTGCATTAATGAGTCAACACAGGCCTGTATTATGTTTAATTAGCGGGTTTATATAATGAGGTGCTCATTCCTAATGGAGGCAACTCGCTGTGAGCAGCACATCTGCAAGAATAACTCATGCAATCAGAGGCATTCGGACCCAAGCGATGGAAAAATGAAGGCTGCTCGCACAGAAATGAATAACGTCTCCATGCTCTCTCCTAAAGCCCATTAATTAACACTCCTGCCATCAAGGTCTTTTTCTTCATTTCATGTACCATTAACATAATAAACACAATTTGAGTTAGCGCAATGTGATAAGTTTAATGGATGCTATTTATTTTGCCTTATTATTTAAAGCCATGGTAATTGGGGAAAGAAACATAAATATAGCTGTATGGCCCATTTATGAGGAATTCCCCTGAGAGCTCCATGCCGTCACAGATGTTCGTTAAAGCACAGTCCCGCACGTTTCCCGACTTCATTAATTTGCACCGCAGAAAGGTGTTTTGCCGGTTGTAATTTCAGACTGCATCGGCCGCTGGAACCCTAATTCTGTGCCTGGGCTGCTTTTACACTCATTACAAATGGTCCTTCATGCCCAGCACACTGTTAAACCCTCAAAAGACAGAGCCCTGTGTTTGCTTCAGGGATATGCATGAAGGTCTGTACATTTGTTTGTACATGAATGTGAACCATGGTCGATAGGACAACATGTGTTTACGACAGGGGTCTTGAGGGGTTTCAGTGTTTTTAAAACCTCTCTCTTAGTATTTGTTCTAAGCAAGATTGCGGAGAAAAAAACCCTCCACCATTAAAACAATATAGGAAATTTAATTCATGGCAGTGAATGTGTTGTGACCTTATAAAGGCCTGGCCTGGAGGTGAGACATGATTAGTGTTATAGTGGAGGACAGGTACATCATTATCTCATTGTGCCTCCTCTACCTCTGCCTGGCAGCACGAGTGTGTTCATACTCCAAGTGTGCCTGGGCCGCTTGGTGCTTGCTCTCTCCTCTGGGTCCAGAATGGACTTAATCATCAGTATTCCACTAGCAGGGACTCCCCTCCAGTTTTCTCCACGTCTATTAAAGCTCCAGCTCCTGCCCCACAGTAATGTATTGCTCCACACCAGCCACCTACTGTAAATGAACTGCCCTGTTGCGGAGGAAGAGATGCTTGGACTCCGACTTCTCTCAACCCCTCCTACACCCCCCACGGTCCCCGAGAGATGAAGCAAGGGGAATAAATTAGGGAAGGGAAGGACGAGGCAGAACTTGTATTTATAGAATTCTTCATGATTTCCAATTTCGTCTGGCCCTCGTTTCCTCATTGCCATTCAGGGTTTATTAGTGGACACTACGCCCATGTACTGTACATGGTCGCTCTGTGACAACACGCTGAGAGTTATGGGTAAGGTTGTGCTTTAATAGGGAGGAGTGCTAAGAGGCGTTGAGATGCCCGGTTTCGCATTAGCTTATGGCCGAGGCAGGCCAGTCTTTGGAGGTTTGAATAAATTAAGCCGATGCGATATTCCGGAGTGCACTTCAGTAATGATACTTTGAAAGCTGGAAACTTTCTACTGCGAGCCTCTACCCTATTATGTTCAAGGTAAGGCTTCTAACAAGGTGCATTTGAAACTGAGTCTAGAATATTTGACACTCCTGACACTCTAGCCAAGTCTTAGCAAAGTTTGTCATTTCGATATATATATCTAAAAAAAATGCAGGTTTTTATCCCTGTGTTCCAGGAATGTCAGCATGGAAGAATGAATAATAGATAAAGTGCTGTCCTGAGCTGTTATCAGTTTGCTCCGAAACCCTGTGTCAGTCGGAGCCTCCTGAATCTGTCCCCTGTTTCCTGTGACACAAAGCTTTTTTGACCAGAATCAATTGTCTGTGGCATGGCCGGGTGCTGTCTCATTAGGGGCGGCTCAGGTTACCCACAAGCCCTGCTGGTCACCCAGTGGCGCCATGCGCATATGGCTGATGACTGGAGATCAATTGGCCGGTAACCTGAATGCGGTTTGTTTTGGTGTAGTGCTGGCCGCACTCACACCGGCTGATGCTCTGCGGCAGACTAACACAAGACCACTAGGGAACGCTGGTCAGAGAGCATTATAAGTCAGTCAGCACACTAAATTATCTGACTGCATTCAGTGTCAGTGTCGTTAATTCTTAACTGACTGAAGGTAGCTTTAGTTCATTTTAAATCCTGCATTTTTAATAAAAGAATAGGCTACATGTTCTAAGATCTGACATAATTCTCCTCATATAGTAGCAGGTGTCAAGAAAATGCTGCCCAGAGGAAAATAAAATCAGTCTTTGTGGCTAGAGCACACAGAGGGAAGCTATGTCCAAGACTTCTGCTGCGCTCAGTTGCTCTTCGGAAGGTTGTACATAGCAGATGGTTAACGAGTAAATGAAGCATTTATCCGTTTGGGTGCTCGTTGAGCAATACGCCCACCACACGTAAAAAGAAAGCACGGACCGGAGAATATGCGTCTCACTTTTTCTTTGCAAAATTTCTTTGTTCGTACAAAGAAATGCATCAGGTAGATTTTTCACACTTACAGAGTTTTCCACTAGTAATTATGCTTTTGTGTTTCTGTACCATTTGCAAGTGACAAAATGTCCCCAGTAACTCTACTCAAAAGCAGCACAGCTAGTACCAAAATGTGTGTAGCTAGTCTTAGAAAAGATGATGGTAGAGACCAAAATTATTTACAGAAAAAAAAAAAAAAGGAGTAAACTAGAGGTAAGTGTGAACTTGAATAGTGACCATGACTTTGCTCTATATCTGTTTGGCATGGTCTATCTAACATGCTAATGTTAGGTGCAGAGGTAGAAAATACAGCTGACAAATTCTGTTATTATTCTGTTATTATAAGTCCCTAGAAAATGAGCTAAAGATGGCCTATTTGAAGGTACCCCTATTTGGATAATGTTAGCTAGCAACACTGCACATTTGTGTGCTATTATTTAATTGGAGGTTTAAACCATTTGAGTGCATTGAAGCTTGTATTTGTTTAGGTAGTCTTTTTTCAAAATGCGCAGTTGGATACAATTTTCTGCAGGTCTCAATTTTGAATTGATTTTTTGTTTCACCTATGCACTTGTTAATACTGTCTGAGGACCTCATTATTCTGCTATTGAGAACACTGAGATTTAAAACTCAATCAAAACCTTTCTTGGATATGTTTAAGGTAAGTGCAAAGTCTCTTTCTTGAACTCCCAGGTCGATTCCCCAACAGTTGAGAACAAAACGTGCCATGTTCTCCAGGCTGTGGAAATGGGAGTAGTCCCGAGTCCTCTGCCGACAGGGAGAATGCTACCCTCCACTCTCTGCTCGGCCAGAATTCGGGCAAAAGCGGCAGCCTGTTCCCACATGCACCGAGGGAGCCAGAACTTACTCTCGTCCTGTGTGATTTTATGAATTTCGCAAAGTCAAAATCAGGCTGTCCAACAACAAAAAAGTGAGTTTGATGTGTGGATGTGTGCCATTCATGCAAAGAGGGAAATGAAAATCAGAAATCCCACGTAGCGCGAGCGTGCAGAAGTGGGTTATATAATGGAGCTTGTAACTTCTGGCACCCATGTTGTTTTTCAGGCCCTGAAGCGAAATAAGGGATTGCAGTTTCATGATGGTCTGGCGCATGTCCGCGCAAGGCTTCCCTTTCATTAAACTTAATGACCTGTTTAAACTCGGCTGCAGCTTTTCTAGTGCGTGGAGTTCGCAAGCACTCCAATGTCTGGAACCCAAAAGAGAAGCCGATTACTAAACATTCAGTAAGTGACGTGTGTATAGGTTTCTATGTACGTACGTGTGTGTGTGTGTGCATATATAGTCCTGCTCAGTGTTTAACATTCCCATAACATTCCCTCCTGTCTATACTATTTGGACTCAGACGAGGTCATGTGAAGCAACAAACTTTTTAAATGTACCATCAAAAAGGCTCCGTTCACATTAGTTTTTGCCAACTTTCTCATTGTCCATCTGTCCAGAACAAAATCCATGGAATATTGCAAAGTTCCTCAGAGTGATGTTTCCCTGCTGTACGCTTCGCTTCGTTGAAAACCGTGTTCATTAATTAGCAGCAAGAATTTGTAAGGACTTTGCTTGGTTGTACTCAGCTCAGCAGGCACATCTAATCTCCCTGGAAGATCCAGTGCTGCTCTGAAACCAGATATTGAGCCATTTTTTTTTTATCTCCTACAACTTATATTAAAACTGAGTGGAAAATCAGTTTGCCAAATGCCTGAGGAACTCTACCATTTTTCACATCTCTCACAGGCTTTCCTCTGCTTCCTATTAGAGTGTGTGTGTGAGGCCTTCCACCCTCAGCGTTGAACAACACTGGTGCTTCCCCAGTGGCTGGCCTGTACATGATGATTCAAATCGTGGAAGTACAGGCCTGAGGAACTTTAAAATATATAGATTTCTCTGAAAATCATTTGAGCTTATTCCAACACTGACACTGCTTTAAGGAGAACCTTAGTGTCACAGTGTGGCTCAGGGTAGGCTAAAATATAATACAGTTGATTTACATTAAATGGCTGATTGTACTGTTGTTACTGATGGTCTTCTGTTATTCTTCACATTTTAGTTTTATCGCAGATCTCGTCACAGTCTCTAGGCCCTTTGCCTTTCACTTCCAAACGTCTAGATTGGGCATTTTCCCTTTGTGATGATTTCATTTTACAGTATTACTTATGTATAAGAATTTAATTTAAACCTTTATTTACCTTTGACTTACATTCTCTATCCGGACATCAGATTTTTCACTGCTTTCCTGTGTTCCTTTCAATGTCAAGTATGGCAAAAATTTAACAAATCTTATGCAGTTGTATGCAAAAAGTTTGGACCGCCCTGGTGAAATGGCACACTTTATTAGTTTTCAAAGTGAAAATAAGCACACATCCTCATAAAACGTGACTGAGCAAGAACAAGAACATATACACAAGATAAACTCAAATGTAAGAGGTACCGCAAAGCATATGCACCAGGAGGGTTAAAAGGAGGGTTAAAATTGGATTTTGTGTGTGTCATGGTCTCTAGCTTCTTTGCCCTTTTAATTAGCGCCTTGAACTTCGCTGTCCCTTCTTCAACCTGTCCTGTCGCAGCCAGTGAAGCGGCCGCCTTGAGAGAGCGATCGAAGGAGACACTCACAACATAGCCGTCAAACCGCTGGGGTTTCAGACTGCAGCAGAGGCCTCATAAAACTCACTTTGCAAATCCAGAGTTATTATGACCTGCCCGCAATAAATTGCTGCGGAGAAGAGAGTTAGGGCGAGAGAGAGCGAGAGAGAGAGAGCGAGAGAGAGAGAGAGAAAGGGCTGAGAGTGCCTTGCTATCCCTTAGCTCCGTCTCACATGGCATCCGGACAGCACAAAGCAAAGGGACCGTGGATCAATGAAACTCTCCGCAAAACAGCATTAGTACACAACAGCGCATGATCAGTTTACTGAGCAAAAAACAAAAAACCTTTTGCTACCTCCCTGTGTTCAGCAGCCCTTTACTGGAAACAATTGATGCATTGTTGAAGTGAAATTAATCCTCCGAATTCATTAACTGAATCAGATATTCAATCGACGCGACCCAAAATAATTATGTGTAGGCGAACGAATGACAGGCGACTCTAATGCCCAAGCGTTCCATTCAGTAGACAAGCCTGCCTTGTTTCAAAAGTGGAAAATATGATACTGGCCAAGTTCATCATAATAACAAAACACCAGCCACATCTGAATCTAATTTATCTCTCGTTTTAGATTTGTCAGTGTCTTCTTTTCTCTCCGAGGCCGCAGAGAGAGGAAATGAGACGTGAAAGGTGCCAGTGTGATCTGCTCTTTGGATATCCCTCAGCTCTATTCTCGTCTATGGTGCACATTTTAATCCATAGACAATCTGTCTGAGTGTCCTGGGTTACAAAATAGGGGGAAGAGAGAAAGAGAGAGAGAGAGAGAGAGAGAGAGAGAGAGAGAGAGAGAGAGAGAGAGAGAGAGAGAAACAAGGAAAGGGAAAGAGAAGGACTACAGCATGTCCCATTTCTGGGCACATATATCGAGTTCCTTTCCCTCCAAACATGATCGACGTGTTGGGCCGTGACTCTGTCGTCCAGAAAATGCTCCCGCCACACACTGATCGACACAGTGAAACACAAGTCTCTCTCCGGGTGAAAAATGCGATCCAGAAGTCCAATTGCCCACAATTAAGCAACGGCCTTCGACTGCGAGGGCGCGCAGCGAACACACGGCTCTTTCACCAAGGCCTGAATAAAGCGTGGCCCAAATGCATCTAATTAATGGGCTCCTCGTGAACCGTGTCCAAAATCACCTCCTTAAAATGTGCATTATTTTAGGCTGCATAAATTGGCGAATAGTTGCTTCACTGTGTCGCCAGAATGAGTAGTGTGCAGTCAATTAGTCTAAACTCCCTCGTGCTCCAAATACATCTGTGTGCACTCTTGGCAATGGCTGACGGTGTAAATTATACTGTAGGTTTCCTCACACACAGCCGCCTCCAGTGTGTGAGACTTATCAGAGCTGATATTTCACCATAAATCCTTTTGAGCAGACAAAGTAGAAGTGCTGATTGGTGCGTAGCTGCTATTATATGTTGAAAAATGGGACAAAGAAGCTTTAATACTCTTTGTGTGAGTATTCTGTGACTTAATGTCATACATTTACATTTGCTGAATAGAGCAGAGTTAGCATATACAGCCCATGTTACCCCAATATGATTGCAAATAACATATTATTGCATATTATTGCATTATTATCCAAAAATGTTGGTCTGTTAGACTATTGAAGTGTTGACACAAACCTAACCTTAAAACTCCGTAATAGCAGAGCTAGCTAAAGAGATGCTAGTTATTTGGGGGGGTGAAATTACCTGAATTGTGGACAAAGAGAAGCAATGGTTGTCTGTGTTTGTCATATTACAGGGTAGATGGCAGAACTCTGATGACATGTGGTGCTATGAAATGAGGTTATCTATTGCCGTGGCCCATGCTGCATGCCATCCGCGGCCCACGCTAAGCTATGGCACAGCTGTTCCTCATCGCTTCACGCCTTTTTGCTAATTGCATGAGGACGCTAATGATGACCTATTTTTAACCCCATGAAAAACAATGTGTGACTTTATCAGATGGGGGGGGGAGGTGGGATTTTGGAGATATAGGTTAATTAAAAGCCTTCTTGAAGCTTGATGGCATGCTGCAAATGGTGAAAGGCAACACATTTTCCCATGAACAAAAAATATGGTAGAGATTGACACTGTGGATCAAAGCAATGCAATCCTTCTAATGAAGTGCCATCTGCTTGGTAAGTATGCAGGTATTCCTTGCTCATGTCTCATAAAATGACTTTAAAAATATACCTGCCACGTGGACCTTTATGATTGGTCAGTAATACAACTTATACACAGCTGTCAGTTATGGAAATCGTCCCTATTTCCTGTACCGGGGGAATTTGTACATGGTAATATCCATTTAAATGGTCTGTCTATTTGTGGATTTTTATAATTGACTAATGAAAGCTTGAATCTGATGCATACTTGTAATTAGCATAATAGAACATACTTGGAGATTAATTATTGCTCACTGACTTTTTCTGACTGACACCAGGTAACTGACTGACTGACTAAAACCTACTCTCAGCTGTACATAAAGCCATTATATGTCAGGACTATAATATAATGCTTAATATATGCTTCAACAAACCTGTCAGTGCTGTGTGTTTTTTTGGCCTTGCACAGTTCATTAGGCGTTACTCATTGGGAGTTAACTTTGCGAGAGTTTAGCTTTGCTAAAACAGGGTACAGTGCAAACGGCACAACCCATATGACCAGCTGCATTCACTCGTGCATTGCAGTAAAACATTTACCGGGTTAGTGAACTGCAGCCATTTGCTCTGTTTGGTAAATATCCCACTCAAATGAAGATTTTAATGGGTTCTGATGCTGATTTTGCCTTTCTGTTTGTTCATGCCTGTAGGTTGGCAGTCTTAAACATAATCGCGTCAAATAAATAGTGGTAATTCAGTACTTTAAGAAGTGAAGGATCAAGTGCCTGCTCTACCTTGTTATTGTATGCAACTGTAAATAATATCAGTGTCACATCTTTATTTGTCATCTTTATTATGTTTATATTACATTTTTCTTTGGAATTCTACCCTGGATCTAAATAAAAATTCCTACATCTGGTGCATGGCAAATAAAAAAGATTTGATTCTTGATTAAAGGTCATAGGATCTCCTGGTGACCCTGGCCTGCAGGAGAACACAGGATCATTGCCCACTTCTCTTTGTAGAACAGGGTGTGTTCAATAGCATCAGATCAATGGTCATCAAGCCCTCCATGATGAGGGGGACAATGTGACAGTAATGCTAGTCAATGGCCATTTCCAGATGATTTCAGCCCCTCTTTATTTCCTCTCTCAATCGAAGAGCTTAATTACTAACAGCAACATATAGTTTAGCTCTTGTGCCCACACCCTCACTAATACTTTCCTCAGTACACAGAGCTAAAATCAGTGACTGGGGGTTGAGTTAGGACTTTTATTGCCCATGCATAATTCACACTGAATAAATAACAGTAGCAGTTAGTGCTGAAAATTATGTTAAGATTAGATTAATTTACTAGTTTATTGCACACCTTTTTTGCTTCATTAGGGTGGAAATAAACAAGTATATAACACATATGGTGAATGGGACCTTTACACCTTCGTAAATGTCACATTATAATGATGAGCTGGTCATTAAAACAAACTCCGGCTCAGTTATGACCAAGAAGCCAGCAAGTTTTGTGGAATGGAAGTGTGAACACTATAGAGACGTAGATAGGTAGATGGATGGATGGATGAATGGATGGATGGATAGATAGATAGATAGATAGATAGATAGATAGATAGATAGATAGATGGATAGATGGATAGATGGATAGATAAATAGATAGATGGATAGATGGATAGATAAATAGATAGATGGATAGATGGATAGATGGATAGATAAATAGATATATGGATAGATGGATAGATGGATAGATAGATAGATGGGTAGATAGATAGATAGATAGATGGATGGATGGATGGATGGATAGATAGATAGATAGATAGATAGATAGATAGATAGAT
>JBBPDB010000108.1:7514127-7532371 GCA_037974465.1 Brachypetersius altus
TGCAGAGAAAGAATTTCGTGCTGTTCACACTGTGTGCAGTGGTGTGTTCACGTATGACCGAATGATCACTTTCACTTCACTTTAAAAAAGATTCTCAAATGGACATATGTTCAGGATGATCTTATAATAAGTGGACAGTGCAGGTGTGAATCCAATCCAACATATCTTGAAGACACATTGAGAGCCGGTCACTCAGACCTTAGGAGGTGTTAAGAGAACATGGCTATATAACATTTGTACTCAGAGAGCATCAAAGGACCATTTCATTCAGCTTCACAGCACAGTCAAAGGAAGCTGATTGGTGTAGCTTCCCTCTTCATCTCCTTTCTCATTTGTTTTAAAGTTGTGTTAGATTTAAATGATGGAACAGTTACTGTAACTTAATGCACACTTTTGTGGCAAAAAAATGTGAATGTACGACTGATGTGGCATCCCTCTTTCAGTCATGAAAAGTAGGACACACACTCGAGACATGTGGAAATGCCAGGTATATGTCTGGTGAACTGGTATTCGTCTCACTATCCGCTTATGATCAGATCACTCAAGACGGATGTTATTACTAGATGTGAGCAGAGCCGTAGTAACCAATATTCACTTTAACACAACTTTTGTAATGTTTGTTTTAACCATCTTAATCCTTTTTTAAAACTTTGCGCATACACAGTAGACCAAGAGTTCCAAGAGCACCAGTGAATTGTGAAAAAACATAAATTTGTGATGTGGTAAAAGAAATGCCTATTTTTATGGTGTAAACTTTAAATATGCCCCCAAATATGCTCCCAAAACACTTTACTTTCATTTTAAACACAGTTTAATGCATTACCCTTAAAAACCTAAAGGTAAACCCGTATTAATATTGTACAGTTTACACTGAACTGCTGCCTCTCGCAGTGCTAAAATGTAAAATACAGATATTAGGCCTGATATTATAGCACTGTAATTCATGCTGTTGTTTTCTTTGGTATAAGCAGAGAAAATGCAGTAATAAATTAATTTACAGTAATAAAAATACAGGGCTTTAAGAAGAACTAAACCAATAACACAAGAACACTCAGCGAAACACTCGAGACGCCCCACGCGGGAATGCTGGAATGCTGGACTGCGTCTGCCAGAGATGCATCACAGGGCAGCAGTCAGTATATGGTTGCTTCGTGTTCTCTCTACAGTACAAAAAATATTATGAAGTTATATTTTATACAGAAATTTAGCTGAATTTACATTGATATCTATGTAACAAAGTTAGTAAATCATACATTTTTTAATAATTTAGCACTAAAATGCATGAAAAATTATATATTGCCCCGCAAACAATTATTTGTTTGGTTGTAAGAAATAATCATAGTTTTACAGGGGAACACTGTAGGCCTATATGGTTGTATTTTGTTACAAATACACATAAAGTACAACAAAGATGCCCCCCCCCAAGGGAAAGGTCCTGTCAGGATAAGATAAATTATTTGTCTGTTCCGACATGTAAGAGCTGTAAAGAGGTAGAGTAATAAACGGGCATCTGTTTTGCCATGTATTTGTAATTACTTGAAGAGACAAATAGAACAAATTTAGAAGTACAGACTTGAACATGGTGATATATGTTAATGATTATATAATTATAAACATAACATCATTACACCAATAAAGCAAAACATTACACAACTCATATATAAAGCAAATAATGCTGAATGTCTCTTTGCAACTGCACATTTTAAGGTCTCTGATACATTAGACAGAAAGACAACATGACAAAAAATGACAAGACCAGCTTGTTATGGCAAAATGACTGGATCTGAGCATCTTCGAAATGGCAAGGCTTTAGGATGCTCCCAGTCAACAGTGGTGAGTACTTATCACTCAGCAGTGATTGGAGGAGGTAAAAAAACACGAACCAGCGATGTCGTGATGGTTCGAGAGCAACGGATACTATCCCATCTGGTCTGAACCGACAGAAGGGCTTCTGTGGCAGAAGTCCTTGGAGCTATGGAGTCTTGTTTCCTTTTACTACATGTGCATGGCTGTGTATGTGTGTGCTGTTTACTTGGGGAAACTGGGTGCAATGTAAGAAAAAAAATGGAGAAAGTAATGCTCTGAGCCACAGTCTGCTGGAAAACTCCTCTTCCAGGGATTCATGTGAACATCAGTTCAAACTGTGTCACCATTAAAATAATCCAGAGAGGCAGTGGCCTCTTGTAGCACACATTGTTTGGGAATGGTTTAAGAAACACGATGAAGAGTTTCGGGTATTGACTTTGCTTTTCCAGTCCCTCAGATCTCAATCCGATGAAGCTGCTTTTGGATCCAACTAGTCTACACTTCACACTTTACAGGGATCTGCTGCAAACATCTTAGTGCCAAATGACACAGGACACCTTCAGAAGTCTTGTAGAGTTCATGCCAGAGCAGAGGTGTTTTGGTGATACCCAGCAGCGTGTTGAAGTGGTAGTTATAATATTTTGTGCACATTTAAATAGTATACCAATCCAATAGTATACCAGACAATCCAAAGACAGCTGTTCTCTCTTTAAAAGATTCCAGACTGCAAAGCTAAAATCTTTATGTGTGAGAGGTCTTAGGAATAAGAAAGTACATGTATAAGGGGGAAATGAGCTCTCTCCAAGGCTCCAGAGGCAATGCATCTGCCGTGGGATCAGGCCTGTAGCAGCAACCATCCTTAAGACTCCATTCAAAAGCATGCATGCTGTGTCCCTCTTCCCCCTTCAAATCTTTTCCGCCCTGCTGTTCTGAGTGGACACCCTGTCACATTTCCACAAGGACATGATAATCACTGGTATTACTGGCACTCTGCTCTGCAGCAAAAAGGACAGCTTTGTTTCTATATTAGGAACTGTTCTTGCAAACCTTGGTGTCGCTGCCTCAACAGGGGGTAAAAAATGACCTTTGGAAGCGAAACATGTTGTGGCATTGTCTACTTTAATCTTTCTATTGCATTTTGATATGCTATACGAAAAAAGGGTTTGGTCAGGAGAATCAGGAGCATAATGTTCAGAAGGGGCGAACTTGTGGAGACGCTGGGGATTGAACTGTTTGAGCTAGGAGGAGATAATGAGGGACGAGTAAACAGAAATTTAAAAACGTTAAGCTGTACATGCATTCAATCAAAGCTTTCAGGCCTCAGTTTTCGAGCTAATCAGTTCCTGATTAGAGCTGTAAAATCAAAAGGGCACTGAGATGACAGACCAAGTACACAAATGTTCCACACCAATTTTCCAATTTTGAGTGGTTTATGCAAACTTTGGTTCATGTGATGGAAACAATAATTGGTTGGTTTGACCACTTGAAGATACAAGTGGGTTCTTTTGATCACAGTGAGGCTCGTAGACACTTTTTCGTCATTGTATGGGAAATTCCAGGCCGCGGTGACAAACATGTCAAAATAACATCACTACACGCAGTAACAAGCCCCCTTTCGCTGCTCCTTGCATAATTTACTGCACCGCTGCTTGATGCTTTTAGGCAGTAGTGTTTTACAGCTCTTCTACAAGTCAGTCATATTCTTAGACAAGGAGACAAGTCCTTGCTCTAGCAGTTCACGTTCATTGTACTGATGTGTGTGTCATCAATTTCAGGTAAAGAAATTGTGTAAATTGTGTTTGCGGTGGAACTCGGCAGAAGATGAGCGTCGTTGTCACTGTGTCAGAAGCTATAAAGAGCTAATCTAACTCTCACTGGCTGCTACTTTAGCTCCACTGACAGACTCATCTCGCTCTGAATCATGATGTTTTCCTGTATAGCATTGCTGTGCATGGATTCTACATGACATCTACCTCATAAATATATGAGTAAGTCTGCACTCATCTCACTCTTCATCATCTAATAACTGCACACCTTCAGCGCGCATGAATTCACCCATGCCTAAATTCCACAGTTATTACCGAGGAGTGCTGGCCCAAGATGTAATTCAATAATAAACGGGACAACAGTTTACATATCGCAAGCTCAAAGCGGCTAATGGAAGAGAGTGGCAGACGCTCAGATCCTTTCTGATGGTCGAATAACACAATAAATGCGGCTGCTCGTTTCATCATAGCCCTTTCGCACAGAGGCAGGCCAGGATGCTAGGCTAATGACCCGTGAGCAATAAGCAAATGTTTAAGTAAATGTACTCGTGGGCAGGGCTTTTACCAGGCAGCATATCAATATTTTAAAATGGTTTCCATCGCCGTCTCCTCCTAACTTGATTAGTTGTGTGATGTGTCCTGACAGCGCTGTTGTTAGGGATACCCCATTAGCTGCGTCTGTCATCCAGTTTTCCCTTGGCATGCTGCAAAACACCCATATATTTCATAATTTGTTTTGCTATCAGGGCTGATTTGTAAATGCGCAAATTCTAATTAGCGGCAGCTACTGTTCCTAATTTATTAAATATTAAACGGATCCTGTGGTGGACGCTTTCCTCCACCGTTCCCCAGATGGAAGTTTGCGCCAAGCAAATTCATCTCGCCTTGTAGGTTGTCAGCACTTTTTAAACGCTGCATTCTTTTGACCAAAACACTCGAGCCCCGCACCCACCCCTCCCCCCACTTGTTTGTTTTGCGTCTCCAGTCTTCTTCAAGTTAATATTTATTTATCTTAGATCTCCAGTTCTCCTTTTTTATTCAATAAAACCGTCACAGTCCGCTGGGCCTCCGTCCCGCTGCTTTGTTTAGCTTCATTAGAGTTGTCTTAATCTCAGGCCTAGCTGGTTACTTCAGAGGCGCCATAATTTGTCTTCTTAAGTCACTTTGTCGCATTACCAATTGGTTTGTCCTCTCACCCCCTCCACACACAATGGATGCCAAACCTCAGCAAGTAGAAAACACAAACAAAATTGTATGCTGATGGCTTGGACCGATTCAAAGCAGCTTCTAGTTACATGCAAAGGCACACATAAAATGAACGATTCAAAGGTATGGAAGGACTCTGAAAAGAATTTTGTATGTTAGTGTTAGTGTTTGATAGCTGTCCCCACAAACTGCTTGTTAATTCTTCGGGCAGTGGTGCACCCAGTCCGTCGCCAATGCCAGAATCCTTCTTTGACAGTTGTTTGCAAAGTGGATGTGATTTGAAGAGCTTTCAGATATTTCATTTGTATTGAAATGCCAGACATTTATTGAATGCCCACTTATCCCAAGTGAACTTCAGTCTAATTAAGTTTCAAGAAACACATCCATCAAGCTATTGAGGCAGTTAATTTGCCATTGCCTCCTGGATCCGCGTTCCCATCCCAAGTGACTGGAATTCACGCGTGTGCCGTTTCATCGACGTTGCATGCGTCTCCTTCCCTGCTGGGCTGCAGCTGGCATGGGCATTCATAAAGCAAGTTCACCCCATATGCTATTAAACACTCTTCAAGAAAAAAACCCTCTATTGTGGACACTTGTGAAAGAAAGTCCCTCAGAGCTTGTCTTTGTCTAAGGCCGGCTTAGTAAGGAAAGGGATATTTCATTAAAGAGTTGTGATTCTAGACTGGAAAGGATGGAAGCTGCTCAGGCTCAAGGCACAAGGTCGTTGATATAATTCAGGTCAGCACGGAGCTGCTACTGTGAAATTACAGTCACGGAGTGAGAAACCCCACTGCGCTCTTTTTAAAACCTCTGTGTAGAAGCATTTTAAGGTTTTTAAATGTACAGCTTTGCAAGAGAATCTGAGTTCAGGCCAATCCATCTCATCAATGTTCACTTGGGAAGTACGTACTTTGTAATATGTGAAAAGCATTAAAATGTGGCAATTTTCATACATTTGTGAGCTCTCTATGTACAACTTCACTGATTACAAATGTTTAATTGAGAGAGGGAGCAGTCATGGCCTGCTGCTGTCATTATATGACTTTCAGATGATCAATAAGCAATTATTTTTGCAGACATAGTGAAATGCCAAAAAGTCATGTTTTCATTTTATGATCAGCATAATACAGTTAATATGGCACAGTAAATGTTAGACGATGCTATTTGGAAGAACAGTTTTAAAAGATGGCATCATTTTTGGCACCTGCATATAGAGGTTCGAAATTGACGCAGGATGATGTGGGATTTGAAGCAGGAACTGCTTGTTGCTGTTTTAACCCTTCCATTTCTTCAACAAGTTACAGCTCTGTCCTCCCAAGTCTTTTCCCTTCAAAGAGGCAAACTGTCACAGAAACTGCTACCCACACACACCTCAGCTGCCTCACATTTCTTCCTCTTATGCTCTTAAAAATCAGGGTGTCAGAAACACTTATTTGCATAAGGATAGGGAAGTAAAAGGAATAAGAAATGCTTTCCAACTCAGGTTAAAAATGATTAATCTTAACCAGTTCCTAAAAAACATACAAGATCTGGTAGATCAACAAAACTGCCTCTATAACCAACACTTTTTCTTCAGATCAGAAAAAAATCCACATATGTTTCTGTCCATCCTTCCACTGTAATGAGAGTGACAGAATGTGTAATGTTTAAAAATGTAATTACTGACATCAGCTAAACTGAACATCTAAGATGTGGAGTAAAGTTTTATGCACTGGACTGAACTCTGTTACTTTGGAACTATGAAGGAATGTAGCCTGATGTTATTCTTTGTAATTGCTGTTGGTTCCTTTGTCAACACATGTTCTCACAAATTCAAGGGTGGATGCCATGCTTGAACATTTGAGAAATGTACAAAAATTGACAAAAATTAGATACATGGGTTTCATTTGACAGTGTCCATAGAGTCAAATTTCAGTTCAGGACATACACATTGCACAGCCAATCAGCATCCAGGAAAAGAACTGTTCAATCAATACCAAAATAATTCAATTTTAATTGATGCTGAGCTGTCAAATTCTTTTGTCTTTCTCTCCTCCGTCTTTAACCCCTGGCTCTGGCGAGCACACGGCGGCAAGCTTGATTGCCATTTGTCTGAATACGTGCTAAATAGAATATCATTTTTGTGTTGTTGTAAAACAATAAGATAATCTTTGCAATCCTCAGTGTTTGAAGGCTGACAATGAGCTAATAAGGGCCAATGAGTGTTTTAATTATAGTACACTACATGCGTGTGGCAATTAAAAAACATGGCTATTAACTGTAGGTAGCCTGAATGAAGAATTAGTTGCACCATCTAATTGGCAATCAATTTGGTATTCTAGGTCTACATGCAGATGAAAACGAATAATGGGCTATTAAGTCTTTTCTGTAATTTTCGCTGAGGTTTGGTTAAGAATGCATCTACATAGTAATCAGCACAATCACTCAGTGCTTTCCTTTTTAAGCGAGCAAGTTGAATTCTTTCAAAACTTTTTTTTTCAGTTTAGTTGTACAGCTCATAAAGCACAGAGTCACAGACTACACAGTGTCATTGTTACGCTTCCCTGGGAGGAGATGAATTATGGACCTAATTTTTTAATTACTCCGGCATGGGAGACAGTGATAAAATCCAACAGGAACATAAGAGCATTTGTATAAACCCCTTTTGTGTTAATCAAACAATAGAGAGTCCTCTGATGATGAATCTTGCGAAACTCAGATAATTAGGTAGTGGGAAAAAAGAGAGGGAAAAAAACCCTTGTGTGTTTGTTTTCCGTCTCGTCTTTGGAGTGTGTCAGCTATGCAAATGATTCCCTCCATGAAGGTTCCTCTCCTCTGCACGGTGAGTCTTCTGAACATGCTAACAGGAGTTAGCATTGGAACAACTGGAACATACTCTCATTAGTGCAATTATGCTCGTGAGCACAAACCTGCTTCGTCTTTTCTTCTCCTTTTCTGCCTATCCCTCTTTTCTTCCAGCCTCTGCACCATTCTCCATTCCCACCACCACCCTCCACCCCCCCGCCCCCCCCTCAACACTTCACTTTGTCATGAAATCCCTCATTTGCTGGATCCCAAGGAAGGCAGATTATGCTTATTTTTCATTTGGACAGAGGGAGATGGAGCCAGGTGTTTGGCAGCAGCAGAGTGTTCAGGTGTAACCAGGCCGGCGACGGGACATGACGAGCCGGGCCCGATGAAGGATGAGGCGTAGAAGATTTCGGGGAGCGGGGCACCCCGCTGCCCGTTCCCTCAAGAACACCGCCGTAGATTGGGGAGAAGGGGGGGGCGGGGCACTTCTCCCTCCCTAATCTGCTCACGCCGTGATCACTTTCTGCTGCCTTAATTAGCTCGTTTCAGCCTTGATGAAAGTGCAAGGCTTGCAGACGCTAACGCTGAGGCCTGTTATTGTGCTAAACTCATCAAGATCGCTTTCAAACTTTCAGAGTCTCAAGGTGATGGCTTTTAAACCATTCTACAGGTCCTTTATTACTGCTGCTCTGCATTTCCAGAGAAGGAGGCCGCTCATGATCTTTACTGGCAACTGCTGCAGTGTGGTTCAGACACAGCTTGCAACCTTATTAGAGCAGTAAAAGCAAAACGTTTTGGTGCACTCTTTCATTTAATTTGCTGCAGTTCTAGCCTATATCTGCTATCCGTGACAAGACGTTTCACCCTAAATCAACATTAGTATACTGAGGCAAATTATGAGGGACACAGTGGGCTTGTGTCATAAATATACAGTTATAAGGCTGTTCTTATAATGCATGGCTTGATGTAACAATTAACATTGTTACATCAAGCCATACATTATAAGAACAGCCTTATAACTGTATATTTATATACAGTTGTTGTTTTAGTACCAGGCTGTTTTAGTACCATGCCTTTAAGATTGATATGTAAAAGTGTTTGGATTGATAGCTCTTTATATTGTCTTATTTAGAAAGTAGTCCCGGCTGACATATTCCTTATAACATTTAATAATAATCACATAATAATTCGGTGGTCATCAGTGCTCACCAACCCTGGACCTCCTTCCTTCCGGGAGAAGTCTAATTCCATCCACAATCTGCAACACCTGCTCTGGCTTCTGAACTTCTTCAGAAGTGCCTGTTTGGTTGGAGCCATAGGTAAGGTGGAGGGGGCAGCATGTGAGATGCAGATTGGTGAGTGCTAGTTTACATGACGAGGTAATACATACACTCTTACTTCGTTAACATACTATTTCAGTCCACTCAGAATAACAATCAGCCACAAATAATTTGAAACTGATTTGAAATACATTTGCAAAAATGGGATCTTACTGTTTTTTAAAGTCTATTGAGTTTATTATATAATTAATTAACTTTGGCAGCATAGGCCAACATTTTCCAGCATTCTTTGAATTGAAAAAAGCAGGACGTTTGGTTTTCCATGAGATGGGCCTTTTTAATTGCACAGAACTATTTGGACATTCCCATTAAACAGAACAAATCCTAGGAGGAATAATGTGTGTGTATGCATATGTGTACGCTTGTGTGTGTGTGTGTTGTACATGCGTATTCACTCTGCTCACTCAAGTGGTAAATTGCTATCGGACTGAACTTGATTAAAGGGAGTGTAATGTATGTATATTAACCAATATGAAGATTGGTGCTCATTTCATAGGGGGTCATTTCAGGAATGAAAGTGGCATCTGGACTCTAAGACTACTTTTGACAGTAATTGTGTTAATCCAATATATTTTATTCATGTGGAAATGATGTACATATTTGAAGCCAATAAATTCAGCGCATTCTTTTTTTTCAGAGAGACATGCTGAGGAGTAGAAAACAAACACAAACAATCATGCCAACTACCCAGAAACAAGCATTTCTTATTATCCAGCATCCAGTTGCTGAGTCATGCATGTCTAATAGTGCAGCTGATCTGCAGTCAGTTCTCGGTTCTCCACTCGTCTCTCAGACCTCCAGTAGGAGAGGATCTCCCTGGAGTATGCGGCTCAGGGGATGGAGGAACATGTCTAAGCAGCATCTCCCTGCATCAGACCGAAGTCGTAGAAGGAAACACATGCTGCTGCCTGAAGGAGCTCAGGGAGCAGGCCCACCCAAAGCCTCTGAGGACCTCCAGTCTCAGAGGAGCGTTCATAGAGCAAACTAGGGAGAGGATACACTTGCAGCGTAAACATTTCCATAACACATGAAAGTGATCCTTCAGCAGGAAAAATAAATGAAACTTTCCCTGAAAATAGTTAATTATACAAGTAATTGAAGCTGGAGTAATGGAGGATATTCTACCAATTATTCCATCAATGAATATCTTGCAAACAAAATAATTTAAGTAAAAAAGTAATTAAGTAAATGCGAAGGACTGGTCTCCAGTACTGTATGATCAGAACTGCGGAGTCCCTCGCTGTCTTCAAGCGTCATCTGAGGACCCACTGTCATGTCGGCTGAGGGGAAGGACACAGCAGCAGGCAGCATGAGGTTTCTTTATAATATTCATCAAAGTTAAGGCTCACAAACACAAAACACGACGTAGTGTTCTGTTTCCTCGGAGGACCTTCACTCCGCGACACCATTACGTTTTACGCTAACCCTTGGATTCTCCGGAGGACCTTCACTGCAAAGACACCCAAATAGTTCACACCAAAACTCAGTCCGAGAGCCTCTCAACTCCACTCTTGTTGTACAGGAAGCCTCACTCCTAAAACTCTGGGGACTGGCTTCTTAGCAGACGAGGTTGAGGTTTACCAGACGTCACACCGACCTCTTCAAGGAGCACATTGCCTCCCGTCTCTTGTTTCTTATTGCTTATTTCATATTTAAAAACAAACAAAAAAAATCCTTTCCCTTGACTTCTCTATGACTTACGTTGTTCATATGCATTGTTGGGGTAGGTGTTGGCTAATTATTATTTGACAGTTGTTGTATAGATGCTCTGAATGCAGTATCTTGGTTAAATAGATGACATGGATTTAAGCTGTTTTCAGGTAAGAAACCTTTGTGGACTTCTAAAGCACTGATGTACGTCGCCCTGGATAAGAGCAAAAAAATGCCGTAAATGTAAATGTATAAAACATGAACAAAAGTGCGTTGTGAAATAGCAGGAGCATCTGTAATCAGATTCAAGTTTTTATTGCTCTAAACCCTTACAAACAATCATTAGTATCTGCTTAAAGGGCCCATGTCATGTAAAAGCAAATTCCGTGTAAATAGGAAAGGTTACTCACAACCCTAGTAAGGAATAAGCAGAATGAATGAATCAATGAAACCCATTTTTAATGGACTGTTTTAGCAATGTCTCAAGAGTGAAGGCATTTACACTGATCAGCCACAACACTGACAGGTGAAAAACAATAATTATCCCATTACAGTGGCACCTGTCAGAGGGTGGGATATATTAGGCAGTAAGTGAGCAGTCACTTCTTAATGTTAATGTGTTGGAAGCAGGAAAATGGCCAAGCATGAGGACTGGAGTGACTTTGACAAAAGACAGATTGTGATGGCTAGACCACTGGGTCAGACCATCTCCAAACAATCAGGTTGTCTGAGGGTTGTTTCTGTTATACAGTGTTTAGTACCTACCAAGGGTGGTCCAAAAAGGACAACTGGTGAACCAGTGACAGGCACACAGCAAAAGCTAGCTTGTCTGATCTGATGGCACAGAAGATCTACTGCAGCACAAATTGCTGGAAACATTAATGCTGGCTATGATAGAAAGGTGTCAGAACACGCAGTGCTTGTGGTGCACAGTCCTGCATAGCTGTATACTGGTCAGAGTGCCCATACTGACCCCTGTCCACAATGTGCCTACAATGGGCTTTGCCTATAGAATCATGGAGTAATGGAAGAAGGTGGCCCGGTACCACCTCCTGAATAGTGTTGCAGACAAGTACACCCTTTCATTCCCCAGATCTCATCTATTTGAGCTCTGTAGGTTGTGCTGGATGTACAAGTCTGATCCAAGGAGGTCTCAGATCTCAAAATACATCACCTAAAGGATCAGATGTCTTGTACGTTAGATGGGTTGATGGTTAAACAATGGTACATAAGTGGTTTTTGGTACATTAAACCTACAGTCTTCTTACCTACAGGTAAGAAGCTGTAAAATATGCCTCCTTCAGTGATAATGCAATTTACAGGATTATGTATCGGGGTCTGTACTGTTGCATTATATTGGTAATAGGGCATCATAGGAACCCCGATTATAGGGAGGGCATGCTACAAGAATGTGATGTGGTGTCGTAAAAATGAGAGTATGTGTTTGATTTTGGGGTAACAAAACTGTGCAATATGGATTTTTTGACAAAGTATAGCTTTAACTGTAGCTTAACAGTCAGAATACACATCTCAGTGGTGAATGCGTTAATCCCGGAGTTAACGGCTAGACCTTCTGGTGATTTGGAGAACAGAGAACTGTCAGTGGGCCTCTGTCATGTTCTAATTATCGTGGAGTCATTTCAAATCTGACCTCACGTGGAACAGAACCTGGTAGCTCATAAGAACCTGCTGCTCCTGAGACCAAAGGCGAGCCACAGGGGACGTCCATACACACTCATCTCATTCATGTATGTACTCTCTGATTCCTCTCTCTGTGTCAGTTGAAACAGTTGCCATGCTTGTTTCAGGAGTCTCTCAGATCTATTCGCTGCCATTTGTCACAGTACAAAAAAACTCTGGGTTTAGTTTTTTTCCCCCCTCTCCTTCCACCGGAATTCATTACACGGGCCACATTAATGTGCCTTTGTCTGCTCTTTCCCAATACAAATGTTGCCTGCGTTATTGTGTAAGCATCCCGAATTGAAACATCCGCCTTGTGAAATATTGACTTTAATATCTCATTTGAAAAATTCATGAAACCTTTGATGTTAAATCCATACTCAATTTAGCAAAATGCCACTAAAATATGCAGGGTGGGGGCTGGAGGGGGCCAGAAAGCATTATTGTCTGTGTTTCTGTGGAGAAATTACATTTTATGGCCGTTACACCGATCTTTCCTGTGTTTTCCTTTTTTTTCCTGTCATCTGGGGGGAAAAAGTGGAGGCGACCCATTAGAGGCGAAATGAAAAGAGCTATTGATTGGTCTCTTATTCCTCCACTCTTTGCCTCATTTCCTAAATGCATGGTAATAAGGGCTTAGCCGTGGCGACACACAATGAGCCTTAATGAATGAAACTTTAGAGAATTAGCGATAGTGTGTGTGTGTTTGTGTGTGTGTGTGTGTGTGTGTGTGTGTTTGTGTGTGTGTGTGTGATAACTGAGCATATGTCGGCCTCAGTGCCTTGCCTTGCATTTTGATTTGTTGTTGTTTTTTCCCAGCTGCTTTCTCTCTTTATCAGGAGTGCACCCACTCCTAATAGCATTGTAATGCAATCATGGCCATATATGATGATTTCTATTTATAAAGAGGATCTGCTTGTTTCTGCATGACTGGGGTGGGGAGGTGGGAAGGGTGTGGTGTTATTTTAAAGGGACCGTGCCTTAGAATTAGATTTCTTGAGGCTAATTATGATCAAAGTGGCCTTTTGAAATGAATCGAGGTTACGGCAGGTAGGAGCGAGGAAGCTTTTAGCAAATGGAGTTTTGAAGAGCAAGAGAGGGAGAGTGAACGAGTGAGAGAGGCCATTGAAATGAAAAGACACGCCGATGTTGTAAAATCCACTCGCGTGCTAATAGAGCTGCATTTGCCTTTGGTAATTTGTAAGCACTTTAGCCCGGCCTATCGATCAAGCAGGAGGGAGAAGAAGAAACAAGACTAAACTGCATTAACATGTAGAGCAGTAGTGGAGCTTCTCTCTCTCTCTCTCTCTCTCACTTACCCCCTCTTTCTCCCGCTCCCTCTTCCTTGCACAGTCTCCCATTATGGGCCTGTTCCCTCAGCCATAATCACTCAGATTAGGTGCAGAGAGAGATAGGCCCTTTCTTCTCCCCCTCTCAAAACAAAGGCACATTCTTTCTTATTTTGCAGACACTCACCTTCTTTATACGCCGCTGGTCTGTCTGTGACTGAATGGCTGAAGAAGGTTGAGACCATGGCTTAAGAGAGGTGGCAAGACTTTTTGATTAAACCTCATTCCTTCAAGAGATTTCCATCAAAGCCAAACACACACCATCCACCAAACATGAAAGGTGATTTCACAAAATGAAATGAAATAACAGCTGAAAGAGGCCCCCTCCAAACTTAAACCTCAGGCAAAACCATGGCCATGATTTCTTTCACCTGACTGAGATCTACTCAGAAAAAATAGCACCTCAGTACAGAAAGCCCCTGCTTGCTTTGGTGTTCAGCATTTTATTTCTACATTTCTGCCGAGTAAGTCATTTAAATTGGGAGTAACAATATTAAAAGCCAAAAAATACAGTGGAGGAAATACATTTTGAACATGTCAACAGTTTTTCAGTAAGTATGTTTCCAATGAGGCTGTTCACATGGACCTTTCACCAGACACTGGTATTAACTCAATAAATCCACAAATACAAAAGACTCATACCATGAAAGTCCATAAATAAAGTTGTGTTTAATAAAGTGGAATAAAGTGGAATAACAAAGGGGAAAAAGTATTGGCTAATTATTATTTGACAGTTGTTTTATAGATGCTCTGACTGCAGTATCTTGGTATATTGACACGAATTTCTCGATACATTCAATATTCCTTCAATTATAAGTCTGCAAGTACCATTAGATGAGAAACATCCCCACACCATGATGCTTCCACCTCCAAACTCTACCAAATACAATTGATACAGTGTTTTTCGGGTGATGTGAAGTGCCTCCTCCAAACATGGTATGGTGTATAACAAATGTTCATTTTTGTTCTCTTCTGACCAGACTGCATTCTCCCAGACTTGACCAAATGTTGTGTAGTAAGGTTTAAATTCTGCCTTTTCTAAATTCTGAGTCCTGTGGGGAGAACATGCATAGAGGCCGTGAAGGTGTAGTGCATTACCTTTTGTTTTCTGTAACAATTGTACTTGATGTATCAAAGTCTTTCTGGTGGTCTTTCTGAGTGGTCCTTGACTCTTTGGCTACTCTTCTGACTATCCTTCTGAATCCCTGTTCAGACATCTTGTGAGGAGCTCCTGTGCCTGACCAATTGATAATACAGTGATGTTCTTTCCTCTAGTGGACAATGGCCTCGGTGGTATTACTGGAAGATTCGGAAGTTTGGAAATACGCCTGTAACCAGTTCCACTGGTATATAGCAGGCTGTGAATGTCTTGGGAGAGCTCTTTGCTTTTACCAATCATAAGATGTTTCTTGTGTGACACCTTGGTAACGAAAAACCTTTTTATAGCCCATCAATATGTACTAACCCAGCTGATATTAATTTTCACAGAGAGGGGGTAGAATTACTTTCTAACTATTTATGGATTTCAGCTGGTTGCCTGCCTTTCCTTGCCTTAGTGTACTGCAGCTTCTTAATGTGTTCAATACTTTTTTCCCAGTGTCATTCTGCTTTATGACATATAACTGTATTTATAGACTTTAATAAGAATTTTTCATCCTTGTGAATTTCTAAAGTTAATACCAATGTCTGGTAAAATAAAAACAATTAATGTGAATAGCCTTTTTGGAACTTTATTCCAAAAGTAGTTATTTCCCCCACTGTAGCTTCTCAGAAACATCAGCTCACTCTGATTAACAGATCATGCAACCAGAACATGAAGGAATTTGCTGGCAACTGTAATTCATGAGCATTTGGTCACTGTGAAATCGTACGATCTATTACCTAATCATTGATGACAGTGACACTTAAAAAGTATGATTGGAACCAAAAGATCAGAGTCAAGCAAACAGATATTGTATAGTTCACAGAACACATTATGGACAATAAGTATCATATAAGTATGAACCAGTGAAGAAACAGTTGCAGATGACACAAGATGAAAAGGCGGTGATCAGTATACTGGTGGTGCTGAATGCTGAGCTCCTTTATCTAGGCACATTTTACCTTTAGGTAAATTTCTTTCATTTAATTTACTCAATATGTCAAATATAAGACAGTATTACAGAAAAGAGGGGTGGCTCTTTTCTTTCTATTTTGCTTGGAATCACCTTGTTGGTGAAACAAAAATGTTCTGCCTGTCTGTCTTATGTTTGGCAGATTAAATTAAAGAAATGAACAAATGTGAGGGGCAAAACATAAAGGTAGAGCATAGGCAGAATGTTACTAATGGCTTGTGTTATTGACATTTAGTTTTAATTCAGACTAAACGGGCTAAACGATATCTAAACAGCTCCTTTATTAGTGTCATCCAAATGATTGACTGTAAAGCAACAATATAAAAAGTACATGTAAACATGTCTAAAAGTGAAAATGTGTTTTAGATTAGATCTTTTTAAAATATTGTTAAACACATAGTGGGGAAGGAATGTGTGGCACCATTAGCTAACAAAACAGAAACTAAACTAACTTTATCAATGGTTATTAGTTTAGCTAATATGAATGCTGTATTGTGATATATTTTTATTACATGACAAAATTGTAGAAGTTCAAAGACTTCAAGATACATTATTGGAAATAAAAATAGACTAGAATAGATATAAAGTAATGAGCCAATTGTTATTATAAATGCTTTAAAACGCTTCAGTGGCATAGTGCCACCATAGGTGGACAGTAATGAAGTACATTTACTTGAGTTTGCATATTTGTCTGCTTAAAGTGGTATTGCTGTTTTATAGCCACTGTTATGCACCTGTGATGTAAAAATGGTTGGAGGTGTTAATTATTTCCATTCTAGCTGCATTTACAGCGGTTCAGTTGTCAACTTCGTTCAAATATATAGTACATACACATATCTTTTGTGTAGGTGTGTAGTGTAAAATTAATTGGAAAAAAGGCTTGTTTACTTTATCAGTTCGGGTTGTGCTTCATTCTGTAACATTCTGCCTTATTCCTTATGCTACAACTTCTACAAGCAAGTTAGATACATTAGGTATTGTATGTGTGGTGGCAATAAATCAACAATGCAGTGAAATATTTACTTTTAATACTTAAGAATTTTTGGAAGCCATTACTTGAATATATTTACTTAAGCAAATTTTGACTGTATGACTTTCATTTTTTAGTATTGGAGTAACATTTGACTAGTGGTATCTATACTTTCACTTAAGTAATAAAGTTAGGTGCTTTGTCCGCCTCTGAGTGCCACACATTCGTTTACACTAGAGATGGGCATAGATAAATTTTTTTAATGCCGTTAATCTCATTGGAATAACGGTGATATTTTTTTTATCGCGCGATAAGAATCTCGTGCCGTTAACGCCGTTAACGGCCCAGCACTAGTTTACACACAACATTACTATTTGGCATTACCACAGAACACAATACCTGTGAAGAAAACCATAGCAACAGACAGTGTGTCATGCAGTATTGCCTTTTTAAATCCATATTTGTGTCCTTATTATATCAATAACAAATGTCAATAATGAAACATTTAAGCTATAAAAAGATTAGTAATGTATTACTGTGGTTCAGTTGGTAGCACAGTGCTACCACAGTCACAGTCTTGGAATTTTAGGCCGGGTTGACTCGAGTGTGCATGTGTGTGTTTGTGTGTTTTTGCCAAAAGCTCCTATTTCCTCCCACATTCCAAAGTAATACACATTAGGCGATCTGGGCATGATAAATGTGTTTGTCTGGGTGTCTGCCCTGCGATGAACTGGCAACCTGACCAGGGTGTTTCTCCTCCATTCACCTTATTAGTGCTGGGATAGTCTTCAGCCTATCCCAGTGTATTACTCTCTAATCACAATAATGTCAATATCTCACAACAGAGCACTCTTTTTAATATCTTATTGCATTTTGGAACTGGTATAATTACTATACTACTACTGTAATTACTTAATTACTATAGATGATTTGGTAATATGAGTACCTAATGTAACTTATGATTTTATAGCAGGGGATTGAATTATATATGAGCTTACATATGGGCCCAGTTTAAAGGGTTAAACAAATCCTGAGATTGAGGGGAACAAAACAGTTGCTGATTTAGTTTGAAACAGGACAGGAAACCAAACACTCAAAATGGCTCCATGTCCTCAGGGGTATGGGGGTGGTAAACCATAAAGACAACTGAAAACAGAGCTCATTTGAACCTCCTTTTACAAGGAATGTTTCTTCTTGTCTTGTTCATGTTTTCACTGGCTTAGATCTGGTTCTACTAGGCCAAACAGAGAACTGACTCGTGCAGGACAAGATTAGATTTAGCCACACTGGGCATACGGAAGCATCAGTGCTAGCTTGTCGAAGCTAAACATGTAGCTATAGGACTTTATCTACAATGCTGACTCCCAGCACACAGCTGAACAGTCATGACAGCTTCTGTCACGTGATTCAGTATGTGAGTAATAATATTGAATGTGGTTGGTCGTGTGTGTTTGTGTGTGTGCGTGTGTGTGTGTGGGTGTGTGTGTGGGTGTGGGTGTGTGTGCTGGGACCAGTTAAGCCTCATGGTGCTCGTGGCTCATGTTGCTGAGGCCTGCACCAATTAGTCATAGCC
>JBBPDB010000108.1:7574223-7588731 GCA_037974465.1 Brachypetersius altus
ACACACAGACACCCACAAACACACACATATAAACCCACCCACCCACCCACCCACACACACACGCACACATACAAACACACACACAAACACGTACATACACACACACGTACACACACACACACACACACACACACACCATGTACACATGGACACAAACACACATACACACAAACACACACATGCACACAAACTGTCAGCAGCCAAAAAGACGACAACACACAAGAAATCAGCTCCACCTGCAGGTTTGTTCTCTCACCAATACACACAAACACACACACACAACTTGTACTGTGAATCAATAAATGGCCTACAATATGAGATTCATCACAATATCTGAGCCATTATTTTTAAAAGTTTTGTGCTAAACATTCCATATACATTACTCCTCCGAAACAAAGTTTGATTTCTGTTTTTTATCCTTATTTAGCAATAATTATATCCAGACAAATGTGACAGGTGAATCAAATGTGAGGAGATCACAAACTATTTTCATTTGGACTAAGAAAACAATATATTTAAGTATCCTGCACCCTTATTACTTAGCTTAATACACGTGAAAATAAAATCAGTTAAACGCACTCTGAAAAAATATAGTATAGTACAGTGCTGTTGTGGGGGTGGTTCCCTTAAGGCTACGTTATTAGTGAGTCTAGTTGCAACACAAAGGCAACATTCTATTTTTTTTTTAAGATGCATTGACACAACACCTCATCTGACACCCTGGTTTTGTTTTTTTTTTTGTTTTATATTTATAAGTTAAATCATGAAAAAATACAAATATGCACTTTTCCTCTGGGAAAGTGAAAGTAATAATAACTTAATAATAACTTAATAATAAATTAATAATAAAAAACATTTATAGTGCACAACTGGCCCTAAGAACCAGGTTGTAGTATTGAGGATACAATTATGTTATTTGTATCTTAGAGATCTTAAATATATCTGGACAATACCCTTATTCTGACAGTGAATAATAAAACATATAGTTGGGCCTATGTTTATTTGTCATACAAAATAATGTTATTACGTTGCATTGATTTATTCCTCCATCTGAAAACACACCACAGGAGAGGGTATAATGTGTATACATCAAGGAGATGGGACCCTTTAGCAGATAGTAACATAGTGTCTACCTACACAAACACACAGACGCAGTAAACTCAATCGGACGCCTGGATTATTCATCATGCTCTACTTATTGTGTTGTCACAGGGAGGAACAGGTGATATAGAGTCGTACGGTTCACTGACTTGACACCTCATTTTTTTGTTTCTGTTTCGCGCTCTCTTTCACTCTCTCGCTCTCTCGGCCTCCCTCTCTACTCTCTATCTCACTCCTTCTATTCATCTGTTAAGCTGTCTAAAACATTCTGACAGCCTTTCCCATGTGCTCCATGTGTTTAAGTTGATGGTCTGATTAAAGATTGAGCCTCTGTCTAGTTCTCTCTCTCTCTGCCACTCTTTTGGTCATGCATCCTGAATCCATATTTATATTGTCACATTCATGTCTGTTGAAGCTGCTTAAGTATTCACTGTGTAGCAGTGAGGGCGTTCTTTGAAAACACTGTGCCATGTATTCTGCAGTCACACTTAAAGTGTTCCACACTGCTGCTCTACTGAACTCGCTGAGTGAGTAGCAATCCTGACAGCCGCCTTATAGCGTTCAGCTGCCTTATAGCGTCCAGTGTGATTCTGTCAGAGCACATTCAAGCAACCTGTAGAGACCTACTGGGCTTCTATGTTCAGTTAGTGCTATTCCTTGAGGTACCAATTAAGGTATTAATCTTGCCACTGGGCTCATAATAATGCATGCATGCCTGTGCACTTTCTCTCTCTCTCACACACACATAAACACACACACACACACACTCACAAAAATTCATTTAGTTCATGAATTGAAATCTGACAGCCTTTTCTCCTGTTTCATCTAACAGACAACTCTTTAGGAACAGGAGTATCCTCCCACTAGAGCAGACGTTTCATATTTACATCTAGGCCAAGGCTGCTCATTTCGTCCCTCTCTGGGGAATGAGGGAGAGATTTAAGCACAGAATTACAATGCCATGAGATGTACTGTAATTGGAGTTTTACTGGGCTGCTAAATGTCCCTTGTAATCTAAATGTGGTTGTAATAATTGTGGCAAGCCACTATCAGGGGCAGCATGTTGTTTAAGAAAAGGTCATTGCTCAGAACATTTCTGGCTTTTTCATTTATTTACCTATTTAGTGTCATCCTACTGTGACCATGCTTGATAATTCATGCATGACTCAGCATTACTTAGTATTACACTACAGGAATATTACCTCTCTTATAAGACATTACCTGATGATCAACTTTCAACAGCAAGTATCTGTGCATAATCTAGAGCAGATCTATACCTGTAAATATGTCATTATTTGCATGTGAATATCATAAAAACATATCTAGTGTAGCAAAAACATGCTTAAATTTTATGGACTTAAGTCATTTTGGACCATTTCTATTCATTCACACAATATAAAGATGAGCTGTTATTTTTGTGTAAGAAATATTTTTAATCTGAAAATGACAATGTGCAACACAGATTCTAACTGGCCTTTAGAATAAAGAGATTTAACTATTTTAATGGCCCTTCAAATTACATTTTTGTATCTGCAAATTACACAAAAATGTACTTTAGCCTGTAAATGCTGCTTAGTCCTTGTTTAGCTTCTCTTTCTAAAGTGTTACACATCAACCATTGCCTCAAAGTTACATGTTTGCATAACTGTTAATAAGTTGCAACTGATATCTGTTGCAGGTCCTGGGATGATTTCCACGACTGTGCGAACTTGGCCATGGCTGGTTGTCCTGAGGAGGCGGCTGCTGTGTGGGAGTCTCTGAGACAAGAGTCCAAAAAGATGCAGTTTTCCGGTAACTTGTACGACATGTGCTCGAGCCGCAGCCAGTCAGTGGCCACCACCGGCGCCCAGAACCCAGATGAGACCAATCAAGAATCTCTGAAAGGATACACCAATCACATAAGCCCTGCTCCCAGTGTCTTTCTTCTCTCTTGCTTGTGTTTACTGCTCCTCTACCCGTGGATATAAGCCAAGTCTGTCTACTTAAAGAGACTGAGAGAGTAGAGCGAACGTCAAAGGAACATTCACGGACTGACATGTTTGATGCTGACACTTCTGCAAAGATCACTTGCTGTAAATAACATCAATCTTTTTTTTCTGTTGTCGTTGTTATAGCATTCTCAGACGCACAGATATACGCACACAAATGCAAACTTAATTTCATATGAACAAGTGTTTCCCTCGCAGTTAGATGAGAATCCTCATAGGAGATGCAGCGCGTGTGGAATATAAATTCTGAGTGCTGTTTACAGTATGTGCAAACCCACAGTGTTGTAGATCTGGAGGCGAACGCCTCAACTCTCCTAACTCAAACACCTACAACCCTCTTAAGGCCAAATTAAACTGCTAACAATACAGGCCGCTAGCTGAAAGTCAGAATCTCTGAAGATGAAATTAAGTAGCTGCGAAGTACGCCGGTCTGCAGGAGCAGGGCAGAATAAAGAAGGCCTGTCAAAACCCCTTATTTATGTATTTTTTCTGAGAGGATTATCAGTGGGGATCACTCAGAATAAAATTAGTCCAAAGCAACAGAACACACCTGCAAACAAGACCAGGGAGAGCCGCTGAGGTTTTCTGAAGTTCACATTTTTGCCAAGTTTTGCAAGCTTCATTGTAATGTTTGGCATCTGCAGTGATTTCAGTGGTTAACATAAATCAAAAAAGCAATATACTGTGACATGAACTCATTGTCCATTTCTTGTTTATCTTGTCAATCTAAAATTGGTCTATAAATGTAAATGTGACTTTAATTTCATCACACATCAAAAAAACCACAAACGCATTTGTGTCTAAATGTTGCAACCAAATGAAGAAAGGTCACATTTAAAAAAATCTTCACCACATGATGGAAATATACTGTACATAGGAAGATATCTGAGCCGGGGGAAGGTTTAGTTAATTTTGTCTGTACCTGAGGCAAATATGTTAATATAGTGCAGCATCCATTCTGTGTAATGCAATCATGGCTTGTGCTGTTTCAGAGATACTTTTCATACAAGCATTTATGTTGGTGAGCAGCCACATGAAGCGACTTTTCACCTTTCCCTTATTTAATACGCTGGCAGTGCTATTCTCAGCATTCTTTCTTCTATTAGCTTTCTACTTACTTTTCTGTTTTAATTGGAAATTAATCATGTTTGCTAATGTAACTCGTTAGGACCGGGGGGGGAAACGATTTTTCGAAGCACAGAGCCAAAAAAATTCCACCTGTGACTCAAAATCTGTTTATGCACTGTTTAAATGTGGTGACTTTTAAATGAGATTTATTAATGCTTTAATGCTTTTAGATATGTGTTTAAGCTCTAAACAAAGTCAAATGACCGTAGTCTTGAAGAGCCAAGATTTGTTGGTTATGCTGTGATTTGGCTTTTTACACTGTAAGGGCTAAATGAAGAATGGTCACCCAGAATCCCTTGCAAATAACACTGTATAATATTTGAACATCTTTACGAAAATGAATGAAAACAGTAATATTGTCAAAAGATAATGTAATGTATACAGTATGCATGCAAAAGTCGGTTTTCTATTCAAAAATGGCTCCACCACCTAGGCTTGGTATTTTCAGTGGTCCTCAAAGAGATAAAGGGAGGCGCCACAAAGGGCAAGAGTTCATTATAATTCTGCTCTCAGTCCTTTTGAAGCTTAGGCTCTTTATCATATCACTGCCCATCAAAATGGATGTTTATGTAGAAGCCTTGGGATAAAAAGGCCTTCTCCCATTCACTGTCCATGGACTTTCAGACTGGACAGTTTATATCCAGACTTCTGCAATGCCATCAACCAGAGACCTCATACTGTCCAGCGTTTCACAGTTTGTAATAAAACTTTTTTGTCACACGAGGGTCTGCGGTTTCAAAAAAGCCAGATCATCTGAAAGACAAAAGCAATTCAGTTATACGGCTTCTCAAACGTGTTTTGTAGCTTTTGTCTTTTCTCACATGACTTTGCCACATGCAGAGATGGTGAATAAAATGTGCTGAGGGCCACATTACAGCTAAATATTTGGCCTGAATGTAGCATGCTCTGTGTCACTCTCTTGAATGAAGACACACACACACACACACACACACACACACACACACAGTAGTATGTAAGTAATACTGACATAAGTAGTCATATTTCACATGATAAGATATTGAACTCAATTAAATGAATTTGAACTCAATAAGAAAAGTACACATTATAGTGCACATAATAACACTATTGCACATCATAAGCTAATAATACACATAATGATAAAGATTTGAACCTAATAATTAATAGCACAACAAAGTAGTATCAGGTTATTGCACAGCGGGCGGAGTTTTAGAGTGTAATGGCGCTGGGAAGGAAAGATTTTAGCTTAGTAGCCAACAAACAGACTCCTCAAAAAACTTGTGTGAACACACACACACACACACACACACACACACACACACTTATTAAACACCCATTCCTATGTATACAAACCCTGCTCTCTTACATCACCTTTAGTGTCATTTTTGGATGGCTCCTTGTGTGAAGATCAAAGGGGTCCAGACACTGCCACAGTGAGTTTGCACTGTGGACCACCAGCATGAAATGCCACCTCCTCCAGCACGATGGGGGGCAGGGATGTAATTGTGTCTTTTCAGAAGCTGAAAGTGCATGCCGCAGCTTCGGCCCTGGCTCTCTGGATGGATTTTTCATTTGCTGGTATTTGGGCGACAGGGTCGCTCAAGATAGATTTCCCTTCATCTCTCTAACCATTTGTTTGGGCCTGACTTTGATGAAGAAGCGGGGAAACACTCCTCGCTGGGAGAGGAATGCATATTTGGCCATGAGAGCTAAATGTAAGAGCAGAGTGAATCAGCTACTGGTGTTTACCTGTCATTTTTTGTGTTAAAAAAAACCGGCTCTTCCAACAGCACCAAAATCAATCCATAGATAGCCATTACATTATTATTATTTTATTTACAGTGTGAATATAAATTAATTGTGTTTCAAATCACAGTCCAAAGAATGATTTAAATGAATAGCAGTAAAATTACTCACCTAAAAATCCCAGGATCACAGGTTGTATTGTGCTACTGCATTCTATTTGAGATGGATAGATAGAAAGAAAGAAAGAAAGAAAGAAAGAAAGAAAGAAAGAAAGAAAGAAAGAAACTTTATTGATCCCGTAGGGAGGTTTCCTTCGAGAAATTTAAGGCATCATTTTAAGGTTATGGCTCACTTGTTAAAGCCCAGAGCGTCACGGATGTACCTGATACACTCATACCAGCACCACACACAGAGAATGGTCCACCCCACAAATAGTACCTCATCAAAGTCTGTAATTGCACATTTAGAGCAGAAGGAGCTCATAAAAGTTTCTGTAGACTACAGGCAAGAGCTAGAGGTTTCTAACTGCTTATTAGATAAGCATTTGGGCCACTCTTTCTGGCTGGTTTAAAAGGAACCCTAACTATTGAGACTTGCAGGCCTTAATATGCTATAATTGCCCTCTCCTGCTAATACACATGGCTAGACACCAGATTTTCACTGTTTTAGAAATCCTTATCATTTAATACATACTTTGACCTACGGAAGGTGTTGCTGGTTATAAAGATACAATTTTCTCCCACAAGGTGTCCCTTGGATAGCAAGTGAAACATCATAGACAGGAGATGCTGGATGCTCTCCTGCTGGATTTAAACAGTCTGCTCCTGCAAACATTTTGACATGACCCTGATTTTGAAGGAACCCGACAATCTAGCATTTCAGTCAGTTAGTCTGGAAGTATGGAGATTTCTTCAAGCAAGACCCAATGCTACAACTCTGATGGATGTAGCGCTTCAGTGGCCAGAGGATATGCACTGCCTGGTAACTTCAGACAATGTTTATGCAGGTGAAAGGAAACTGAGGTGGATAAACAAGTAGAGGAAGATCCAGGATCTGTAATTCTCAGGCGATTAACCTTCTAAGTTCATCTGCCCCTCTCAAAGCACCTGGGATTCACATGCTTCAGCTGACATCCAAAAAATACTTCTAGATGTTAAAGAACAGTTAAAACAACTGCTTCAGCATAGTTTAAAATGTGAATCCTTGATTGTCAAGCAACATATGAAAGATCTGCAAAATGAAAGCTGACACTAGAGCTCACTTGTGCTAATGGCTTTGGTTATAGATGACAGTCTCAACGTACTCTGAGTGAGACAAAGGGGATAAGAAAGCTGCTTTTGGCGGAATCAGAATCAGAAAACTTTACTGATCCCAGAGGAAACTGCTTAAGGCATCCATTTTTGAACAGTTCTGCCATAACATGAACTTCAGAACAATAAATAAACACACTGATGTTGATGTTTGTGTTTCCTATTAGTGGAAGAACAAACTATAGAACAGAGTGCAGATCTAACTGCCATGAAATCACAAGGACTTCAAGATAACAAGCTGCACTTTACTGCATAGAAGTAAATGGATTAAAGGTCTCTACCATCTCCATCAAAAGACACCCACAAACTGTTAAAAATGGTCTATAATCCAGAATAAACATCACGTGTTGCTTGGCATGTGGCAAAAGGAAAAAAAACTTGCTGCTGCAACTAAGAACATGGAATGTGAAGGCCTGAGAGAATGGATTTCATCCATTATAAAACATCTGCGGTGGAGTGTATCAGTAATATCACCATGTTACCAACCGACACAACTGGCCAGGAAACAGACACTATCACTAATATCCCTTCATGAGATGAGGTGGTGAAATAAGCTTTGGCTATGGCCAAGATCTGAAGCCCACGAAGAACTCATGAAGTCCAGGATCATCTGATGCCTCCACAGAGCAACAATCACTATGAAACCAAATCCCTTAATTTTACCCTTTAAAATTACCTTAATTTTGACCTTAGTTTTCAGCATATCAAGGGTAATTAAGCGGGAAAACGCACAAATTAAGACCAATTAAGGGGTAAAACTACTGAATTTTCCTCTTACTTTTTAAAAGTTGCCCCTTAAATAATAGAACCTCCTGAATACATTTCGTATGTTTAAGATTTAGGGGTTTCACACTTAAATCCACTTTTAAGGTAAAATGAAGGGATAGCTTCACAAATGAATGGCCATTTAATTCAGATTGAAGGGGTTGGTGTATTTTCAGGGGTAAATTAAGGTAGAGTTAAGCACATTTTAAGTACATTGTATTTCGTAGTGAGTAGAGCTATGAAGTGTTACAGAAGGTTTCACCTTAATAAAATGTGCTGGTATTTGTTTATGGCAAAGATGAGACTTTTTTATTTCAAATTCAGATTTGATTCAGATACATTTCAAAGAGAACACATTTCAGACATGATGTGATGATCCATGCCTTCATGCTTACAGCTTTGGATCATAACAATGCAAACAGGGAAAAGGAGGTTGAGCTATGATCATTCCTCTCCTTTGTATGCACTACGTGTCACAAGACACGGCACACCAAACTGTTCCCGATAGATTTATTTTTAACCTATTTCTCATGTTTCTATGGTTGAACAGTCCTTTTTTTTCAAGATTTTCAGAGTGTACGTTCACTCAAGTACCTATTCAGAGCAAGACCAGTAGTTGTTGACTATGACTACATGACCTTTATGTTGGCAGATGTGCTCTCTTCTGTGTGGGATTCAAACCGGGATATGAAAACAAGAATGAACCAAACACACACACACAGCAGTTTTCACGTTTCAGGTAGTTGCATCATTCAAAACACATGATGTACACACCAGAACTGTGCAAATCCACAACAACTTTAATATTACATTGTATTCAAAAGGTTTCAAGCACACTTACAGTTTCATAAACAGCATGAAAAACATACATGCATGTGTGTGTGTGTGTGTGTATGTAGAACACATTTATACATTTTGCTATTTTGTTATAAACAAACATGTGCATAAACATTCCACATTGTTTCTTTGGTAATTGATGTGGTGAAATTACTTTGTTCTTATCAGGATATAATAAATATATATTCAAATAATTCAAAGATGTTATTTGGTGTGATTTCACACATATTAGTCAGAAAAGATTACAAAAGAATAATGTAAAATAATATACATGAATATAGAAGTATAAAACAATCAGGAATTGAACTAAATTTAATACATGACATTTTGAGATTACTTTATGTCACGAGGGCTGTGCTGAGCAAGTGTGAGCTATCTCGGGGGTTCCAAGGATCGGGCAGACAGGATTCCATTCTGATGCTTCACGTTTATTGAAACCAAAAGAAAAACAAACACAAATAGGCACGGGGGCCTCCTTGGTCAGAATCTGAGTCAACAATAAACATAGATGAGGGAAAGGGTAACTGAGGCGATGGAGACATGAGGAACACAGGACAGAGACTGAACTTAAGTACACCGGATAACAAGGGAGACATGAGGCAGCTGGGGAGCACAAACAGGAAACAGGTGGGGAACTAAGGACACATGACTCCAGGGGAACAAAACAGGTACCAAAGGTACGGGCACGTGGGAATCTAAGCATGACACAGGGGTACCGAAATACACGGGACACAGACAGAACCAAAACAAACACAGCAACTGGGGATACATGATACACATGGGGGAAAACTAAGGCAAACAGAACAGAACAGAAAAAGGCATGGGGGTTAACATGGTCACCGGCCAGATCGTGACACTTTAGCTATTATAAAATATATTTTTTGATATAAAATGCATAAATAATAAACATAGAGAACTTAACAATGAACACAGGATGCTATTGTTGACTTTCCTATCGGTGACCTGGTTCAAATTTAATAGGCTAGTATTCTTTTGGTCTAATGAGGGCAGTGTAGGTGCTTTCCGTGGTGGATGGGGATCAGATTGGGCAATTTGAGCAGTCTATGTAAAAGGAAAAAGTGTTTCTTGAGGAGAACCATAAACATAAACATAAGCTTGTTATGTGCTGCAGTAGACTAGGAATCTATCTAGGGTGCCCTGTGTGCCCTGGCATTGGCTCCAACAACCAAACACCACCCCCACCCATGACTCTGGTTAGTAAGAGGGTCTTAAAGAATAAAAAAATGTGTTAGCGGGGTATTATCTATACATGTTCCTTTCCAACCAGCCTCATTTTCATTCCCCTATCATTTCATTTATGGGGATGTGAGGACGACTCAGATGTGAAAACATATTTCACAATTAAGGCAGTCAGACTCATTAGGGAGAGACTTGGAGGCAATGGAGAGAACCGAGGCACAAGAGCCAAGTGCTGCTCAGATGAAACACTATTCATATACGTCCATTTTTATTAACTAACACTGCAGTGACTCAGTGGCTCAGACTAGCAGACCAAGACCAGTGGAGTGCAAGTGTAATTGCTCACATGTGCATCAGAGTCATCATATTAAGTGCTAGTTGCTTTAAAATAATCATTTATTTCCTCTTTGCTAACTGCAGGGAATAATTTGTGGGTCTCAAGATCTCATAAAGGTCGCTTGTGCTTCAATGTTCTAGTTTGCTGTTGGTTTGTATATGTAATTTTGTCCCTATGAGCTTAAGCCCATTATGGAATGTTCAAACAATATGAAGGGCAGATGGAACTGTAACTATACTAATGCTACATTTAAACAAAAACCAGCCTATGTGTGTGGAATACATCATCCTAATGAAAAGGTATTCCTTTTTTTTCAGTATTAATATTATTATCAGGCATTCACTCTGAATATCATGTGAACACAGACTGCACATCAAAAGCAATGGAACTAATTTCCCAAGTTGAATTTGAGCCAGTTAGCAATGCTAATGCTAATCAAAGGCATTTGGATTTATTTTGATAGCATTGTCACAATTAGCACTCCACATAAACATGGAATGTAAGATTTTCCCTTTTCAGCTAGCCGCTGATGGTTCCATTGTCTTCATAATAAGATAATATTAGCAATGCTACTAATATCATAACCACAGTTATTTTGGACTTGTTTTGGGACTATGAAACAAATTCATGAGACAACTATACAGATATTTATCTTCATCTTTGCGTTGCCTGCATCAAGCATAGGGTCTTTTTTTTTTTTTTGACAAAGCTCCACACAAATGAGCTATTTTGGATTCGAAGTGCGACTTTCCCTGAAAGGTGGCAAGTTTACATCCTTGAAATTATGTACAAGATCCACTCAGTATGTCCTCAGCATACACAATCCTTCTATAGGAGGCCAGGGTTCAGTGCTTTGTGAAAGAGCTTTTATGCAGCTCCATCAGAGCACTTCAGAGTTTTCATCATCAGAGATGTTTTACTTTTCCCTGCATGGTTAACCTTAAGTGATCCTTTAGTCCATGAAAGCATGGAACAACACTAGAAGTGCTTGTGAGTCAGGATCGAAAGATGATTTCTAAACGACATCTCGAGGATTGCAGCAGAAAATTTTGCTTTTAAAAGATTTAAAATGATGATTTAGTACAGGTCTCACAATGGTCACTCCAACATAAAATGATAGCAATAACAGCAAGCCTCTGAGTAGCCACATGTAAACAACAACAACTATTCTCTGTAACTGGAAAATGACACATTTAATGGCGAATTCACGGTCGTCTATGGATGGGAGCCAAAAAAAGCACAATTGACCTTGCTCTGTGGGTGGGTAGGATGACCCTTCCTCTCGCTCAATTACTCAGCATGATGTCATTCATCTGCCCATTGACGCTGTAGTAGCAGCAGTTTGAAAAAATGTGGTGGCACTTCACATGATTCAAAGGAAGCATGTGCTGCCCTTCATCCTCCCAGTGTTGGTGGTTCTGTATGATTGGGAGAGGCCTAGCTACTGGGTAGAACTGGGCATGACTAAACTGGGAAGAAACTCAGGGAAATTATAACTATATCTCTGTAACATCATGTTCGGGTGAAAATGAGTTGGTGACAGAGGGTGAAGATGAAACTAGAACATTTTTACCCGTCATCACAGATGACATTTTATTATAAAATATCCTGCATTCTCTTGCACATTTGCACTCTTGCACATCTCTGCTGCTAAAATACAGTATTGGGCAAATACTGTACTATCCTGAATGCAGCCATTGTAATTTACAGTACACATTGTCTTGTCCTGTCTTGTTTAGGGGTGTCCTGTCTCGTTTAGGGGTATTGTTGCTCTTGTTCGGTTCTGTTCTACTCTTGTGTTGCACCATGGTCCTGGAGGAACGTTGTTTCATTTTTTAATGTTTTGTGTATATGGTAGAAATGACAATAAAATCTACTTGACTTGACTTGATTTGACTTGAAAATGATGTACATACAAGTTTCACAAGAACTTTACCATGTGATGGAAAATACATCTTTATTTCTCTAATAAATAATAATATAACACTGATTTTGCTTGCATGTGTAAAGCTCACCCTAAAAACAAAAATCAAAGAAAAGTTGAAATGATCAGTGGCACATTTTGGAATGAAACTTGTCTTTAAAGCCTTTGTTTGACACTCTCATTATGCTGTTATTATTTTTGTAAATCATGTTAATAATGTACAGTGATCATATGACCTACAACTCTACATCCATAATTCAATACATAGATCCTGTTTTCTCCATTCCTAACAATTCAAACATTTTATTATACAATAAATAACAAGTTATTTTATCAAATGACATGATCTTCTTTCACAAGCAGTTTTATGTGTTTAAGAAATCTTAAATGACTGGACAGTCCAGTGAGATCTTTTTTCTTGAGACCATTTTATGTGAGTAAAACGTCTACAAATGTGAAGCACCCACCTCATAAAGTAAAGTTATTGGCTGTATTGTTTATATTTGAGTAGTTTTCTCTTGTGAAGACGTAGGATTCGCACTACAGGAACTCTCTAATCCAGGACCTGGTTTAGAGTGTGTCAGAGTTTGGATGTAGAACACTAATGCTCATCTCACACCCACTCCTTTCTCCTTTACAGATACGTCCTGGGTTAGAATAAGTGTGAGAGAGAGTCCTCTCAAGTAGAGCCAAGTCCAAATGCAGGCTATTTTACCTCTGAACACAAAGCGAGGTGGTGTGGAGGAGGGTGTGCAGAAGGTGGTTGAGGAGTGGGGAGGGTGTATGGTATGGGGTGACAGCTTCTTTTCCCTTAGTAAGCCTTAGAAATAAATCTCCTGCCTCTCTGTTTGACTTTTTGATGAGAAAGTGTTGTGCAATAACGCAGTTCTGAAAGGAAAAGGCACTTAGGAGGCTGAGAGGTAGATTAGCAATTTGTAAAAGCTATTTATAACCATAAATCGCAGCCTATCAGGCCGCCCTTGTCTTTTATTGGGAGGGTGTTTGAGCTCCATAGAGTCGGCGTTCCAGCCTGAAACGCAATATCCGGAAAGAAACAGCTGTTCCAACATACAGGCAGTGGAAAACGGGTGAGGAGAGGCGGAGGGAGAGGAAACGAAAGAAGGAGAAAGAGAGACACATGTACAGGCGTGACCTTATCAAAGTGACTGGAGTCCTGCACTTATTGCCCAGAACCAATTTGAGCTGACCAAATGCAATGGGTACATCACGGCATGGGGAAAAAAAAGGACAGCTCTCTTCTCTCTCTCGATCCACCCCCTCCTTCCCCCTCCCTCTCCCTCACTTACAGTCGGCCAAAAGAGGCTGAAGATTAGCATATGACATGACAGATTACATTAAATCACATCGTGGCAGTACTTTATGGCATTAGCCTCTTAGCCCAGGCAGCTAGGCACATGCAAATGCTGCTCCAAAGCCCTCTTACTTAAATCTGCTGAGTGACATGACACCTTTGATATGATTATTAGTCATTTGAGGGACTGGGGTTCACTGGAAGCAGAGACGAGGATGCCACGGAGAAGAGGAGAGAAATTCAGACACTTCTGAACAAAGAAAAAAGCTGTTGAAAAGAGGAGTCTTACAAAACTCCAGCCTTTACCCCACCCCCACACCCCCCGCACACACACATCCTAGCAAAGGTTGAGATATATTAGGCAGGGAGTGAAGAGTCAGTTCTTGAGGGTGATGTGTTGGAAGTAGATCCTCAAGCAAGCATAAGGATCTGAGCAACTTTGATAAGAACCAAATGTTCAAAGCGGCAGGTCTTCCCGGTGTTCCTGGGATGCAGTGGTTATTACCTCCCAAAAGTGGACCAAGGAACTGGCAGCAGGTTCCCAAAAGTCACATGTGGGGAACCCACCTGGTCTGATCCCACTAAAGTGCTAATGTAACACAAATGGCAAAAAATAGCCACAAACTGGTTCCATGCTAACCCCTGTCCACCACTGATAGCTTTTGCAACATCAGAACTGGGCCATGGTGCAATAGAAGTGGCGCATTTTTGTAAATGGCCAGATGAGTGTGTTACTGGGGAATAGGCAGTGTGAAGTTCTGGGCAACCTTGGGTCACGTACCACCTACCTAAACATGCTGTCATGGTGGCCGCTAGTGGCCACTGTTTGTTTTTTCCCTGTTTTCTGTCCTGTGTGTTCTGGGGTTCTTTTATTTTGAAGT
>JBBPDB010000108.1:7596711-7609881 GCA_037974465.1 Brachypetersius altus
GAATTTTTATTTATGTAATTATTTTGATTAAGTTCAGCCAAATCAGACAGGGGTACAGAGAGTACAGTGTGGGGGAGGAAAGGAAGACAGAGAATAAAAGAGGGAAAGAAAAAAAAAATAATAATAATAAATAAATAAACAAACAAATTAAAAAAATTAAAAAAAAAAAAGGTTGAAGGTCCAAATGAAGACTGCTGTCGCTGGCTAATAACTCCAAATTTACCTTATTTACCTTATTTTAAACAAATACTAATTTTTATGAATGCTGAACTGCATGAATCAATTCACAAATTATGAACGTGCATGTGAGTCGTTTACTCTCCCGAGAGTCTCCCCTTTTATGATCCTATATCCTCACATGCGATTGGCCAGAAGGCTGCCATGCTGGCAATCAAAACGAAGTTCTCAAAGAAGGGAGTCCAGCTCTCACTCAATGGGAGTTTGCTCTTCTGATTCACCACAAAGCTTCAGTTCTTCTGATTCACCACAAAGCATCGGTTTTTAGAGCGCAGGACACGTCACAACCTGATTACAGGCTAGCATGGTTGGTGCACCACGTTTTTTTCACTTTCAGCATAACATGATGCGTTGCTTAGGTGGTAACACTTATTCTCAACCTCAAAATTGGTGTTTAATGTATGTACTTATGTCTGTGATTGTTCAGTGGTATGACGGATAGAAGGAGAAGACTGAAGGAGGTTCAAATAGAAGGACGTTGTATTGAAAATGTAAAAAACAATAATGAACTAGTTAATTTTTTTGGAATGAATTAAACTTTGACCTTTTTTAGTGTGAACTGGCACAACACCAATAAAATCAAGTGCTTTAACATCTGTATTGTAAAAACAGAAATAACAAATCACAGTAACCTGTCAGCGGTAGGCAGATGTCTGTCTGACAGTCGTACGTGTGACGTCATCTATGGGAGACTTAAATGCAGTTTGAGCTGACTTCAGCGTTTCATTAGTGGGTGCAACCAGTAATGTAACAAATTACTTTGGAAATAAAGTACACACATTAGTAATTTGATTATTTGGAAAGGGAGTAATCAGTAGTTAATTACATTTTTAAAGTAACTTGCCCAACACTGTTGTTAAGAGTAGTGATAGTTGACCAAAATTCAGTTAAACACAAAACCAACTTTTATGCAAAAATCAAAATGTTAGAATGTTAGGATTTGCCCTGTTCTGTTCTGCTGGAGTACAAGAATAATAGTAGAATAAGAGGACAAGTAAAAGAAAAATTACTTGAAAGTCTTCAAGTAATGCATTAAAATTGTACATTTAGTATCATCAGTTCCCTGAACCCTCGATGTTTACTGCCATCCTTGTGTGTAAAACCGAATATGTACAGTCATGAACAGCTTGCACATGCTGAAAGATTACAGACGCTAGTGTGTGCTTGGTTTGTCTATCTGGCAGTTTTGTGACATCCTGCAGTTAATGAAGATCCTCCCTCCTTTCCACTTATCCTCTCCTATGCTTGAGATAAGATCCAAACACAGACACTTCAAAGGGAAAACAAGATAAAAAGCACCATAAAATAAGTGCGCCATAATTAAGCACGAGATACCTACGGATTACTGATCGGCTATCATGTCTAGCATTCTTCGCTTAAAAATAAACTGCGCACATGACTCCAAAGAGAAATGCCTAATGCTAGCCGACCTTTCAGAAAGGTCAAGTCCTGTTTTGGTTTGCGTCCTGGTTCGGCCCCTTCGTCTCCAGAGCAGATGAGCTCTTTGTTTACAATCTGCCAAGACAAAGGACAAAGAGGAAGAAAGTGAAAGCTCTTAGCAAGTTTTAAACACGCTGCATTTCATTAGCCCGTTCAGCAGCTAAATCGCAGTGCTAAGTCTCTCTCTCTCTCTCTCTTTCTCTCTCTCTTTCTCTCTCTCTCCCCCTCTCTTCTCTTGCCTCTTTTTTCCACTAACAGCCGTCACAAAATTCAGGATGGTATGTAACTGCTAATTTATCCTCTCAATGTATGATATCCTGTCATCTCCTCATTTGTCTCCGAGTGTTTCTAATCTGAGATAATCCCGGTCAAATCCTTTGATTGTGTGTTTGGACGCGATCCATCTCTAAAGGAGCAATTTAATGGGCTCCATGGCACTCGGTGTTAAGTCATTTATCTAGTGAAATGACTGGGGATGCTTGTTTTAATAAGAGTGCTCTTCATGAAAAGTAGGGAGACTCACCATTTAATTAGCCAAAGTGAAGGCCTTACTTAACTCTTGATCAGGCATATTCCAGGAGATATGAAGAATTTTTCCACAGACACACTCTCACACACACACACACACACACACACACACACACACAAACGCTCTCTCTCTCTTTCTCTCTCCTTCTTTGGAAGAGTTTGCTTGCTGTCTTTACTCTAATGAGGTGCACCCCCTGCCAGTTCCAGCACTCTGATTTTAAAAGCTTCAAAAACTCTGACAGACCGCTCTTACATCATGGCTGATTATATAAGGGGAGTGGTTTGGGAGCTGCTGGCTTTTTTTAATGTTGTGAAGCTGCAGACATTCCACAGATGGCACCATGTACTGGTGGTTCCACGGTGAGGGGAGACAGTCTCTCCATTTTCCATTTTTGTCTGTCGTTTGATTGATCCCTATGTTACATCTTTGATGCATAACGATATAATTTAGGAGAAGAGCAATCCTTCCATCCACAGAACAAAATGCCAAAAAGGGCATGTGATGAAACTGTAATCTCATCCATCTTCAGAGGAGCTGTGAATGGGGTGGTTGCCCCCCACCGCCCCCCCCTGTTCTAAAGGACAGTCTTAAGAGACCAGCACTGACAGGGGAACCTAAGACAATATTATTCTTCTTGTTGTTGTTATTATATTATATTATATTATATTTAGTGCTGGGCCGTTAACGGCGCGAGATTCTTATCTCGCGATAAAAATAAAATATCACCATTAACTGCCGCCCCCCCCCCCCTGACAGAGAGAGCTGGGTCAACACTACGCAAGCTAAGATGAATTTCACCTTGATATTTCAGTGACTTGTCCGGTTCATGCACGTTTTAAACTTCTCTCTGTCGGGGGGTGGGGTGGGGATGGTGTTAACGCCGTTAACGCCAAGATTCTAATGAGATTAACGGCGTTAAAAAAATTAATCTATGCCCACCTCTAATTATATTATATTATAATAATAAATTAAAGTAATAAAAACACGTATCAATTAAAAATTGTTTCAGCATTTTTAGGAAAAGATTGTTTTACTCCTCTCTCTATTCATTGCATGGTTCAGTCTTGCATATTTTTCCAGCAACTAGAATCTTTGCTTCCCAAGAAAGTGAGTTCACAAGTGAACTGTCAGTAGACTTGACTTGTGATTATCAAAGAAGCTGTAATATCAAAGACAGAAAAAGAGACAACTGAAAATTATGAGGGTGAAAAGGTTAGTCACCCATTTTTTTCCCAGAGAAAGTTATATACTGTATTATGAATCTTCATTTGTGGGGTAGAACCAGGATAATTATTCTAACAAAGTGCCCAGAGTTTATAGAGACAACCCCTGCCCATCGTACACAGCACATGGAGAAGTACAGTGAGTAAAACTGACATTCAGGCACTCTTCATGGATGGGCCGCGTATGATGGATCCCGACTCTAGGTACCCACCCTAAGCATCTAACTTAAGCTCTTTTCACACAAAACCCAGGACATTGTTGGGATAGTAGTGTTCGGGTTCCGTGTTATCAACACATGCAACACTCAAACTGTATTTTGCTGGGTTGCACACTTCCAAACATTTCTTGATGTTTTCTTGAAAGCCTGGTAAACACAACATGGTGGCTTCAGCATGATTACCCAGTGACTCCGACATCTCTGAATCAAGTTCAACTCCTAAGCTTTTTCTCTTGCAAAACTGAAAACTGTAGAGACGAAACAGTAATGCAAGCGCCTTAGTTTCTATGTCATGCTGCTTTCTGAGCAGGGCGGCACAGTGGTGCAGTGGATAGTGCAGAATCAGAATGACAAAAACTAAAAGCCATAGAGGGTGACGCATTGCTTTGAAAGTATTCAGACACACATTGTTACAATCTGTTTCCTTTTCCAGTGTGTTTGTAAAGAAACAAGGTTTTAGATAGCTGATACAAAACAGGACACATTAAGGTTTTTTTATTCCATAAAGTATAAAAATGATCTTGGTGTTTATTGGCACTCGCTGCAACACTTTCTGTGTAAACTGCGCTTTATTCTGCTATGTGGAACGATGTGTCTGGTGAGCAGTTCCCTTTGGAAGCTTACAAGAAGACTCCACAAGCTTTTTATACCCAACCTTTTCTTTAAAAACCAAACAAAATTTACTTCCCCTTCAGTGTTTATGCTACGAAAACATATCTGTTGGTTTATGGCCTGGGTGCTGACACTTTTTTTCTCATTGCCTTCGTGGCTGTTACTGACATAAAGGCGAAAGTACCTAAGGTTTCTCTGTGGTTTATGGTGCACTCAAATTTAGGCCAGGAGAGCTTACAGTTTGTCCAGGTCAACTAATCTAATGCTGATCTCATAAAATACAAACATCCATTTGGTCAGAAAACTCACAGTCTATTCAGGGAAGTAAGGACCTCTGAGTTTCAATGTTGTCTTTCCTACAGTGGGTCCTTTACACATAGCCTTCCCTTAGGCCAAGCCTAGACCTTCTTTGGTACAAAACCATTATATGATGATGCTTCAGTCTGTAAAAATGTTTTTCACTTGCAGACTTATTTGGCATTCTTTAAAGCACAACAATTTGCAAGTCTTTGGGGTTCTTTGTCAGTATTACTCCTTAGAACCTTTTTGGCATCTTTATTTATTTATTTATAAATGTCCAGGGATTGTGTGCATTACTGTATTTTTAAGCAGCATGTGTCTTCCCAAGGAATCGACCCAATGACTTACCTGTCTAAACAGGATGAATGAATATAACCTCACATTTTTAACAGCTTGTACCTCGTTTATGGACGTTGTTTTAAATCCAGCTATGAATAGTGTCACTGTACACCATTCCCTTAAGGGAGTCATGCTACAGTGTAAAAAAGAAGGATCCCATCAAATTAACTCTCAGTTTTGTGGCTGAAACATTGTAAGGACAGAATACAATGCCAGGAATTTTACACAAAAACAACATTCAGCAAAGAGCATTACTTTGCCAGGTACCAGTGATTGTGAATACTACGACTGCAAGAATGGACAATCATGGTTCCCTATTTAAATCATTCAGTTTACAATAAATCTAAGGTACCGCAGTAACACACCCTGGTCCAACACAACAAATAGACATTTACGTATAAATGACTTCAAAGCTGTTGACACCTTAAACATAAACTATATAAATATTCCCATGGAATTCCCATGGAAAAATCCCCACAGAAGAAACATTCCACATGCTACATGTCATTTGAGGTGTAGTAATCAGCAACTTTGCTCCTCATTTCATGGCAATATCAGCACTTTGTTATTTACCATTTTTTAAATACAGATTTATGAGTAAATAAAATAATGATACATTTTACCCGTTCAAAACTCAGTAGGAAGGGACTTACTTCTTATCTTGTGTTGTGCTATTCCATTAAATTAACCACAGGAAATGAGACGGTTGCCTTATTTTCACAGATGAATATACTGTTTGATACATTCTGTGTGATTTCCAGAGTGAAAGCTTATTGCTCTGTTGCAGCTGTCCACATCGCAGTGCTCATCCTACACCTGTCCACCTAAATCAAATTTCAGCTCATGTTTTGGGAGATGCAATCTGCCACATAACCTTGAAATTGGACGAGAGGCACCATCACTCAAAATGTAATGTTTATCAAGAGGCCCCTCACCGTGTGCCACCGTCAAATAGTTTTTGATTTTTGTGAGCCAAATTTTTAAGATTTATGATTCTGGGGTTTTTTTTTCTTTCTTTTCTTTCTTTCTTTCTTTTTTATTTTTACAGTAGATAGCAATAAATAAAAGCAGGAAATTGAAATCACTCATACATGAAATGACAAACAGATGACTGCCACAGAGCGCATTTGTCTACACTACACTGCTGGCCAAATCAGATTCATTCTGTTACAACGGCTATTAATTAACCTTGAAAGTTCACACATGTTAAAATAGTGCCTTAGAATAGATTTTTGGTGCTTTTGATCCTTTCTGTGAGTGTGCATGTTCTGTGTGGTTCTCGAACAGGAGCTCTGGTTTCCTCCCACAGTCCAAAAAATGCACAACTGGTGAATTGGAGATGCTAAATAGCCCTGTGGTGTGAATGTGTGTGTGCCTGCTCTGTGACCCGTCCAGGGTGTTTCTACCTTTCACCTTTCGCCACTAGGAGTGCTGGGCCAGGCTCCAGTGTCCCCTGCCACTCTAGTTTGTCTTTCAGAAAAACAAAAATGGTTCTTTCTGGGATCTCTCCAAGAGCCCTTTCTGACATTTCCAAAATCAGGAATGCATTAGACCAGGAGTTCCTGGAGGTCTTCTGTGGTGATTTTCTTGCATAAATTCACTTCAGTCTGTTAATTGCCAGTTTACGTGGGTGTGTTTGAAAATGGAAAGCACCAAACTGTGTTGGATGCCGGCCCTTGAGGTCTGAAGTTGAACAGCCCTGCATTAGACTTATAGTCCCTGTTAGTACAACTAAAATAACAGTTTAAATGAAGGAAATATGGCATTTTTCCCAATGTATGAGTGAAGAAACATAAATTGCATTAATGACTCTTTGTGGATACAGTGAATAAATTCATCTGTTAACACCAAAACTGCAAAGCTTTCACAGAGATTTCAGTCTAATGAGAAAGGAAGCATTAATTCGGATGTATTAAGATCAGGTTACTTATTATATTTGATCTGATGATATGATATATCCTAAACTTTAAAGGCAGGTCTTCTTTCATTTAAGAAATTCTCCACTTGTTTTCAACATACACTCCACCTGTTCCTGCAATAGAGTTACATTAAAAAAGCAAAGTAAATAAACAAGTAAACAAAAACCAGTACATAATAATAGCCAATGTGTGGTGTAGCCCAGTGTGCCAAGGGTTTTTCTTTGGTTTTCAGTACAGGTAACATATTATTTGTGGTAATTGATCATGTGATACTTACACATCAGATAAAGATCAGACCAAAACAAGATTTGATCTAATTGTGTGAGCAAATGTAAATAAAGCAGTGTAATTGCTTTTAATTTCCTAAACTTAGAGGTTCATATTCACCAACCAGATGATAATGCCAGTCCTTGCCCAGCTGGGTGCAGCAGTCTGTTCCAGGCAGACAGATGATTTCCTGTACATGTGGTTGCTGATCTCACTTCCTGCATGGGCCCAGCCCTCCACAAAAGGAGGAGAGCTCCGATTGGCTCCCTGTTTCCCTGTTTCCTTAGTAAACAAAAACAGTAAGGCACGTCTGCTGGTCGAGGTTGGGCCCTGCCTGTCCGTGCGTCTGTCTGTGCCTACAGTTGAGCTGAGCTAGAGAAACAGATGTTAAAGGGTGCAACAACATCCTGTGGGAGTGTGTGCTGATGTGTGAGAATTGCTCCACAGAGCGTCTGCCAGGAGCAGAGAAGGGGATTTCGGGACAGGAAGTGGAAAAGTGAAAGCGTTTGAGAGGCATTCAAAAAGTTTCTGAGAGGACGTTCATCCACAGACCACAGCAGCTTCACACTGAGGAATGATGGACAGCGGCTATGAGGTCCTCTCCAACAGAGGCTTTGCAGATACATGCAAAGTTACTTTGACAGGCAAGTTACATATGGTAACCATCAGTGCAGCTTTCATTGCTGTGATGATATTAATGAGATCAGTGGTTCAGTCAGAGTTCTGTAAGTGAGCAGCTCATGCAGGCTTTGGGGCAAGTAGAAATGAAGCATGGTGTTACCACGGGACACTTCAAACTTCAAATGGAATGTATGGGTGTTACAAATGTTATGTATGTGCATTTTTCCATTTGAGGCTAAACCCTGGAGGAATCCAACTCATTAAGCTGAGGAGGGGCTTCTGCAAACACATCACATTCCTGGTCTTTCACAGCCCAGACTACACACTAGTGTTGCGGGGCTGGATGCAATCTTGTAATGAGAACACGCATCTTGGGAAACTTGTTTGGACAAACCATAACCCAGTTGTAGCACCTCTTGTTCATGTTCGTGTGACGTCTAGAGCAACATAAGCAAAACAAGCTATCTTTAGATAAACTGAGTTCAATTTTGCTTTGGTAGTGGGGTCCTCAGTGTTGTGCTGGATTTTCCTCTTCAAATACTTTGTGTAGATGGGAAATTAGTGTTCAACTGAAGTGTAGTCCAGTTAAATGGAGACACTTGCTAATGTATATTTTTTATTACAGCAGTGTGTAATGTTCTCTTCCGTGTGACCCACCCACACCAACACACGTAATTGGAGCTATTGGTGGGTTTTGTTTTTTTTTTACTTACATGAGATCCAAGGGCTAATGACTGGCTTGATGTCCGTCATAGTATTGATGAAAGGCCCATTGCCTAAAATGACTTAAGACTTTTCACACTCAGTTTGTTCCCACCATGTTGAATTTATGTTCCCATTCACATCCAGCCCCAAATTCCTCACGGTGATCATCAGACGTTGTCATTATGAGATCATGTCTAGCCACTCAAGACTAAGTGCACAGTCTAAAAATACCATGCATAATTTTCTACTAATTTACACATTCTGTAATTTACCCAAGTTTTAAATTCCTTTCTGCTTAATAACCGCCACCTTTGCCTGTTTTCTAACTACCGAAGCTCCTCGCACTCCAGCTGGCGCTTATTTCGTCAGAAACGTTGACACTTTCCCACCAGAACTTGGTTTGAAGGGCATTCTCAGCCTCAGCTGCACCAAACATTTAGTGTATTTTCAACTTGTCCTCATTAATAGAAGCTCATATAGCTTATAATGATAGCTGTGGAAGTGAGAGACACAATAAAATGAATGTCAGTGTGAATATCATTAATGATTATTGATTGAAGCTATAAGCTCGACGTAATTGCGTTTGCCTATCTGGGCCTACTTTCACATAGGCAATGAAAACACATCAATTGCAAATCAAATCAATTCTGTAATTATTATCATGGCTGCTAAACATAGTAATGCAAGTAATAATTAAGAGAAACATCCAAGGCAAACGGAGCCTCCTGTAACGAGAAAATAATTGCCTATGCATTCATGAGCTTCATCCGGATAGATTGAATTTCATGTTCACTGCTGTTGTCAAAGTCTGTGTTATCCTCCCGCAATCAGAGATTATAGAAAAAAGCTTTTTTCGCTGTTAGGCAGACAGGATGTCTGCTTAATCATACGTCCCCTCCGATATTACTCTCCGAGCAATACTAATGGTAGATTATCTAAATGACAAAATGGTCTAGAAAAGTTTCTTTCTCATGACTTTTAATCAACTGGCAAACCAGGCCTGTACCATCTTCCAAACTCTGCTTCCTCAAGAGTGGTGCTGACCCCCTAACAATCCACAGTTTTGTTCTGTGTGTATGTTTTTGTATTTGGGATCAGATTATAGACATCCTCTACTTCACAGAAAATAAAGCGGCTGCTTTTACTCTGGCCACCCAAATATTTTTATATAAGAAAAAAAAGCTTGAAGTTAAGAAAGGAAAATGAAGATTTTGTTCAAACAAGCAGAATGCAATGATACATAACCCAGTCCAATACAAATGATGTTGGTTGATGAACGTTTGTGGCTTCTTCGGAATGAAGAGAAAAGTGATGATAATAATTTCCAAGTTTCCAAACTATGCTCTAAAAATGAGGCACCGGACTTCAAGAAAGTGTTAAATGGTAGAATTAAGTTCATGAAACTTCAAAGAATAAAAAAGTAAAACACATATAACTGTTAACTTACTATTAAGTAAAGTTAATAATAATAATAATAATAATAACAATAATAATAATAATAAGTCCAATTAAGTAAAAATGGCAGCCTGGTGACATATTTTTGTGAAGTGTAGCATCATTTCAGTGTATATTAAACTTCTTTTGGCTGAAATGTCATTTAAAAAGGTTGACTGATGATTACGTCACAAATGTGTGTCCTTTGGTATTAATGCTGAGGCAGTTCAGTTCTTCAGTTCAGTGGTTTTTACAAAGAAAAATATCAAGCTATGAACAGCTTTCTGTTTAATGTTATGCTTTTGCAAGCCGTCAGAAAAAACACGGGCAGCGTCCCTCCTGACTGGGGACCAAATCCTGTTCTCAGGTTTTAAAAGATCTAATTGAAGGTTCACTCTGTGACTGACTCTCACAAATCCTTCCAATTGACCTAGTCCTTGGGGTTCGGATGTCTATCATACGCTGTACAGTCCCTATCCATTACAGTACATCTCGGAAAATTGAAACAAATTAACAAATTGGCCGCACACTGCGGCCATGATCCAAGTACAGTTAAAGTGAATTTATGCCTCCCTTGCAAATTGAAAGAGCACTAATGTTTGCTAATGGATCGACCTCAAGAGTCTTTTGCCATGGTGTGAACAAACTGAATCAAAGCGCCTCGCTCTGCTGCCACAGATAAGGGAGGCTGGAAAGGAGCTGATGTAGGCCGCTGTGTAAAAAAAAAAAAAGCAGCATGCCACTTTAAAGGTGTAACAGGACTTTTTTCTTTTTTCTTGGCCTCGACCAGATGTTCACAACAAGGGACGTTTTTGACAGAGATGCCACGTTCTAAGAGACAAGATAGATGAGGCCATATGGCCGAGGCCCAAACCCATATTTGGAGGCTTCTATCGGCCATGACACAATCCTCTTCCTTTACCCCACCCCTTTTTTGCCTCCTGTTTTGGCCAGATGGCTGTCACACAGGCCATCCCTCACCCAGACCAGCCTAATTCACCATTTTTCTTTCTCTAATGGGGTCATTAACAACATCACTGATAATTGAATTTAAATTCGTCCTCGATTGGACTGTTTTGGAAGCTTTAGTGGTGAATCGGCCACTTCCTCATTGATTTCAGGCTCAGCTTGTAGGCTTTGTGCCACTGTTTCTTCTTTTAACTCTCATTCCCAGCAATGACGTCAGCCTGGCTTGTAGTGCTTGTGTTGCCAAACTATGCTCAGCGCTGACTCTTTATACGTCTGTTTTCTGTATTTTTTCTGAAAATAGTCAAGCTTTAATTTGTTAAGAATAATTTGACATGTACTTCATTTATTAGGTTTATTTTGTCTGGAACCATGTGCATAAAAAAATAATCTCACCAGAGTGTAATTTCCCTCTCCCAGTCCGTAGGCAGGTTTGGGTGAAGTGAGCATTAAAGGACAAAATAACACACACACACACCTGCATATACATATACATACACTAATCCCCCGTTGTGTTTTGTTTTAAAAATGCCTAATTTTAAGTTTAATTTCATAAACCCTAAATATGCCCCAAATATGCTCCCAGTACACGTTTAATGTAATTTTAATGCATTACCCTTAAAGAAAATGTAAAGGTAAACCTTTATTGGGACACTGTGGCCAGGTGTTCAGAGAATAAAACCTGTTCTACTCGGGCTGAAAATACAAATGAGGGCTCGTTGGAAAGCGACTCCAAGCTGTTAGGACCAGCCATGCCTGGATATCTACAGAGCTGTGGAGTTTGAAGTGTCTGAGTGCTTTTCCCGCAGAGACATGCAGCTCAGAAGGTCACGGGTCAAAAGTATTGGGACACCGTGGCAAGTGAACGGGTCCCCTTGTGTCAAAACATGCAGAAAAAATATATTTATTGCCACAAAAATGCAAAACAAATGCGGAGGATATTTGCAGTTTCCACGTTACTATGGGGATTTCAGCATAAAACCATGAGTTCTGTTCTCTGGATCTGCAACTCCTGATTTGCGTAAAACTGGGGGATTACTGTGTATATATAAGTGATCATTCGGTCATACGATTATAGTGCCAGTCAAAAGTTTGGACACCTTCTCAACGATTTTCTTTGTGTTTATTTTTGGCTACATTGTAGATTGCAGCTTTGCACACTCTTGGCTTTTTTCAGTCAGATTAATTAGGAATTGACCTGGAATGGTACTTAATTAACAGGTGTTCTTCATCAAGAGTTCAATAGTAAAATTTCTTGCCTTAATGTGTTTGGGATCATCAGTTGTGATGGTGGTGGGTACACAGTTAGTGATCCTATTCCCCTATAGTGCTACTCCAGAATCATTTAACTAAGTAAAAAAGTAAAAAATACAACAGTCCATCGTTACCTTATTACGAAACATATTCTGGTTTATTTAACGCTTTTGTTTGCTTCATAATTCCGTGTGTTCCTTCATCATTTTGTTTGTTTTCAATATTAATCTACAATGTAGAGAATAATTAAAACAAAGAGAAAACATTGAATGAGAAGGTGTGTCCAAACTTTTGACTGGGAGTGTATATATATATCGTGATGCCAAGCCTTAAATGGGAAAAAGCAGAAAGAGAAGAATAATGTTTCCTGACAGGTTCCCTGCTGGGTGGTCTGATTATTCCTCTGCAAGAAGCAGTGAAGTTATCTCTCTCTCCTGAAGACGCGTATTGTTTATTTTCCGCCGCCTTTTTGTGAGGCCTTGTCTATTTACTTAAAAGAATCACTGATACACTTAAAAGAGATGCTATTTTTGACATGAATATCGTAATTCTGACAGAAGGCATATTGACTTTTTCAGTGGTGCTCCAAGAGTGCCTGAGAGAACATCAAAATGGCGTGCTTGGAACTGACAGCCTCTCTTTTCTCCTTCCATCTGGGTGTGATAGGAACAGAGTAGCGGGGCTGACATCTACAGGGAAGTTTTGTTATCTGTCAGAAGGTGTTTGGAGAGTGACTCTGTGCAGTTAGTTCATTGCTAACCTTGTATTAGGAGGGCTACACTCTTGGAGACTGAGAAAGCTGACAGTTAATTATGGAAGCCATGGATCGTTGTAGACGTGTGCGCGTGTGTATGTGTATCCGTATGTGTCAGGTGATTCACTCACAGTTTGACTATTTCTTTTTTTTCAGCCTTATTCCATTGTTTTTGCAAGCTGCTGAGATGAGTCTATTTTGCTGTGTGTGAGAAAAACCCTGAGGGCTTGCCATAATGATGGTAATAAGAGCATGAATCCTGAGAGAGAGAGAGAGGAGAGAGAGGAGAGAGAGAGAGAGAGAGAGAGAGAGAGAGAGAGAGAGAGAGAGAGAGAGAGAGAGAGAGAGAGAG
>JBBPDB010000108.1:7670960-7682476 GCA_037974465.1 Brachypetersius altus
GTTTAAGGCGGTTTTTTTTATTTAACGCGCGATCTCGTGCCGTTAACGCGCGTTAATGGCGTTAACGGACAGCCCTAGTTGGAATATATGCTAAATGGAAGATTGGATGAATGGGAACAAATATTAGGTGTCAGTTTGCTTATGTTCTATGTTTGTTATTTTTAGGAATTCTTATTTTTTATTATGTAGCCTCTAAAAGTCTCTAAAAACGGTTTTGAGGCCCAAGGGATTTTCAAAAGATAAGCAAAAGATAAGCAAAACAAGTTACTGATTGTCAGAAGAATTGATAGATTACTTCATTACCAAAAACCCTGAGTGTCAGAACTACCCATAGATGTCCTCAGCCAATAAAGTGATACTGATTCTGAGTCTAATACCTGGTACCTCTCCATATTAAATTTCCTTAGAATGGAAACCTCCAAAACCCCCTGTGCTGGCACTGACAGCTTGACGGTTCAGGTTCTCTCACCAACAAAGGGGAGAAGAGTGCGTTAATGAAAAAGACTTGAATGTGCTTCATTTTGACATGTCAAATTATTACTGTCAAGCACCTCCAGTCTCAGATTCCTCCGTGCCTTATGAGTGGCCTGCAGCTTTCTACTTTAACAGGCCTACAAATGGACATGATTGGCAGGCTGCACCCAACAAATTTCACCGCTCAAAATTTTCCACCATAAACTTAATTGGCCGTGACTAACTGTGGATTTTGTTACAGTTTTAGCAGCATCCACTGCTTTGTCATCTGTTATAAACATGTTGCAAATCTGTGAAAAAGGAACGGCACTTTGGCGAGTGGGAAAGGAAACGAGTTATTTTTGAAATGTAACTTGTTTAAGAAGAAGAGTGGGGGAAAATAATTAATCAAACTAAACTAATCAGAGCTATTTGAATAGCGGCTGATTGGAATGCAGTCTTTTCCTCGTCTTTAAGTAACACACTGAATTAGCCGGGCCTATGGCCCTGAGCGCTCTCACAGTCTTTTTTTAAATGAGGCAGGCCAGGCTTGTCAAACATAGATTAGACTCTGTTGTCCAATAACATGTTCACTACAAAAAAAAGAAGGAGAAACTGCTCAACAACATGTTTCTGCATAAAATGCTGACCCTGGAGGGTGATACAAAGCGGGTTCAGGGAGGATTGTGTGCATGTGTGTGTTGGGAGATTAAGCACTGAAGGGGAAAGGTGCTCATATGCTAAGGTGGCAAATCCTTAATAATGTTAATGTTTAAAAACCTTTGCTAAATTTTGGGGGAAAACTGTTTTGTCCTGTACTTTTTGTGGTTAATACATAATGTATTTCCATTCTTTCTTATTTCATTTTGAATCAAACTCATTGTACAGACACTTCCTTTGCTTCTTTCCTTCTTTTTTAACTGCTTTTCTAGAAGTTGATTTTCTCCTTACAATGGCACCTGTGAGATATATTAGGAAAAATGAGCAAGCGACTTTAACAAGGACCAGACTGTGATGGCTAGATGAATGGCTTCTAAATGTGTTCCTGGTACACAGTGGTTAGTACCTACCAAAATGAGTCCAAGGAAAACAACTTTTGAGCCAGCGACAGGGTCATGGGTGCCCAAGGCTCATTGCATGTGGGGAGTGAATGCTGGTCTGGATCCATTGGTCATCTTGACCCCTGTCCACTGCAAAAAGTGCTTACAATGACACATGAGCATTAGACTAAGTTAGACTGTGTTCAATGGAGGAAGGCAGCCTAGTCTGGTGAATCACATTTCATCACATTGAAGACAACTGGGTGTGTGTTTGCAGTTTTCCTGGGGTAGAGATGGCTCCAGGATGCACTATAGAGAGTGGGCAAGCTGACACAGCAGTGTGATGCTCTGGGCAAAGTTCTGCTGGGAAAACTTGTATCCTGGCATTTATGTGATCTTACTTTGACAGGTCCCCCCTACTTACAAGGGCAGAGTTGTGGGGGTGAATCCTGGCCACCTTATTGGCCACCCCAAGCACCGCATCACAGTCGTCACTATTTTTTATCCCATGCGGAACCTTTCCTGCACTGCAACGTTTCTACCCTTACACTTTTGCTCTGCACACACAGCCTGTCTTCAAATGATTGCTGCGGTCTGTTGCAGGCTTCTTTATCACTTTATCTGCTGAAATAAGGAAAAAAGTTAGATAAACCATGTATTATTTGATATTTTCCACCAATAGCCTCATTCCAACCCTTGTTGTGGTGTGTGGTTTAGGTGCCTTAAATAAACCTGACCTGTACTTTCTAAATAAACCTGTACTGGGACCAACAATCGGCCCGGGCATTTTAAGCCGAGACCGGCCCACTAGGCTGTCATTCCCGGGGGCGAGGTGTGGTGCTGCTGGGATTCCGCGCCGGTATGCCTGATAGCCAATCCAGCCCTGTTTCTAATGAAACCTGTACCACCCCGAACATGATCACCGATCCATTCGCGCCACCCCAGTGATTCCTGTTGTGGACTATGTTTACTCCTCCTTGGCATAACCTAAAAGCAGTGGTTCCTTTCAGTATTACAGTGCCCCTCTACACTGCAAGGCTTGTTCAGGAATGGTTCGAGGAGTATTAAAAAAGTGTTGAATTGGCCTTCAGGGTCTGCAATGGGATCTGCGGCAAATGTCTTGGTGTCAGATACCACAACACACCTTCAGAGGTCAGAGCTGTTTTTTTTTTTTTGTTGCAAGAATTAGTTGGGGCCTACACAATATTATCTATATATTATGTTATTTATTATATTTATTTTGTTATTTAGTTATGATATATATACTGTATATACTGTATATATCACAGTTTTGCTATTAGCAATATCCTACTCCTGCTGTCTTCATTTGTACCAACAGTGCCTCAGTTCTGCTGTTTTAGCGATGAATAAAATGAATTTAAAATGTCTTTAAATGCAGCCCTAATCTAATGTCTTGGTGTTTGAGAGTGGTTTTATTGATTTCAGCTTAAGGCAGCCAGCATTTGAAATCCTTCATTTTCCACTTTTCATCATATTCTCTATTTCCGCCAAACTCTAATATGTTGTCTCCTCCGTAGAAAGGGTAAAGAATTTAATTTAGGATCAAAGCCCAGTTTATCTGAAAGATTTTTTTTTGAGATTTGAAATTCCGTGGCAGTTCCTCTTTCTGCCACACAGTGAAGTCATTTAAATAATTCGTATCTGTCAAGCAATTTGTATCTGTCATCAGATTTGGGTGCCCACTATTTTGGGCTAAGCTGTGTTGCGAAAATGGAATATTGTGAGGATAGAATCACACGTGCATCTGAAGTTCCCTTATTTACTGTACCGTTTCCTGAAAATCTTGAAAACGGATCTATGACCTACCAAAAATGCAAATGTGTTGGTTTTTGTAAAAAGCTAAGATGGATTTATTTGACCAGCGCCTACACTGAAATTTGAAAATGTAGTGAATTTGATTGTTTAATATTCACGTTTGTTATCTTTCCCCTCACCTGGGTTGTATTTTAAATAGGCAGATAATGTCTGTGATTTATTTTCAGTGTGAGTGCCTTTAAGGATATCGGAGGTTTGGAGGAGAGATAAATATGGCCCCTGCAATTGGTACATGCTGGCCACAAATGGACCTGTCTGAATCTCAAATGTGCAATGATTAATCTGTTTGGCTAAAGAGATGTAGATGTGGCACATGTAGATGTGGATAGAGAGAGAGAGAGAGAGAGAGAGAGGTGTTACCTGCATATTCCTTTTTGGCCTGTGTGGTGTGATTCGGAAAGGTTTGGATGAGATAAGCAGAAGTGTTGGATGAAGAATAGGAAAATGCAGTCGGGTGGCTGCCGGATCCAACTGTTTCAATAACACAGCATCCATGTGTAACACAGTTATGCATGCATTGACTAGAAAGCTGTTCTCTTAAGGAGCATTCTTTTTTATTTAGTTATTAATGTTGGGATCCTATTAAGTAAGATACATTCATTCCTTCATTACTTTACAAGCAATGCAAGATGTTAACAATAATTATCTTCCACCTACTGTTGTAGGTTGTTTAGAAGTTTAGGTTAGTCACATAAGTTTAGGTTAGTTTCACTCTAAGATGTTATGTTACAAAGCTGGACTGGCTAATCCAAATTAGTCAGGTTTGTAACAACAGCATGTTTACAATTTACCATTATTCTAACATGGTTACAAGAAGAAAACCTGATCCAATCTATTGAACCCACATGCACACCAAACCGATGACTTGTGCCATCTATTGTCATATACAAAGTAACCCAAGATGGCAGGTGCCATTTCAAGTCATTGGGAGAAAAGTGATACAGCTCCTGTCTGGTAAGTCTGATCCGTGGAAGACCCGCCTCCCAACTTGCTGGATTCAAAGGATCTGCTGATAATGTATTAGTTCCAGATACTACAGCACAGATTCAGAGGTCCTGTTGAGTCCTGTTGAGTCCTGTAGAGTCCTGCTGAGTCTTGTCGATGGATTGAGGTGTTTGTGTGGCATTAGGCAGATGGTTGTAATATTATAGCTTATCAGTAAATGTCTGTCTTTTCCACATGAATAAATTATATTCCATCGGCACCATTATTGCTTAAAGTGAATCACTTTCATTAACTAAAATCTTTCTAGTTGTGTTAATGTATATTTTATTCATGAGAAAATGATACACATTAGGATCAAGTGCATTTAATGCATCCTTTTTTCAGTTTGGAACTGGTGCACTTTATCACTCTACTTCTCCACTGATGACTGTGATTAAAATTACAAAGCTGTATGTGTGGATGCTAATTCTTCACACTCGCAGCTCTTCGGCATTAGCTTTGACAGCTGCACCTCTGGCCAGGGTCAGCGGCCTGCACTCCTGCACCAAACTCCCTCACACAATTAGCTCTTATCAAATACAGACTTTAATTGATTTAATTATCCTCTCTTCCCTGAGAGGATATCTGTTGTGTACTGAGATAAAGGCACCTGTTCTCTCTTGCAGCAATCATTTATAAGCATGTCCTAAAGGAGAAACGCATTAAGTTTTCTTGATACAAATGTGTACATACAGTAATTTTCACATGAATCAAATGTACCGATCAGCCCACGTTAAAACCGCTGGTAGGTGAGGTGGGTGAAATTGATTGTCATTACAATGACACCTGTCAAGGGGTGAGATATATTAGACAGCAGGTGAACAGTCCGTTGATGTGTTGAAAGCAGGAAACATGGTTAAGTGTAAGGATCTAAACGACTATGTCAAAGAACAAACTAAACGATTAGATGACAAGGTTGGAGTATCTTCAAAATTGGAAATATCTTATGGAGTGTTTCTGGTATGCAGTTTGCATTACATACCAAACGTAGTCCAAGGAAGGATGTTTAATGAATTGGTGACAGAGTCATGGGCACCCTAGGCTTACTGACGCGCGAGGGGAGCAAAAGACAGTCTGTCTGGTCCAATCCCTCAGAAAAGCTACTGTTGCAAAAATGTTCCTGAAAAGATTAATGCTGACTATGATACAGAACACACCGTGCATCATATCTGGCTGTGTATGGGGCTGTGTGGTCGCAGACCAGTCAGAGTGCCCATGTTAACAATCAACAAAAGTATCAGCAATTACCATATGTTCATCAGAACTGGACAGTCCAGCATGGAAGAAGGTGACTGCGTCTAAAGAATCACGTTTTAACCATATCCTCGTATCTTCTCCTCTTTATTGCTTACATTATAAATGGCTCAATGGAAACATACCGTCTTCCAGTAGCCTTGGAATCAACAACTTCCAAAAAAAAAGACCACACCCATCATCTCCTTTACTCTCCAAAGTTCTGGAAACAGAACCTTTAGCTGTCACTGAAGAGCTTCACGCAGCCAAAACAGCTAAATTGTCCGTTAACCCTCAGATCCTCCTGGCAATCTTGGAATCACATTGGAATGGATTGTGTCCTGCCTTGAGGAAGTGTCAATGGAAAGGATCTATGTCTGCCTGACACTGGTGTTCCCCAAGGCTCAGCACTTGGCCCCCTTCTCTTTTCTCTTTACACTCACTTTCCTGGTGAGATTATATTTTCACATGGTTCCTTCTACCAGTGTTATGCTGACACTCAACTCATCCTCTTTTTCCCTCCTGGTGGCTCTAAGATCTCGGTCCTGATCTGGGAATGTTTGAATGACATTTCCTCCTGGATGACAGCACATCTTATGAAACTCAATATCAGCAAAACGGAGCTCCTGTACATCTCAGGGGATGCATCCCCACACCCTGACCCGGTCATCACTTTTGGAAATGCTGTCATCACTCTCACATCAAAAGCATGAAAGCTATGTGTTCTCTTAGGTGAAGAGCTTTCATCTCACATTAACAATCCCTCCAAAACTTGGAGGTACCTTTTTTTCATGTTATTAGGAGAATTTATCCATTCCTGATACTAGTTTAGTCATTTGCCATCTCAAGACTGGACTACTGTGACGCATAACCTCCACAGTTGATTCAGAATACAGTAGCACAATTCTTCAATTCACCAAAATTCACCAAAAGTGGACCCTTCGCTGGTTTCCTCTGACTGCTCACATTAGATTTAAAACTCTAACTTTCACTTACAAAGCCAAAAATGATCCAGCTCAATCTTACCGATTCACATTCATTAAACCACAGGTCACAGCTCACCCTCTTAGGGCATCAAGCACTTGACCCTCTTCTTCTCAAAGGTTGAAGACATACAACAAGACTTTTCACAGCTTTAATACTGAAGTGGTGGAACAAACTTCCCCTGACCGTCAGAACTGCTGAGACCCTTGTTGTCTTCAAACAGAGACTGGAGACTCACCTCTTCAATTAGCTGTTAGGGGAACAACTACATGTTCATGTTTTAAACTTAACGAACACAAACTTTACAACTACTTTTTTAAACAACATTTACTGTTATGGCTGATCGGCATTTTTTACCAATGAATGTGTGAAGGGTATAAAGCCAGCCATATTGATTGAAACTGTATTCTCTGTTATGATTGAGCTCAATCCAGTAATACTGTGTTGAGTTGGAGTGGTGTTTGTAAATGTGGAATTGATCATCCAAAATCAGTTTCTGACTTCACTAATGCTGTGGCTGAATGCAATCAAATCCTCATAGCATTGTCCCAACATATAGTATAAAGCCTTCACAGAAGTGCAGCAAGAGAAAACTCCATATTAACACAATTAATTTTCGAAGAAGCACTGCATAAGAAGGCATCTACCAACTTTTAGACATGTTTATTTATTTTAAGTGTTTGCTACAGCAACACAGAAAGACTTAATAGGCTCAATAGGCTTAGGCTGTTATATATTGGATTAATATGGAGATTATGCACATGTGCATTCAGTGTATTAAGTTCTTTTCTCAATTTAGCTTCCTTTTCTACATTTTAAAAAGGCCTACATTAAATTGGCACAGCAACACACCCAAATAGTTTTATTGTTTTGCTCATCAATCACAGTAAGAGAAGTGGATTAAGGCTAATAAACGCGGTGATGATAGGTGGGACGCGGCGCTGAAACAGGCGCTCTGCCTCCTGAGCTGTGAGCGAGAGAGGGTCCATCTGGATCTGATCTGGATAAAGGCCGCAGGACTTGCCGTAATCGCTGGAGTAGCGCAGGTAAACTATCGCAGATGTGAGATAATTGCAAAGACCAGGCTTTCAAAACAACATACTTTTTTGCAGGGAAGTCGCAAAACCCAGACAGCCTCCGCATCGCAAAGGCTTTCTGTGGGAGGAACTCACTTAAAAACTTTCAACAAAGACTCCCTTTGTGGCCGGCTCTCTTAACTATTTTCAGGGAGTTTAAGGTGTTTAAATAAAGGTGGACACACGGAGGTCATAATCAGTGGTTGCATCTATATTTAGCAACTTCAGAGATAAACAAATGTGATTGATGTGGTTAATTACATTAGAGGAGAAAGGTCAACCACTTGAACCCTTATTATTCAGCGTATTATTCAGTTATTAGACTTAAGACTTATTATTAATAAACTGTTTAAATTATTTTTCAAACACTATGGAACTAATATCAGTAATGTAGCTGCAGTATGGGAGGAAAAAGAGAATGAGTCCACATGTGGATTTAAAAGGTTAAGGATTTTACTGTAATAGGTCATATTTATCCTTTCTAATGCTTTTCACTCTTTTTTATGGTTTCATCAGAAGCACAAAATGTGTTTGGATGTTTTTCTTTGGCATCATACATAAGACCAGTGACATGTTGGAAGCACCTGCGCTGATGCGTGTAAGTCTGGAATGCTGCTGGGTAGTCCATGTTTGATAAACAGTTACTCCATGCTCACCTCAGGTTTACCAAAACCTGCCTTTACAGCAGGATGATGAAAACATATCATGTTAGTGTGTAACATCCAGGGGGGAGCATTTTTAGGGTCTTCCTCTGTCTTGTCTTTGTAAAAAAATGCACAATATCATATCTGACGGTGACCATTCATCTGCCAGAACCTTGTCCTCTCTTTGTCTGGTCCACATTTCTGTCAGGCAAATAACTAACGGAAGCTCATAGCCACTAATAAGCATGAATGCATTTGCATAATGCTACTCAATTTCTGTTCATAGTTACTCATATTTTCATATTGACTTTTTGAATTAATCATTTTAAGTATGTTGTGGTCTAGCTAAGCTGGATGTGTTCTCACTCCAGTATATACAGTATATACTGTATATAAAAGTTTTATGCAGAAATCCCCACAATAACGCGGAAACTGCAAATATCCTCCACCTTTTTTTTGCTTTTTTTTTTTTCCACACAAGGGGACCTGTTCACCTTGCCGTGGTGTCCCAATTCTTTTGTCCCGCGACCTTCCGAGTTGCTTATCTCAGCGGGGAAAGCACTCAGACACTTCAAACTCCACAGTTCAGTAGATCTCCAATATATCTTTCCAACGAGCCCTCATTTGTATTTTTAGCCCGAGTGGATCAGATTTTATTCTCTGAAAACTGCTCACCTCGCCGCGGTGTCCCAATCCTTTTTTGCCGCAACATTCCGAGTTGCCTATCGGGGCGGGGATTTCAATTCAGATATGGGTTTACCTTTACAACGATGTGTTTTTCAAAAATGTGAACGTTTCCCAAAATGTGTACCCTTACTCTGTGTGTGTATAATATCTATATATAAAACATCACACAGGTGTTTCTGAAATAAAAAGCATTTTTATGAATTGTGGTAGGGCTCCACAATTATTTCCTCTTCAAGTACCTTTTCACCTCGGAGACAAAAAAAAAGTTAAAAGATGGTCTTCCCATAGTCTGCTAATGTGAAGGCATGCACATCTCTGTGACGTTGGGAAGCATTTCTGTGATCTTGTTTTAACAGCATATGACTGGAAGGAACAGAAAATCAATATAATCAGTAAGGGAAAAACACACAGAGGGAAGAGAAGGAGTAGAGAGAGAGAGAGAGAAAGAGAGAGAGAGAGAGAATTGGATTCAGCCCATATATGTTAGAAAGTATTTTCTGTAATTGTAAATAATTGGTTGCTTTGCAGAGAAGTGACACGGATGCCAAGTAATACCGGGCTACATGGTTGAATATTCGAACTAATTGGCTCTTTAAAAAGGGCTAAGGCATTTTTAAGGTCCTTAAATTGGTCTTCTCCCCTTCAGAGAACGGTGTGAGTGCCAAAACTAATTAGACCAGTGCTGATTGTTTAGAAACCCAAAATGCACTAAGGCAAACCAGACAAAAGAGAGAGAGAGAGAGAGAGAGAGAGGGAGAGCCAGGAACTGCTTTGCAGAGGCTCAGCTGGGGAGGGATACAAAATGGAGCTTATTAGGTATGAACCTGGGAGCTTATTCACAACAAGACTCGCTTGTGACAATCTGGGATGGACTAGTGCAAACAAAAAGGAGAAAAAGGAAGAGAAGGAAACTTCCTCAATTCCAATCTCTCTAATCTGAGTGTAGGTGACTCAGCCTCGCTCCTTTTTATGCGCGCTGGTTTTTTACAGCAGATTTACAGACGTTACTGTGGAATGGTGCACGGAGCCTCTAATGAGGGATAGTTAGGGCTTAAGGATCTCGTTGCACACAGAGCTGCTGTGTGTTTTAGGCTAATCAAAGAGATCATTTAGCTTTTGCGTTTTACGCCATTTACCGGCCGTTCTCACATCGGCCTTGTGCTTTAACAGTTCCCTGACCCTTGACCTCGGTTCTCTTCAGGGATCCTCACTGCTGCTGTTTTCATTTATTCCTTAAATTACAGCCCTTATTATTCACAGCCTGTTGCACTTTAACGGAGGAAATTATCCAGCGCTGTTTTGACTATACATATTTCCCTCCACTAATTCTTCACAGATGCTTCTATCCCCATGTCAGCAGATACAGGTTAGTGCTGGCTGATACTACAGTACTTTCACTCTATGGGTTTATATCTGTAATAGTATTGATCAGAGGTGTAAAGAGTACCTGAAAACCATACTTGAGTAAAAGTACAGATACCTTACTGTAAAAATGACTGCATTACAAGTTACAAGTCACAAGTTCCAATAAGACTTGAGTAAAAGTCTTAAAGGATCCGATTTTAAAAGAACTTAAGTATTTTACTCGTACTGATGGTATGCTCAAAGAACACCAAGAAATGTGAAAAACAAGAAACTGTTTATTTATGAGGTTTCATTTCCTAATATAGAAATGAAATTGAACACCTCAATATTTCAAAATAGCACATTTAGGTAAACAGCATCCAGTACCTTCAGCACCCTGCAGATGGCGATATTGCCTCTCCGTCCAAGAAATTAGCCGTGGCAGATAAAGATCCCGACTTGTGGCGCACAATCACGATGTAATGAGTAACGGTAAGTGTCCGTTCAGATGTAGTGGAGTAAAGAGTTCATATACTCAATCAGAAATGGAGTTGAGTAGAAAGTAAAAGTTGCTTATATTTTTGATACTCAGTACAAGTACAAAGGAGCCAAAAAAATACTTAAGTACAGTAACGAAGTCCATTTACTCAAATACTTTACACCACTGTTGCAGAAGTCCCTAAGACCTATTGTATGTCACTTATGTCACTGCTTATGCCTGTGCAATGTCATTACTTATGTCACTTTTATGAGCAATATCAGTATAGAGAACAACTCAGAGTAGAGAAAAACTCCAAACCACTGTTTGTGTTAAGTAGAAACTTCAGCAGTAATTTTATGTATTTATCTATAGGATTTATATTTACCTCCTACCACAGCATTTTGTACAGTAAATCCCTAGTTTTACATGGATTTTCTGAGAATCGAACTGAAAAGAACTGAAAAGTTGTCAACCGCCATAAAAAGAAGTAGCCGCTGCAGCATGTAGCATGACTGCTCTGTGTCTTGTCCTCGTATTTTAGTGTTTTAACCCCCTTCCCCCTCACAGTTCCCTCAGTTTATTCAGTATTAGTAAGCTGTGCTCTGTATAAACATGTGGGTAGAGAGAGTTATTTCAACCTTTCTTTTGTGTACGAGTGTTTGCATGCTGTTAATGCTAAGCACACCATTGTTTTTCTTGTGAAATTACCAATAAGTTTGATGTGTCACATGACCCTCTTCCTATTGACAAATCA